>JADBJO010000073.1:1147500-1225447 GCA_016801955.1 Conus betulinus
CTCTCTCTGGATTAGAGAATGGACTACGCTCATTTTTGTACTCCTGTTTCTTATAGAACAGGGAGTACTTTACAATGGGAACGAAGAAATGCTGCCTGTGTGTCTGTCTGTGTGTCTGTATATTTAAAATTCAGCAAAATGGTGTAAGTTTATGATGACCAGCCTGCTCTATGTTTTAGTGATTATGCCAGTACGCCTTTAATACACATAAAACGCTTCCTGCATTTTGCTTAGTCATTTTGTGTCATGTTGAAGTGGATTACATGTTTTTTCTTTTGTTTTATGTCCTCCATACCCCTAAAGGGGTGACAGGATAATTAAATCTTGAATCTGTCCGCGGTCAAAATGTGGTCCACTCGCTCCAGACAAAACTTCTGGGCCGATCTTTCTGAAAATTTGTACTATGTTCATTATGAGTCACGGATGATGCTTGATGTTTTATTTTACCAGAATAGCCGTTACTAACGGTTGTAACGGCCCCAAACGATTTTTCTTCTTCTTTGTGGAATATCTCAGAAAGTACTTGTATTCAAGGTAAACTGGGAGTACGTTTATATGCTTTGCATCCTGTTAAACATTTTTTTTTTTTTTTTCGAAAATAACAGTTATCCTTAAGTGGTCATGATGATCGTTATTTGAATTTTCCTCGGTATTGGACTTAGTTTGGTTGTTGTAGCCCCCATACACACACTCAGGCATGCACACATGTCCTATATACTGATACGGGGACCCACCAGACATAATAGCATACAGACATGGTAACGTTCAGACACACATATTACCTACAGACATGGGAACATGTAGATGAATGGATCATTTACGGACTTGATCATGACGACATGCGAACACAGAGATCACTTACAGACATGGTGACAGACACACAGACCACTTGCAGATCTGGTGACATTTTGAATTCAGACATACAGAATACATACAAACATCGCGACATTTTGACTTATAGATCACTTACAGACATTGTGACCTTCAGACACACAGATAATTTACAGACATGGGAACATACAGACACACAGATAACTTACAGACATGGGAACATGCAGACACACAGATAACTTGCAGACATGGGAACATACAGACACACAGATAACTTACAGACATGGGAACATACAGACACACAGATCATTTACAGGCATGGGAACATGCAGACACACAGATAACTTACAGACATGGGAACATACAGACACACAGATAACTTACAGACATGGAGGCATGCATGGACAGATGGACCACTTACAAGACATGATGACATTCAGACACATAAATCACTTTCAGACGTGAGAACATGCAGACACACGGATCATTTACAGACATGGAAATATACAAACACACAGATCACTTAGAGACATGGAAACACAAAGACACACGGAATATTTAGACATGGAAACATAAGACACACGCGGATTGCTGACAGACGTGGAAAGACAGTGACACACGGATCACTGACAGATTTGGAAACAGACACATGGATCACTTACAGACATAGAAACATACAGACATACTTATCACTTCAAAGACACCCGGGGCATGTACACGGGCCTGTTGGGCACGTATAGAAATGGGAACATACAGACATGCATCACAGACATGGGGGTATACAAAGGGACATACAGACACATGGATCACTTGCAGACATGTATGGAGACACAGACTTGGGGACACACAGGCACCGAGAAATAAGAATGCACAGGTGTAGGGACATGCAGACATTAAGACATAAGGACACATGGCTCATTAACAAACACGGGGATAACGAAGATACACAACCGTTTAAGCATATGAACATGGTGACGTATAGACATGAGATATGGGGGCATAATACACAAGAGATATTACATACACATGTACTGATGGAGACTTGCAGACACGGAGACATCTATACGCGAGACAGAATACATACACACACAACGTGGGGGGGAGACAGACACGAATGAACACGTCGCAGCGATCGTGCGGCAAATGATGCATACCGTCGCGCAGAAGGCGAAAATGAACGCACGTTATACGTGAATCTCGTCTTGGTTGTTTACGTGTTCTCAGACGTAACAAATCGTTCGGCAGCTTAACGGGGATGAAAGGCACCGCTGTAACTTGGTCTGGCAGATAAATCCCATTAAGTCTTGGGAGGAGAAGTGGGCAAACAAGGAGTCGCTTCTCGTTGTCGTAGGTGGTGTGGTGTTCTGCTGTTTATCTGTTTTGCAAAAAGGAAGACGTATTGTTCGTGTTGGCGCGAAGGATTTTTACGAGGTATCGTGTCCGACAGTGGTTTTCTGTCCATGCAGGCACGCGTACACTCGCGCGTACTCAAACACTTTCGCGCTCAAACACTTGCGCGCGCATATATACATGCATACACGCATGTATGATTTTGCAAACTCGAACGCACAGTTTACTACGCGATCTTTATTATTGTTTTTGTGACTTTCTATCAGCGTCTCTCTCTCTCTCTCTCTCTCTCTCTCTCTCTCTCTCTGTGTCACGCACGCACGCACACACACACACACACACACACACACACACACACACACACACACACACACTTGTACGGAGTACATTCGTACTCAAGCTCGCATGTACACACACACACACACACACAGAGTCACACACACACACACACACACACACACACACACACACAGTCATACACATACGCAGTCATACACACAGTCACACACACACACACACACACACACACAGAGTCATACACACACACACGCAGTCTCACACACACACACACACACACACACACACAGAGTGTCAGTGCGGTTCTATGGGGGGTTTCCCATCACGGGCCTGGAGACAAGAGAGGGTGAGTGGATGAGAAACACAGACGTCACTGGTATCAGTTTGTTTTTCCCACTGTCATTGGTCTCCACTTTATCACTTCTTCCCCCCATGCCGACTGCTGACAAGGCCGACGGCTGAACGGGCAAGGGTGGGAGAGTTTCCGCCTCCCACCCCCGACCCACCGCCGCCTGTCTGAATTGTATGTTGGTGTGATCGAGCTTGTCGCTCATTGTGTGTGTGTGTGTGTGTGTGGTTAGATTCCCCTCCTCTCTCCATTCTCGCAAACACAAGCACGGGCGCTCACACACCTGCACGTGCATGCGCACACACGCACTGACCCCATTGTCCAGACGGACAGTATTTTGAATTATGTTATTCCCCAACTCGCATCTCCTGAAACCACAACATGGCACAAACAAAATAGTAAAGAAAACAAACAAAAAGGGATCTCTCTCTCTCTCTCTCTCTCTCTCTCTCTCTATATATATATATATATGTATATATATATATATATATATGTGTGTGTGTGTGTGTGTGTGTGTGTGTGTGACATGAATTTTGAAAACCAAACAAGAATCGAAAGATGCAATTACAGCAATGAGCAGCAGAAATAATAAGCTAACTGAACACTTCACAGATGCAAGCTTCGAGCGACGCGACGCTGGTCTCTGTGTGTGTGTGTGTGAGAGAGAGAGAGAGAGAGAGAGAATACGGGACTGGGGGGGGGGGGGGGGGGGGGGGGGGGGGAACTGAAGGTGTATCAAAAAGTGAAGATGTAGCGAGTGCCGTGACAAAACGCTGCCGCTGCATGTCTACTACCCGAGTCGCACCGCAACACTGCGAAGATAATGGTGCGCAGAGAGACGGAGAGAGCACTACTGGCAAGGTGAAGAGTGGAGGCCAGAGAGAGAGAGGGGGAGAGAGAGGAGGGGTATGGTTATAGGGGACGCCATGGCCCGGAGGGAAGAGCCATTAAAACATGAAAGAGGCCTACATCAAGAAAAACTTTGGGGAGAGGGAGAAGGGGGGGTTGGTAGGTACGAGTGCGGGTTGGAGGCGGAGTGGAGGTTAGATATTTATCGACGTCGAGGCCTGTAGCTATTGCCAGGTTTATTGCCGTGTTGTGCTGTGTTGCGCGGGACGCTAAAAACTCCCCCCATCCCCTCCCCCAGGCCACGGGTCCGTTTCCCGTATTCACCCACCTCCCTCTTCCCACCCCATCTCCGTCTGCCCACCTCTGCCTGTATGTTCTTTCTCTGAATTAATGTTTTATATAGGGGTGGACGAGGGCATGTATGTGTAAAGGGTGCACGTGCACATCCCCTAGTCCTCTAGTTTAGAATTAAAAAAAAAAAAAAGAAAAAAAAAAGGTTCCATACTATCTAATATAGCGTAAAATTATGATCAGAGTGCGCAGATTTGCGCTATTATTTTTTTTTTTTTTTTATACGACAAATGGAGGGGGGGGAGGGGGTTATGCACTCCCTAAACTGGTTATCTTCGGCGCTTGGCGCTCTCAATTTACTTAAACTTTCGAAAAATTACAGATATTTAAACAATTCATCGGTCCAGAGGTGGAAAGAAGTTGCAGTTGATTCGACCCCCAAATCCCCACCGCCCCATGCATCCCTGGTAATAAACATTCTTGAGTCCCCTAAAGACAGAACGCTCCAGTCTTTTGTTGGACCTTTCAGTTCTTCTTCGTTTCCATGCCTTATCTTTTACTTTGGGAAATGCAGGGTGTGTGTGTGTGGTGTGTGTGTGTGTGTGTGTGTGTGTGTCTGCACGCATATGGTATGTGTATATATATGTGCGTGCATATCTGTTTGTGCACGCACGTTTTTGTGTGCACGAGTGCCAGGGTGGCATACAAGTTCTTGAAAGTCCTTGAACTTTTAAAGACCCCTTTATCAAGGATTAAAAAAAATCTTTGAAATTTAAACTTAAGTGCTTATGGATGCCTCCACCTCCACCCCACCCAGAGTGCTTGAAAGTGTTTAAAAATGAAGGTTCTGAAGGAGTAAAATTATGTGGAGAATTCATAGCGTATGTGATTTTCGCGTTTTTGTTTTGTGTCTTCTGAAAGTGTATGCTTTCATATCGTGTGCTCCTGAACGGGTTGTGCTGAAGTGACCGAAATATCCAAATTATGTATATAAAGGATTGCGTTTTTCCACACTACTCTACTGTCCTTTAATTCTATGGTAAGAGTCTTTGAAATTCTTTAAAAGCTCCTTTATATATATTTCGTTTGGAAGTCTGCATGAACCCTGGTGTGCGTGTGTGTGTGTGTGTGTGATGCGCACTACTATGGGTGTGTGTGTGTTTGCGCATGGGTGGGAATGCGCGTGCGCGCGGGGGGGGTGTGTGGTCTGGCGGTAAAAGATCAAAGTAACTGGCATGCAAACAGATCGATAGATCTCTGGGTAGAGAGAGGCTGGGAGCGTTGGTCGGGAAAGAGGGAGAGATGGTTGACGGGAGGCAGGGAGGGAAGGACACCAAAGCACGAGGAAGATGGGTGATCGATGAGACATTTTAGATAGGACCGGGAAAAGGGGAAGGAGATGGGAATGGATAGAGATTGAGGGGGAGAGGGGGGTAGGTTGGGTACGCACTGGATGGACACATTCAGTGGGATCGAATATCCTTGGTGGGGAGTAAAACGAAAAAAAAAAAACAACAACAACAGAGAACTTGGATGTTTATTGGGCAGTTTTGTGTTTTTGGAGAGCGAGTGAGAGTGCGTGTGTGTGTGTTAGAGCTTTGATGTTGGATTGCTTGTGCCTCTGTGTGTGTGTCTGAGTCTGTCTCTTTCTATCAGTAAGCACAATTTGAAGTGTCGTCAGTGGCGGTGTGCACATTCTTCTCTCTGTGTGTGCATAGAAGGAAAAGGGGAGGAGGATGGACCGCATGGATGAATTGTCCTGCAAAGGGAGATCGATGTGGAAAGGCGGCCTAGGTAACAGAATCTCCTGCTGCTGTTGTGAGCCCAAGTACGCGAGCTTTGTGTGTGGAGTTGGATACTCAGGTGTGCAAGAAACACTTGATAGACAACAGTAACAACTATTTTGTATGCATGTGGCCGTTTCTTTTCCCACCCAGCCTTCCCTCTCTCTCTCTCTCTCTCTCTCTCTCTCTCTCAGTGCATGATCAGTCTGTATGGCTATAGCCTAACTGTTCCCATCAGGAACGGGGACTCTCTCTCTCTCTCTCGCTCAGCTTTCGTACTTCGCGTGCGCGTGTGTGTGTGTGTATGTCCGAGGACACTTTTTTTTTTTTTTCAAGGTCTTCCTCCCCACTGAGCACCACCTCTCTCCTCTCCCCGCCTCTCTTTCTTTCTCTCTCTCTGTCTCTCTCTCTCTCTCTTACATACAGTTATATACACACACTGCACGCGCGTGCGAGGACGCAAGCATGCGCATGCAGGCACGCACATAACGCACGCAGAGAGAGAGAGAGAGAGGGAGGGAGGGGAGAGAGAGAGAGACCAGCAGAGCCAGTGGCAGCCTCGTTTAATAGCTGTGTTGGGACGTGTGTTGTTTCCACCTCATGGCATTAGCGGCGCGCAGTCGTCCCGGGCCGTTCGCCGCGCAACAACAGATCAAAGGTTCCGCCCCGCCAAGCACGCGGCCATACGTTTTTTTTGTTCTTTCTTTCTTCCCCGCTTCTGCCTCTCTTTTTTAAACCAAACGACCCCCTTCTCTTCGCTTGAAAGAAACGAGTAAGGGCGGACTGGGGTGAGGGTAAGGGAGTACGAACTCTAGGCTATGAAAGTGTTGATAGATTTTTTTCCCCAGCTAGCTGTAAGTGTGAATAGTTCACACTTTAGGGTTTTCAAAAAGCCACAAGCGGTGAATTTTGGTATAAGTGATAATAGTTGTTGAAGTGAATGGTGGATGGTAGAGTGTGTGTGTCTGTGCGTGTGCGTGCGCGCACACGTGAGAGAGAGAGAGAGAGAGAGAGTGAGTGAGTGAGTGTCAGCAATAGCGGTCTGGTATATCTGCTGTGTAAACTTATTACTTGGTGTCCTCTTTCAAAACTGTAAAGATGGGGGGGGGGGGGGGGGGGGGGGGGGGGGGGCACACTTGTATATCTTTAGCACCCTTTTCAAGAAAAAAATACAACACAGCATTTAAAAAAAAAACAAAAAAAACGCTACTTAAAAATGTGGTGGAATGCACACTTATTTAGTATGATGGCAGATATATCTTAATCGTATTTTAACTCAAGAATCCATTCCAGAATTGTCATACTTACAACACGGTAACGAGTGGATACTGTCTTTTCCACAGTGTCTGTAGCCCATGGCCTTGTTATGTAGTTCTTGGAGTTAAGTTAAAGAATGTTTTCAAGACTGGTTTTTTTTTTTTGTTTTTTTTTTTTTTTTTAAAGTAGAATGACCGGTGGCCTCAGCACAGCCAGGTCTTTTTTTTTTTTTTAAGTGAATTTTTGATACTTAACTGTCATGTTTTAAATTGCTGTACATAAATTGAAGATAGTGTTATTGTGTTGCTGTTTATTTTCCAGAATGTGAGCACTTTTTTTTCTATGTGGTATAGGTTCCATTGTGGTCAGTTAAAGTTTAACGATATGTAATCGAAAATGGTGCTGCGGTTCTTTGTCACTTTGTCCCCAACCCATAACATCATGAACAATAATTGGAGCGCAGCACTGAAGAACTGTAGCAAGTTCCCCCAGCGCTGTTGGTCATGAGCTGAGCTGAGGACTGGTCTCTGCACATGTGTTCCCTGTCCATTCAACAGTGCTGTAAAGCCATCAGTTTGTCTTCCCATACACACACACACACACACACACACCCTCCCTTCCTTCCCATCCCCCAGAAAACATTCTGAAGATTGTTGTAACATGGCCTTTAGATCATGTTACATGGCCACAACAAAGTGACGTTGATGTTCGCTGATCTTCACATGGTCTGGTGTGTAGCTCAGTGATATTACTCTTTTGTCATTGATCAAATGATAGGAAACCTCATTTAAAAGCTTTATTCTTCCTTCCAGATTTGCTGTGAGGGTCCATGTCTCACATGCATACAGAAAAACACGGAATGGAGGTAGAGTCGCAAGCAGAATTGGGACAAGAGTAACCATAGCAGTTATCCAGTTCAGATTAAATGATCTGATGATGGGAACAACTCTACTTCATTGTTCTCTGGAGAAAGGGTTTGGTGTAGAAAGAGTGGGGAGCAAAGAGGTTGGGAAAAGAAACCCATTGTCAGGAAAACACCTCACAAATCTTCGATTAGAATCACATATATCAAATTTTGTGTGCATAAAGTCTGAGAATCTTATAGGTTGACCCTCTTGTGTGTGTGGATGTGCATGTGTGTTTGCTTCTCTGTCAGTGTGCACAGTGCATATGTGTGAGTGTGTGTGTATGTATGTGTATTCATGAACGTGGATTATGGTTTTTATTCAGATACTCATGTGTGTGACAGTAGGAACGTGTTTGTCTTGCCCATGTGCTTACTTTTGTGTATGTACATATGTGTGTGTTTGTGAGGGGGGAGGAGGGGTGCATGCGAGTTCATCCTGACTATATGTGCGGATGTCTGTGATTGATTGTGTGTGCACTCAAGTGCACATCTTGGTGTCTGTCTCTGTGAAAGTAAGCGAGTGCATGCGTATGTATGCCTTCTCAAGAGTCTGTGTTAGTAACAGGTAAATTGAGAGAGAGAGAGAGAGAGAGAGGGGGGGGGGGGGGCTCCAGCCGAAAACGACAGCCAGGAACAATGGTAACTGCAGGCTTCCACCCGTTATTACCAGGTGAAAACAGAAGCTCTGACAGCGAGGCTGCAAGTTCATCGTTTGTGGCAGTTGCCGCTCTTCTCGTGCCGTCCATGTGGTTATTTTCGACGTCTTGTAACGCTCAAGGGGAGGGAAGGTGGGGAGGAGAGGAGGTGGGTTGGATGGTGGTTTGTTAAGTTGTATGACTGTTGTGGTCAGTTGATGCTTGACCCATATGCTGCTTTGTTGATGTGACATTTCTCGAGAGAGATAGAAAGATAGATGCTGACAGTCGTCTCTTAACATAGCATTGTTTATCTTTGTAGTTGTCACACACACACACACACACAGTCGCATCATCACCCACCCGATTCTCCCTCGCCTCGTATCCCTTGCCAACCCACTCACCCACGCTTCTTTTTGCCTCCTGTCTCCTCCCTCATACCACCCACATTCAGTATCCACTCCACTCCACCTCAGGGGAGGGGTTGGGAGGGAGGCAGGGGGGGGGGGGGGGGGGGGGGGGAGGGGGGAGGGGGAGAGAGCTGACCAGCCCAGCTACAAGGCAAAACCGGTCGGAAGAGCAGCAGCAGCAGAGGAGTGGAAAGTAAAGAAAGAGGAGCGAGGGGTCGAAGGAATGGGGCTCAGCCAGCTATGCTTGACCTGACCCTAACCCGAAGAAACGAGCGGGCGGGCCCGTGCCCTGCAAACAATAAGAGAGAGAGAGAGAGAGAGAGAGAGAGAGAGAGCGCGCGTTCGTAAAGGATTTGCTTGTGGGTGGTCTCGAGAGGGAATGAGGGGCTGGAGGGAGCCGCCACTCTCTCTCTCTCTCTCTCTCTCGATTTTCTTTCACCCTTCTTGTCAACCTCTCTTCTATCCACCCACCTCCCACTCATCCTGTCCCCTGTTCTCCCTCGCTCACGCTAGTTTTAACGGCCACTGACTGACTGTACTGGCTATATGCTGATAACCTCAAAAATGGGGTATAGGGTAAAATTAAGGGTAAAGGGTGGGATGGGTGGATGAGCGGACATTGGTGCTTGGTGATGAAGGGATGCGGTGAATAGGATGGAAGGGTGGGGGGGGGTGAGGGATTCAGGAAAGAGGGCTTTTTGAAGAAAAGGGATTTGAGGATGGGATACAGGGTGGAGAAGGAAGAGGACATTTCACTCAAACATAGTGCGGACACTGGATGAAATCAACTTATTGAAGGGAGTAGAATGTGTAAGGGATTTCCAGTTTTTGAAGACAATGACCAGATTTAAATCAGAAGGAGGACTGTTGATAATGACAGCGACTAGGTTCTAAATCAGTAAGAGGTCTGCATGATACCCATCCATATTAAGGGTGACTAGTAATCCCGATCAGGACTGTGGAACTTAAGTCACATATATATATAAACACAAACAGAAGGCATGTAATGTCCTACTCTGTGTTCAGTCATGACTAGTGTTCTTTATGTTCTGTGCATTGATTTCATTTTCTGCAGATTGATTTTGTTCTTCCAGTGTGAACACAACAGCAGGTTTCAGTCATTATTCAAGCACTGGTTTGCAGGGTTTTATCACAGATGTATTAACTTATACAGATGCAGGAAATGAAATGTCATTGAGAAAACGAAAATTTGTAAAAGATGAAAAGTCAGAAGTTAAGACTTAAGGTTGTTGTACAGAAGAACTTTTCACCTCAAAACATGCCCAAAATTTGGTACGTGTATGCATGTGCACAGAGAGACATACACTTAGTCTTTCTCAAACATTACCTTATGTATGATTCCGTGCATGGACACCTCTACATGTGCACTTATTCACTTGTTTAGTGTACATGTGCTTTACATACACACACACACACACACACACACACACACACACACACACACACCAAAAGGAAATCACACAAGGTAAGGAATACAGTAACCAACAACAGTTGGAGCATTTTTCAGCATTTTGGGACCAGAGCCTCTCAAAGTAGCAAAGGGAAGCAAGCAAATCCTGAGCAACACTTCTGTCAAAGACTTTTATTTTAACATCCTTCATTTTCCTCCTCCTTCCCTTTGGGAAAGAAACAACATTATCGCAGGGGAAGGTGGAAAGGAGTTGGGGGACTTGCACAGCATCCCTGCTGGTACCGAAATGGTTTCATTCCACCCCTCACTGTCAGGGAATAAAGCTACAGGGAACAGAAGCTGTATCTGAGTAGGAGTTGGTTCATTTGTTGATAAGTGTTGCCGATAACCACATACTGAGCAAGAGGAGTAATGTTGTGTGTGTGTGTGTGTGTGTGTGTGTGTGTGTTTTCCTTTTAGTTTTCTATCCACCATTCTGTTCCAGTTTAGTGTAGCTGTTTGTCTTTTGGGTTCTCCCTCCTTGCAGGTCATTTGATGTTTGCATGAGTCGGGGTGGTGGAGAGTTTGGATACTGTTGAGGAAGATGGGTCAAAGCCAGTGAAACTGATGTATCACTTTTGACCCCATCACATATTGAAAATGTGCACTTGCGTGCCTACATGTGCACAAAATATGTACTTGTACTTACAATTCTGTGTACACACACATATACACACACACACAGATGCACACATGTACACACATGTGTACATGTACTTACAATTCTGTGTACACACACACACACACACACACACACACACACACACACACACACACGCACACACACACACACACTCATGCCATTACATACACAAATGCACATTGTATAGACTCTCACATTGAAATGTCCCATGTGCACGTACATGGAAGAGGGGTGGGGGGCAGGAGAGAAGAGGAAAGGCACACATGCTGAAAAAATTCTAGATGTGTGCAAGTTGTGTGGTGGAATGTATGTTTATAATAATGATTACTATTGCCATCGTGCAGTAAGGAAGAAACAGTACCTCTTGTTGAAAGGAAGCTCAGACATAAGATAGTTCTTGTGCTCCATCAAGATTCGCTATTCCAGTATCATTTTCATAATTTGCAAAGCAGGAACTGATGCTTCAAAGCAAACGTCTAACACATATAACAAGGAAACTGTGTTGATTTTTGTTGTTGCAGGGACGTGTTCCTGTCAACAATACAGCCCCAGCGAAAGCATGTGGTGATTATGATGGATCATGGGAACTCAATGAGTGTCACGCAGCTGCGCACTGCCAAGGCCATTGCCAAGCATCTCATTGCTTCTTTCTCTGACAACGACAGGGTCAGTAACTCTGGTTGATTGATGACATCTTGTGTAAGGACTTGGAAAAAACATTGAAATAAAAGTGTGAAAAAATTGTCAAACAAATGCACTTGATCATGGTTCTCAATTCCACATATACGCACACAAATACATACACATACATGCTTGCGCACAGGCATGCATTCACAATGCATGAACATATGAGCACATTAACTAATTGCTGATTTTCCTCATTTCTTTTCTGATGTGGTGTAAAAAAAAAAATCCTAGAATTGTTAATTAAGTTTTAAAAGATAAAATCCTAACTTTCAAAATGTTTTGCCACAGAATGGGGTTCAAAATAATTATTAATCCAAATTTTCTGGTGATTTTTTAGAATGATGAGGTTGAATGTTGCAGAGCAGAGCTTTCACAATGTTATGCATAAAATATATGTGCTGATAGATCGATATGTTTTCTTTTTGAGTATTCCTTGGATCAGATTAAGCATCAAGTATAAAATCGTTTTCAGTCAGTGGCTCTGTATCAACTGCCTCAGAATTCGACTGCAGAAGACAGAAAGAAATTGATCACATGCAATGCTTGAACTCACACACAGATGTGTCCGCATGCACGCACGCACGCGCGCGCGCGCGCGCACACACACACACACACACACACACACACACACACACACACACACATACATACATACACACACACACACACACACACACACACACACACACACACACACACACATACACACACACACACACACATTCTCTCTCTCTCATATATGAATGCAAGCTGGTACTCGGACAACGCAGACATGCATGCACATACGTACATGCTGGCATGGAAACATACACACATACACAAGCACACATATGCATGCTCTCACACAGGCACGCACACACATATGCCATATCAAGTTAGTAAGGTATTATGAAAACACTTTTTGTCTTTCATGACATTTCAAGAAAAATAATTTAATTTGGAAAATCAGGTTTCATAATGACATTGTTTTTAGAATGAAGGTTTTAAAGGTTTTGACACAATTGATTTAATCTAACACCAGTCGGCTTGATTTTTTTTCTTTGCTACAATATGTGCAGCTATTATTTGAATGTCAGGGGTGACCTTTTTTTCCTCACACATGCCATCCGGCTTATTCCCGCTCCCGTATATGCCCCCACCTCTTCTCTTCCTCCATACATACACACACACACACACACACACACACACACACACACCATTCCCTCTCCCTACCCTGTCCACCCTCGAATGATAATAGATAACCTGAGACAGACTGCTCTGTGATGTAGTATTTGAAAGCAAACAAGGCCGTCACAAGGTGCGTTCATACAGTTTTGATAATCAGTTTTTACACCCAAAGAAAAAAAAAAAAAAGAAAAGTGATAAAGCAGACCCATGTGTGCTCTGTAATTTTCCATACTGCATAAAAAAACATGTTATACAATTAGTGTGCTGTGTATTTATAGTGAATGTGAACCCCCCCCCCCCCCCCCCCCCCCCCCCCCCCCCCCCCCCCCCCCCCCCCCCCTTTTTTTTTCTTTTTTTTTCAGTTTTAGTTTGGTTATGAGAGACTGCCCTGTTGGCATTACAAGATGAGACCAATAAGAACAGGATTATTTCTGGATGGAATGCAAGTGCAGTTCAGTGGACATATTGTCAAAATCACAAAAATATTCCAGGTGCACCAGTTTTCTAAAAGAAAAAAAAAAAAAACAAAGAAGAAAGAAAAAAATGAAAAAAGGAAATTACTATATTTTATACTGAAAAAAAATATTCCAACAGCAAATTCAAGATGCATTGCTGTCCAGACAAGCAGATGTTTTTTAAAACCTTAGAACACAGATGACTGTGGGATGCGAAGAGGTAAAACAGTTCCAAAGAAAATGTGGGAACATTGATCCCAAAGAATGGAAAACGGTGATGGTTTTTGAACCATATATTTTCAAAGGCCTTTGATTACCTATGATTCGAAAAAATCACCGTTTTCCTTCCCCTGGATCAACATTCCTATCTTTCCGTTTGAAGAACTTATGTTTTTTTTGTTTTCTTTGTGGCATCAGTTATCAGATCAATGGAGCACCAAAGGTGTGATTTTTTTCCTTTTTTTGCTTTGTTTTTTGTTTGTTTTTTTCCTAAGGCCGAAATCCATTGCTTCATTTTTTGATGCTTCACACTGTCCTCTTCATCTGCCCCCCAAAAAAGTGCAGGAAAAAAATTTCTCCTTACCTATGATTTGAAATGTTGCCATTTTCCATTAAATGGGATGAATGTTACTACTTGGTATTCTTTGTTGAATTCTGATTTTCAGACAAAGAGCAAAAACAAAAAAGAAGTAAAATCAAACAGCAAAGTTCAAGAAGAAATGTACTTCCCAGCGTTAGAGATGTTTGTTCTTTGACGGTTGTTAAGAAATTGAGCACATGTAATCTGTTCTGAGAAAGCAACCGTGAATGACACAACATCATTTTAAAAAAAAGTGTTGATCAGTAACAATAATCAATACAGTAAATTAGAGATTTTTTCAGTTACTATCCTATAAACATCAAGTGGTCAGTGATTAATGTTTACAAGATCAACTAGAATGCTGTAGTTCATCCACTTCGGCACTCAACATCTGTTTTTAGGTGATCCACAAGTGGCTGGGATTTGCACCTCCTACTACTCTAATTCATTAGAATGGGTGACTTAACTATGTTGACCCGCTGCCTGGCACAGCCATTTGTCTCGAGGCTTTTTTTTTTCAAAATGTAGATTGATTCCCAGCCACTGGATTTTTCACACAGGATTGACTGTCGGTGTCCTGCTCATGCATCGATAGAGAAGCATGACATAAGTGCCTATAGAGAAGGGTGATTTAAGGAACTGTAACACCAGTGGCTTGTTCCTTCTGTCCTTTCTTCCTTCCTGGGCTAGAACTCAGTTGGATTTTGGCTTATTCCACTAGTTAATGCCACCATTATGAAGGTGGCCACATTCAGGTTCAAGGACGATGTCTGCACACGACTGTTTTCTTGTCATCCATTCCACCAGGACACTGTGACCCACTCATCTCCTGAACATGAATAGGATTTGATGCACACACAAGATTTTGTATGCATGTGTTCATGCCTAGAGCCTCAGTTTAATTAAAGTCTCATCCGAGGACTAGGGAGGAATGGGAACCTGCACAGGTGTAAACTGTAAAGAGAACTCTTCCAGCCTGACTTCTTGAGGAAGGAAGGAAACCCATACCTTCAGTCTAGAGTCTGACACCTTGCCCACAACGCCAGCCCTAGTGACTTGTTGATGAAATAGAGTCCCTCTTCCTTGATAAGGTGACTTGCTGATGAGATAGAGTCCCTCTTCCTGGATAAGGTGACTTGTTGATGAAATAGAGTCCCTCTTCCTGGATAAGGTGACTTGTTGATGAAATAGAGACCCTCTTCCTGGATAAGGTGACTTGCTGATGAGATAGAGTCCCTCTTCCTGGATAAGGTGACTTGTTGATGAAATAGAGTCCCTCTTCCTGGATAAGGTGACTTGTTGATGAAATAGAGTCCCTCTTCCTGGATAAGGTGACTTGTTGATGAAATAGAGTCCCTCTTCCTGGATAAGGTGACTTGTTGATGAAATAGAGTCATTCTTCCTGGATAAGCCTGTTCTGTATGGGAAAGTATGCCACCATGAACTTCTGCCCAAGGCTGCCCTGCAGAGTAAAGCAGATGGTTGGCGGACCCAGAGATAAGACCGAAGAAATCCGAGACGGACAACAGTAAGGACTGGACTCAGCTTGTTGAAGGACACAGGGTGGTGGAGATGCATGGCTTCTTAATTGGGCAACACAAATGATTAGGGAATTGCACAATGTGGTGCAGTTGTTCTGGTGGTGGGGGTGTATTTGACACAGTGTTTTGTGTTCTGCAGAGATTGTGTGTGATCGGGCTGTCCAACAAGCCCATGTATCCCCGGTCAGACCCCTGTCTCCCTCACACCCTGGTCCCTGCCACCTTTGAGACTCGCATCTACTTCAGCAAGTTCATTGACAGTCTGGAGAAACAGGACAGTAAGTCCAATTTGTTGTTTGTGTGGTTGTGTTGTTGTTGTGTGTGTGTGTGTGTGTGTGTGTGTGTGTGTGTGTGTGTGTGTGTGTGAAATTTGTGTATGCATGTCTTTCTGCATGTTTTCTTTGGGGTGGAGGAGTTATGGAAAGTGGATCAAGTTGTTTTTAGTTTATCAGCCGTCATCAAAAATTTGTGTTTGATTGGATGAGGCATATTTTGACATTGATTTGCTCCATGCTTCAAGGGAGTGAAAACGTCCAAACATGATTAGTCTAATGCTGAGCTGTGTGTGTGTGTGTGTGTGTGTGTGTGTGTGTGTGTGTGTGTGTGTGTGTGGTACATGAGTGCGTGATGGGTAGTGCGTGTTATTGTGTGTGAACATGTTTGTGAGCCTTTTTTATTATGACTTGTTCAAAAAGTAAAAAGCAGCAAGCAGTTGTTGGGGGGATTGGCATGATTTGCGATTTTTCCAGTCAGTCAAGGTAGGTAGTTTTTTTTTTTAGTTTTGAACAAGTCTGTCTTTGTCTTAAGGGTTACTTTGAATTTACATGTGAGAGCAAATGATAAAATTGAATGCTTGAAAATTTAAAGAGAGAGTGTGTGTGTGTGTGTGTGTGTGTGTGTGTGTGTGTGTGTGTGTGTGTGTGCACACGTGTGTGCGTGTAAGAGAGAGACTGCTTAGAATTACATTCATTGTGAGAGAGCATCATTGTGCATCGGGTCTGAACTCTCGGGCATTTAATTTGTAGGCATTCTGTGCCTGACCTGTTAGTCATACCAGAAATTGGCCTGTTTCAGCAACCACCAATCATTCACTAGGATTTCTGACAGCATTCGAAATGATTGAAGATGTTCTCCTGGATGGAAACGCTCTCTCAGGTACAAGCTTCAGTATGTGTGTGTGTGTGTGTGTGTGTGTGTGTGTGTGTGTGTGTGTGTGTGTGTGTGTGTGTGTGTGTGTGTGTGTGTGTGTGTGTGTGTGTGTTGTTGTTTGTTGTTGTTGTCTTCAATTTAACGTCTATCCACATAGTGATATTAGATGGTGGTGTGTGTGTGTGTGTGTGTGTGTGTGTGTGTGTGTGTGTGTGTGTGTGTGAGTGAGAGAGAGAGAGAGAGAGAGAGGGTACTTTCATTGTACATATTTTGACAAATATATGTGATATTTGAGAATGTCTGTGTGTTTGCATATGTCTGTGTGTGTGTCTGTATGTTCATCATTTGGTTATGAAAGGAAAGACTGACTGAAGAAAGACTTGTAGAAGCAGACTAGACTGGCAGTTCTGTGTGTCTTCCAGACAATGCCATGATCCTCTATGTGAGCCGAGGTTTGCTGTCATCATTGACTGATGCACGGGAGGTGATGGATGTTGTCTCATTGCACAATGCTCGCACAGGTCACAAGGTCATCATCAACACCTATGCTGTCATTGATGGTAAGAGTGATGTGGTTAAATGAAACAGTGCAGTTGCATATGGTTTTGAGCTTGTTTGGAGCATTTTGCCTTTTTTTCTTAATTTTCTCTCTCTGACTTTGATATATTTCGTTTGTTGTGAAGGAGTGTAAAAAGAGGTTTCTTTCCATACTTCAGATGATTTTTGTTTACCAGTATGTGGTGTTTCCACATATTGTTGTTCGCAAGCTTTCATGAAACTTTTTTATCACTTACCAAGTACTGTTATATTTCCATTGATAAAGTAATGTACACACACGCAAAGCATTAAATCCATTATGATATTGACAATACTTATGATGAATAGTACAGTGTTACATACATTATACTGTGAAATAACAGCAGGAGTAATAGGCAAATATAATGTTGAGACAGCAGGGAAAAATACTGCAAAGAATCTCATTTGAACCTGTACATTGTGAAAGATTTATGCTTCCCGCCTACTGCATAGTTTGTTTCTTATTTTCATGATTCAAAGGACAGATTTTAATGATTACTCTGTCATCAGTATCCTAGAATTTGTGAATGCAACGTGAATGCATATGTTGGTTTTTTTTTTTTTTTCCTCCAGTATATTAACAACTAAGAGTTACCTATAGCAAGCATCAGTATGTGTCACAGCATTATGATTCATGTTGTTTTGCATATTTTGCTTTTTCTCCACAGATGGCAAACCCATCATGTACGAGAAGAGTTTCATGCAGGATATTGCATACCAGAACTTCGCCAAGTACGATGTGAAGTACCGCCTCAGGACACCAGTGGTGGTAAGCCAGATATTCTGACAGAGTGGTAGGACACACTTCTTGTCACTGCTTATCATGGGATTCTGGCTTTATCTGGCTTCTCAGTCTACTGTACATGTCAAACTGGAATCAAATCTTACAAGATATGAAGAAAATATTGAATGGATGACTTCTTGCTTGTAGTGTATCTAGTTTCTTCATTTTTTTTTTCCATTTAGTCATAGATTCTTTACAAGAAATGAAGACACAGAAATTTTTCTTTTCCGGTTAGCTGAATTTGAGGAAAATCAAATGTGTGCTTAGCTGAGTAATGCTGTTGGTCAGTCCGTGAATGTGGAACAAAAAGGGGGGGGGCATATATGTCCTTAGGTAAAATGTACTTGATATGGTTATTTCTTTGTTGTTTTTTTCTTATTTACATCTTGTAATTTGTTTTAGCATGCATGTTCTTTCCCAAGGTTTGGGAAAATAGAGTGAACCAGGATTGTGGATTGAACTTGTAATGCTGCTGAGCTCTTCCACTGTTTCTAGTCTTTCAGCTACAACTGCTGTTTCCACTGCTGCAGCTGCTGCTGCTGTCACTGAACATGAAAAGCAGCTTGCGGAAAATTTGAACAATTAAGTAAATGAGTTAAATTCAGAAATAAACTGAACAAAAAATTGAATCACTGAAATCAAAATCATGAATCATGGCATTGCAGCGCGGCGGATCATGATGGCCATCAACTCCACACAAGATCTCAGTTCCAGTGTGGGTCGATTCTACCTTCCACTGAACCGCACAGCCCAGGAGGACCCTGTCTTCTCTCTGCCGTACATCGACAAGGCAGACGGAGGTCTGAAACCGCCGCCTCTTTCTTTTTTCTTTTTTTCTTTTCCATTTATAGTTTGATAAGATGACATTAAATCACAGACTTACAGGACACAGTCACTCAAGATGGATGCAATCACAAAATACTTAAAAGCATTTACAGTGTTACATTTTGTTTAAATGTGCACATGCGCTAAAAAAAAAGTTGGTATGATTTCAGTAAGCAAAATATGGATTGCTTTGTTAAGGCAGATTGTAACCCCTACTCAAACTCCCATGTTTTTGCAATAGTTTGGTTCATAGAAATATAACCTGATCCACTCCCTATGCCCTTTCTGGGTCTGCAGAAAAACATCTCCTTTATTAGTTCTTAGATGCAATGTAGTTTTCATCTTGATTTCAAAGACCTCGAGTGGATTGACTGATGGTATTGGCTCTGTGCAACACATGTCACAAAGCTGGTGGTGGTGGTCTTGTTTTTCCATATCTTTTGCTCTTCTCAGTAATTATCCCCTCCCTCTCTCTCTCTCTCTCTCTCTCTCTCTCTCTCTCTCTCTCTCTCTCATCCCTCCATCCCTCACTCTCTCTCTCACTCTCTTCTTTTTCCACAGCCGTCTCCCCATACGTACATATACTCACATGTGCTGACTTTTTGTGCTGTCCTCCAGCTCTGACATTGAGCATCAGTCAGCCATGCTTCCATGCACCGGTGTCACAACCAGATCGACTGCAGCTGATGGGATGGTGGGGGTGGGACCTACACATGGAGGACATTGCCCAGGACATCACCTACTACAACAACGACGACCAGTCCTACGCCCTTTCTCATTACCACCAAAGGTCAGTTCACTTGCCTGCATTTCTTCCACTGTGGGTATTAATTTGTACCCCCCCACACCACCCCCTGCCCTCCTTTTTTTTAAAAGATATTTTTTCGGTCATACCTATCAACAGCCTTTCTATACAGTTTGGAATCAGCAAGATTTCACTCAAATGCATTATTTATACAGTTTTGAATCAGCAAGATTTCACTCAAAAGCACTATTTATGTAGTTTGGAATCAGCAAGATTTCACTCAGAATCTTTAGTTATATAGTTTGGAATCAGCAAGATTTCACTCAGAATCATTAGTTATACAGTTCGGAATCAGCAAGATTTCACTCAGAATCATTAGTTATACAGTTTAGAATCTGCAAGATTTCACTCAGAATCATTAGTTATATAGTTTGGAATCGGCAAGATTTCACTCAGAATCATTAGTTATGTAGTTTGGAATCGGCAAGATTTCACTCAGAACCATTAGTTATATAGTTTGGAATCGGCAAGATTTCACTCAGAATCATTAGTTATGTAGTTTGGAATCAGCAAGATTTCACTCAGAACCATTAGTTATGTAGTTTGGAATCAGCAAGATTTCACTCAGAACCATTAGTTATGTAGTTTGGAATCGGCAAGATTTCACTCAGAAGCATTATTTATAAAGTTTGGAATCAGCAAGGCCTTGTGTAGTCTCAAACTGTGGAAAAACTAGGAGAATGTAACTCATGACACACTCTTTTTGTTGGACATCCGTTTGGTTTTGAAAACGACCTACTCCTCTGATTCCTTCCTGAGTCGCAAAGAAAGTTCACTAAATATAATGTCTTGCATACAAAAACATCAGATGAACTTTGTGATGGTATTGACTCAATACAGCTCCTGAATTGATGCGATTGTCACTGTTGAGGTCCTTTCTTCTATTTTTCTTCCTTGGCAGCATGCTATGTGTCTTTGTGTTTGATTGGAATGTATGACCTTATATTTTGTGTTGTTCTGAAAGAGATTAACATTTTTCATCTGATCTAAGATTTTACAGAAGAAAGATTTTTAACGAAGTTTCTGGTACGTGTTTAGAAGATGTATTTTAAATCAAAGAGATGTGTGAAGTTGTTGTTGTTTTTTTTTTTTTTTTTTTGTTTTGTTTTTTTTTTTTTGGATGACTTATGAATTGATCTTAATGTGGTGACAGCCCTGATATGGCCTTTGCGGTTGGCTTGGCTATAAGCAACATTACTTACATAACCTGCCTGCGTTGTTCTGTCTTTCCTGTGTCTTTTTGTTCTTTTGTTAATTTTATGTTAATCTACGCTAGTGCATTAAACCTCCAAAATGTGAATGTGTCGAAGCCTGAAGATGTTGACTAGAGAAAACTTTCTTTCGCAGGCTACACGATTCAGCATCCAGTATTTCAACGACCCATGAGGACCAGCTTTCAGCCCATGCATACCGACATTCGTCACTTTGAACAGCATCCGGGCTTTGAGACAGTGCGCCAGACCATGCTCAGGTAGGCTTTTGTTTCATCCCCCCTCTTCCCCCCACTGACAGTGAATGCTTAATAGTTATTGGTCCAGTAGTTTGGCACCGATGACAATCTGTCAAAGACCTTTGGAGTCATGCAGGGTTGAGAACTCGGAGATCTTAGGATCTAATAAAACAGGCAGTGGCAGAAACAGTGCAGAGAAATCCAGATTTTTAATATATTGTATAAGTTCTTGTATGTGTGAATTCTTCTACTGTTTGTATAAGGAAATTATCTCAAAGTCAGGTGTTTCTTTATGGAAGGTGTTCACCCATGATATGGAGTCATCCTTTTTTTCTTTGTCAGCATATGTTTTTGAATACCAGTGAAAAGAAAGGAAAAGAATGTGTTGGAAAGAAACAAAGAATAGAGGGAAAAATAAGAAAATCAAGAATAAATGAAGCATGTTGAAGGAAGACGTGGGGTTTTGTGTTATAGCCGGGAAGAGGGACACACCTCCCTACTGCTGGACGTCAGCAATCACACAGCTCCTGATGGCCAGGTGATACAGGTGGAGAGAGTTGTCAAGTACTTCTGGAAAAAGGTACGTTGTGACTGCTGGTTGTCAGCGTATAAGCAGGTCTCTTGATAATTTTTTTTTCACTGGAGAAACAAGTGTAATGAATGTTAGGTTTTGTGAGTGTGTCATGTGCATCAGTATACAGAAAGTGTTGAATCTGGCATCTTGATTCATTGGTGTGTATGAAGGGGGGGAGGGGAGGGGGAGGGGAGGGGGGGAGATGCATGCAAGGGAATGTATGTGTGTATGCATACTTTAATGTGAGTATATATAAGTTTGTGTGTGGGCATGCTGTAAGTGTGTACGTGCATTTCCTGTGTGGAATTTTGAAAATAGTTCAAAGAAAAAGAGGTTTGAAATGTGTTAAGCCAGTTCAGTTCAGTTTCATTGAGGAGGTGTCACTGCATGTGGACTAGTCTGTATGCTGCACTACATCCGCTTAGTTTTGAGACCACACTGCGCATGATTGTAAGCTGATGGATAAATGAATTAATGACCAAGGTAAGAGAATGAAAAGAGGGGCTTGTGTGACTACGACTTTGCAGATGTCTGACCTACGCATTAGTCCAATGTGCTGATCAGACCTTGAGTTTAAGCCAGTTGAAAGTAGGAAGCTGCTTTTGATAAGGCTAATGATGTCATAATGTTCATAGACCCACATTCTGTTTACATTTTGATACGTCATTAAATGTGTACAGTGTTACTTGTGAAATATGTACATTGTTATATATGAGACATAGCATTTAAAGTGAGATTATACAGCATTATAAATCAGATAAGTTTAGCATTAAGAGCGAGATTAAGCATTTTAAGTGAAATAGATACAGCAATAGCAAGAGAGCTCTGATGAGTTGAACATTATTTGTGAGATGTGTACAGCATTATGAGTTAGAAACATACAGCATAAGTGAGATGAAGCTTTTTAATTTAGATGTATACAACATTTGTTGGTGAAGTATAGTATCTTATGTGAAATATATACAGCATTATAGTTGAGATGAATCCAGCTTTGTAAGTGAGATAAACACATTTAGTTACATTGAACCAGAAGTTTGAAGGAAGGCATTGCAAGTTTCTTTGCGTGTTAACCAAATTTCAGATTGCTCAAACAGTGCTGTTTGGGCCTACTAGTCTTTTCCTGTTGACTGGAATTTCATCATATCTGTTTTCTAGAGAAGTTGACTGCGCTGTTCAGCCTTACAGCTGATGTTCACGGTGTGCTGTGTGGTGTTGTGTGTCAGGTGGACAACGTGCCCTACATTGTGGTGCTCAAGTCGCTGCAGGCGGCCAGGGAGCAGCGCATCCTGAAGGGGATTCACAGTATGTCATTCCAGTGCAGTTATGTGCAGTAGCCTCTCGATGCTTGTTTGCTGTCTTTTGTTTGGTCACATATCTAAAAGTAACTCCCATCTCATCCCGTGTCTATGTGTTGGCTAGGAATAGAAGTGACGTATGATGTTGAAGGAGAGGAGGGGTGGGATGAATGAGAGGTTTGTGCTGAAGAAATAGCTGTTCTAAACACAAGGTGAATATGGGACAGTTCCGTTGTATTTAGATTTTGTGAGGATCTGTTTTGTATTAGTATCAAGGAAATTAGTTATTTTTTCATTATATGTTTTAAAGCTTTTGAATCCAAAGGAGATGGTCAAAAGAGATTTCTTTAAAATGTTATCATCCATCACCTTTGTCAGCTTGGATCCTTAAGACGAAAAAATTAAATGTGTGCCATCACTATTAACAGCTCAAATCAAAAGATCAGTATGTAGCAACTTTCCAAACCAAGCTGAATTTTAGTTGCGGTGTAGCAGGTACTTGCTTGCTGAAAGTAATGGTACATATTTCAGATATGAAAAAAAAATTAATTAGGATATATGTATTTTGCTTTTTGACATCACCAGAAGATAACTGTTCAGTGCATTTGGACACATGCTTTGGTATTATAATGATTTTTTTTCTGAGGCCATTAAAGAGAAATGGACACACAGATTAATAATAGAATCTTTACTGTATTATGAGTGGTATTTATCTCAAATTCTTTCATGTCTGCGTATGTCAGCACACAACAGGTTGTAAACTTTTTCGCTTTTTTTCCCCCCTGTGTTTAGTGCACAACCAGCCTGAACTGGTGTATCACCGCATAGATTTGCTGCCTCAGGAAAAGATGTGCCTTCATCTCAAACAACTGGCTACTCTCGGTAAGTGTTGGCTAGCTTAGCAGACGTGCTAGCTGTTCATGTGTATTGAAGGAATAGGGTTTTTGTTTTCAGTGCGCTTGGAAAATTTGTAATTAAACATTTAACCCTAGGCAGATTTTTTTTAGTCTTAATTATTAGGATGACAGTGCTGCTTGAAATATTGTGAGAGGGTGGTGCAGGCATGTCACCATCTCCACCCAGGAATTGTTAACCAACCTTTTTGACAAGAACTTCTTAAGTGACAACTGCATTTGTAAATTAAACTGGGGTGTTGTCTTGGTGTGCCGAATCAAAGGCTTTCAGCAGTGAGCGATGACTTGCACAAGTCATGCGACATCTCTTCCTTTCAACGTACTGCTTTCAACATATTGAAACATATGAATAGCTGTGGGCCATAGGCCCATACAAAAAAAAAAATCCAGAATCAAGAGAGAGCAAGACTTTCTCCCAGTGAAAGATGTATTAAAAATCTGCTGTCTGGGAATGTGTATTTTCACTTTAGTTACCGCAAGATCGATTACAGTTTTGTCCAGTGTGGAGAATTCTACTTTTCTGGCCATCTGTAATAATTCACTTTTTTTTGCTTTTTGCATTGAATACTCTCATGATTGCAGAAAAAAAGATTAACAGCATTTTTAGTGTAAACAGGTTAGCATCCTTGAGATTTACATGTCGTAACTTCACTAAAGAACTTATCTTTGACAGAGTTTTTTTTCATTGTTTGTTTTGTTTCAAGATGAAATATTAAGGCTGACTGTATGAAATATACCACTGCATGTGTTTATTAGGTTATTAGAGATATACCAGTCTGTGTGTTTATTTGGTGGTAGAATGTGTAAGCTGTTCTATGTATTCACTTTAATCTTTGGCTGTAAGTAAACACAACTGGTAGAAAATATGTTTGAATTGAAGACATTTGAGTATAAGGATAGAAGACTGTTGAGTTCTAATTTTGCAGGCAGATCTGCCTTTCAAAAGACAAAAAAAAGGCAGGGATGGCAGGGGTCTGAAATGGGCAGGAATCTAAAACATTGGAATGTCACCAAGTACAGAAAAGGGCAGAAGTGTCCCAGAGAAAAAAAAAATTTAGAGAGCAGGAGTCTCCAGTGGAATTTTAGGGAGGGGGGGGGTGGGGTTGTGGTCCTTGTCGTGGCATTGTGTCATGGGTGACCAGTACAATGAGAAGTGTGATGGTGTGTGATGCAGACATCACCACAGTGTACCTCTCCCCAAGTAGCTTTGTCGACCCCTTCGAACACCTCAGTGAGGAGGAGACCAAGCGCAGTGTGCGAAGCTACTGGCCTACCTCAAGGACGACACACGTCTCATCACCAACCCAGGCCTCAAGGCAAGTGAAGCTGGCATGTGTGTTTGTATGTGTCGAGGAGGGGAGGGAGGGAGAAGGCATGCGTAAATGCATGCTAGCAGTAACTGGGCAAGTGAGAGAGTGAGCTACTTGTCAACGTGATGTGCCTTCATCATTAGCTGATATTAACACAGAACACACATGCATGTGCACACACACACATACATACACATATGCATACACACACTCACACGCAATCACGTGAGCACACACGCACATATGCACACACAACACACAGACACAGACATGCACACACGCACAGCATGCGAGCGTGTGCACGCGCGTGACGTGTTTGTGTATATGTTTTAGGTTTCTTGTAACAGCTCCTAGCAGTACATGATAAGCCTGTCATTCTCTCTGGAAATTGTGTGATTCATAAAGAAAACTACCATTTTGATATTATTGTGTCATCATGCAACCTCTTATGTGGTGATTGCAAGATTTCGTATTCTTTTCCTCGCCCCCAACCTCACCCCACCCCCAAGTAACAAGTTTTGTATCAGCAGTGTTCCTGTATGTTCCTTGATTGTTTATACTGATAGTAACATGAGGAAATTAACTGCTGTGACAACAGGAAAGTGTGCGCAACGATGTGGGAGCAAGCAGCCGTATCAACATGGAGTGGATCCGACGTTATCAGACCAGCAATCTCAAAGACTTCATCATCAGAAGGTAAATGACTTTGCCACTCTTGCTGACTTAAATTCCCTACCCTTCTGTATGTATGTAAGTAAACCTGAATGCATATTTGTGGAAAATCATGTTATGTGTGTGAGTGTGTGTACATGTGCACAAGAAATATATCTGTATGAAGTAAAGTTGTTCTTAGTTTCAAATTTTTGCAAAATGGAATGAGAGATGACAAGAAAAAGACTGATTTCTGTGTGTTTTGTTGTTTTAAGATCAATCTATGTGGCAGTATATCCATGAAAAAAATAATGTGTTGTGATGATTACAGATACATTGGAATGCCCAGTGGTGTGTTACGCATGTTTCCTGGGACTTTGCTAGACAAGTCCTTTGAACCAACGCAGCGAGCATGGTGAGTGCTTCTCTTGGATAGTGTATTTCCTGGATTGTCAGTATCATGTGTATGTTTCTGTTTCTTTCTTGTTCTGTTTATCCTTTTTACAGACAGTGCACTGCGTGTATGGTGTTTTAGACAGATAAAACAGTTGTCAGAAGTCATAGTGAAAGTGAGGCTGTTTGAACTGCAGTAACTCATCATACGTCTCATCATGGTAATGATTTCATGCCACAGGTACACAAACGCCTTGAAATACCTGGTCATGTGACCTTGTCAGCACCATATTTGGACATTGGTGGAGCCGGCTACATCATCACCATCAGCCATACGATCTTTGAGGGAAAGTGAGTGCTGGTCTTTTCTTTGGGAGCAAATTATTTAGGATTGCTGTGTGAGCTCTTTCCTTCTGAGGAGGAATTGCAAATTATCCTCATTATGATGCCTTTTCTATTGTAAGACACAGTGTTAATCTACAGTTCATATGTTAAAACAATGTCCAGTTCATTACTGAACTGCACAAGTAGGCATTTGCAAATATGAGGATGCGCACTTGGAGTTTATGCATATGCTGTATGAGTGCAACTCGTATTCAAATGTTTGAACAGTTGTGTGTTAAAGAAAAGAAGAAAAGAAACCCTAGTTAAGAACTCCTTACCAGAACTTAAAGGACCTCAAATTTTTTATAGGTTATTTAAGTTTTGAATTAACCAAATTTCTAGTGATCTAAGTAGTGCTGTAGGGACCAATCAGTCTGTTTATATGTAACAAAATTTGGGTTTATCCACTGTGCGTAAAGCACACTGAGCTGTATCTCTTTGTGTATGTTCATGTATCATGTCTTCAGCATGAATTCTTTTTCTGCTAGTTAATTTGTAGTGACAGTGATGGTGGGGACAGTGTAAGTGTGTGTGTGTGTGTGTGTGGTTCCAGGCCGGCAGCACTGCACAGCCCTTCAGACAAGGTGGTGGCAGTGATGGGTATGGACATCACTCTGGGATATTTCCACAAATTGCTGGCAGACCTCATACCTGCATGCGAACACACCTCAGTCAGGTAACCACTTTGACTGTAGTGTAATTGTGGTGACCTCAAGTTCATAGTGAGGAGAAGTAGTCTCACATGGTCTCTGCGTTGTTGGACTGTTGGGCTTATTTTGTGTGTCTTGTTTTGTTAGGTTGTGCAGGTGATCATGTGGTCATCATTTTATGATGAGGATAGCTGAGGTTTGATGGTTACTGATCTGTTAGTGTCTTTCTGTGTCTTTGTCACCCACACAACATTAACTTGTACAGATAGGAATTATAATCACAGGATATGCTGGCACACCTGTGCACAAACTCACCAGCATGCATCCATGAATGCAAGCATGCTCACATCCGCACATGCATGCACAGGTGCACTCACATACTCACACACACACACACACGCACGTACACACACGCGCACACACACACACACACACACACACACACACACACACACTCACTCACTCACTCACTCACTCACTCACTCACTCACTCATTCACGCTCTTGAATATTCAAAGAACATGTGCTTTGATATACATACAATCATGATCAAACGCAAACCAGTCTCATTCTTTCCCCAGTCTTATGGGTCAGTGCATCAGGATGGTATCGCACATTAAATCACACTTCTGTCCCACAGCTCATTTTGTTGTTTTTTCCAGGTGTTTTTTGATGGATGACGAAGGCTACCTGGTGGCCCACCCAGGCCTGATCGACCCGACAGGGAAAGGTCCAGCAGAACAACGCCACATCACACACATGGAGCCCCTAGTGGCTAATGACATCCTCAACCACGCCACTTTGTGCGCAAGCGGCTGTGTAACCGCTACAATGACCGTACTGTGCAGAGATACTTTGATGTGAGTGGTCAGGAGGACAGGATTGCTGTGTCATCTGTTCACGTTTTGCTGTTGGCTGTCCTCATTTTTTTTTTGTTAGTACTGTTTTGAAATTCCACAGCAGAATGACTATAGTTTGAAATTCAGAAGAAGAAAAAAAAAAAAATACATGAAATAGAAGGGGAAAATGGAAAGAAAAACTTGAACTGGTCTGTTTCCAATCCATATATGTTCTGATATGAATACTGTATTGTGTGACGTGTTGCATCCATTGACTGGGATATGCTTCAGCTTCTAAGTGATCCATAATTGCAGATTGGAGGCACAGATTTTCCCATATAAACTCTCGCTACAACTTCCATGATATCAGAACAGAAGCAACCTTTCCATGTACACTCTCCGTGAAAGGATTATAAATTTTGTATCCCAAAGGTTCTGCCAGTGTATGTATCAATTATGTAGAAATGTAAAAAAAAAATCAGTCTTATTTTAATCCATTGATTTATAGATACAGGGGATATATATGAATATATACACATAGTTTCCCTGATACATTTCTCAAGTGAAAAATACAGTTATGTATGAAATCTTTCTCTTTCAGACTTGTAAATAAAGATATATGATCAGTGAGATTAATGTTGCCTGACTACAATTGTGTTTCAGTTTAACACCAGCTTCAGTGGGGTCCTTACTAACCTTGCTCATGGAGAACACTGCGCTCGCTATCAGGTCAGAATTCTTAATCTGTGTGTGTATGTGTTGTTACTGGTTTTTTTGGTTTTGTTTTTTGTTTTTCAGTGTGTGTTGAGTATGTGAATCTGTCTTTCTGTGTGAATCTGTGCATGTAGTGTTTGTTAGTTGCAGTTATAAATAACTTCCATGTTCAGGAGTTCTCATCGCATCACCATCACAGATTGATGGCCATAATGGTTGAAACACTGTGTTTTTGCATTGTAGTTTTTGTATATTCATTTGTTTTACCATCTAGATTCATAACTTTTATTTTCTCACTTCATTGTCCACCTGCTGTTACACTCATTCAAACAAGTTCAGTTCACTGTCGAATATTGCAAGGTTGACCTTTTCATAACATGCCATGTGTAGGTGACTGCAAGGCAGCTGGTCCCGTCAGCCTTGCCATGTATAGGCGATGACAGTTTTTTTTTTTTTTTTTTTTTAATTCTCCTGTTTTTCCTTCTGCAAACTAATAGATGCATTCACATTTTTTTCAGTTTTAAGTGTCATCTAATTGAAAACGGTTTTTTTTTTTTTTTGTTTTTTTTAGATGAAGATTATATTTGTGAAGAAAAAAAGGAACGCAGGAAGTATTCATATCAGACAGTTGAAATTTCAGGATTTTTTAACATTACAGCAGCATTTTTTTTTTTAATTAGGTAAAAGACATACTGAACGAAATGTTGATGTTTTACCCTTTCCATTGAAATAAAATTATAGGCTTTTACATTTGTATTAAGATGTGTAAAACTTTTTTTTTTTAAATTGTCTGTCACCAAGAGAAATAATTGATTTACACGACACCCATTGCAAAAGAATGAATGAAAGAGAGGCATATGTCAATGATGCAAACAGCTGACTACATCTTGGTCCGTCTTCCATATGATAGAGGGCTCTCTTCTCCATGTAAGAGTAGCTCTTGCTCGCTCTGCCTTTCTGTCTTTCCTCTGCCCTCCCTACCTGGCACTATGGTGACTGTTGACTTTGTGCTTGCAGTGTGACATGTGATCAAACTGATGTTATCTTTTTTTTTTTTTTTAATCTTTTTACCATCAGACCAGTAAAGCTGGGTAAGGCTGGCCGGGGAGTAAATGTTGATACCAGTGCGCATGTGTGTTACGTGCAGATCACCCACATCACAGGGACCAATATTTTCCTGGGCATCGTCAACCACACTTGTGAAACAGCCACTGCCTTTTGTCCCTGCAGCATGGTCAGTGTGTTTGCTTGTGTGCTTATGGTTGGTTATGCATGTTTTCCAGATGAACAAAACGGAAAGAGAGAACATATGCTTGTGTAATTGTGAAAGAGTACATAGGTTTATATGTTGGCTAGAAAAAGAGAGGATATTTATGCGACAGAATTTCATTTGTCTGAACAAATTTTTGTCAATGTCTCTTTAGAGAGAGGGTTTGCTTGTCTACAACAGAATGTTAATATATGTTAGATACTATGAATATGCATACATTTATCGTCTCATAATGTGGCGGAATAAGTGTACTTTGGTTGATGAATATCAAAACCAGGTATGTATCCTTACAACAATGACTAAAGCTGTACTGTGTTGCCTGTGGAATTCTCTTATATATTGAACAAGTTCTATAAATAGTTGGTTGGCTCTTCAGCACATTTTTTAATCTGCTACACCTGCCTATTCAGCATATTTTATCTGTAGCAAACGTATGTGTTCAGCACATTATGTCATTTGGTACACATCTCTTTACATCTGTCATTTGGCACACATGTCTGTTCAGCACATTCTTTCATTTGGCACACATCTCTTCACATCTGTCATTTGGCACACATCTGTTCAGGACATACTTTCATTGGGAACACATCTCTTCAGATCTGTCATTTATAGAAAACTTTTTTTTTTTCAGTCCAATCATGGACAGTACTAAACCATTCAATACATTAAACACAGAGGAAATCATTAAAAAAAGAAGAGATGTAATGAAGGGAACCTGAAAGTGTCCAGCACACTGGAAAAGACTCAGATCAGGAGTGTGAAAAGCACCTGAGGCCGTCATCTCAGGGCGTGGACTTAGAAAAGGTTGCGTCAGATGGAATTGGGTTGAATTTGGAATGCTACACGTAGCATGTCAAAATGCTACACTTTATGCTTGTGAGGCCCTGGCAGCTCTATAATTCAGTCATTTTGCACACATTTCCATCCAGCTCCTCCTGTCATTAGGCACACACATCCTTCCAGCATTATCTGTCAAATGGGACGCATGTCCATTTAGCGTATTCTGTGATTTGGCACACATTTCAATCCAGCTCCTCCTGTCATAAGGCACCCATCCTTTCAGTATTATCTGTCAAATGGGACACTGTCCATTTAGCGTATTCTGTGATTTGGCACACATTTCCATTCAGCACCTCCTGTCTTTTGGCATGCATGTCCATTTAAGTCATTCGCCATATCAGATTAGTGTGCACTGCAGTTTGTCAGACTGGAACATCAATAAATTATGGTGTGTTGGAAATATAACCTTCTTATGTGTATTGCAGTATGACAGGCTGTGTTTGAACTGTAAACGCATGGAGCAGACAGAGTGTGAGTGTCCCTGTGAATGTCCTTTGGACATGGATTTGTGCTCTGGGCAACTCATCGACATGGATGACTCGTGAGTACAATAATCTGTGTGTAACTCATTGGTCTGAATGACTTATTGGTATAATCTGATAATGATGACTCATGAGGAAAATAGTTTGTGAAATATTGACATGGATGACTTGTGAGTTTAATAGTCTGTGTTGAACTTGACATAGATGATAAGGGTGTAGTAATTTGGATGCAGCACATTCACATTGACAGCTTATGAATGTAGTAGTCTGTGTACAAGTCATTGACAGGATGACCAATGGGTGTAGTAATCTGGATGTTGTTCATTCACATTGATGGCTTGTGAGTGTAGTAGTCTGTGTATAACTCATTTGACAAGGATGAGTAAAAATGGGCATAATAATCTGTAGGTATCTCACTGACATTGATGACTGACATTGATGAGTGTAGTAATCTATGTGTAACTCGGTGATATCAGTGGTTCATGAGTACAGGAATCTGTAGGTGTTCTCATAGATAGTGATGATCATCAGCATTGTACGTGTCTTACTCATTATTGTGAATAATTTGTCAATTCATTCACATAGATGACTCATAAGTGTAATAGTCAGTGTGCAACCCATTGACATGGATGGTTTCTTTCGTACACCCTGTTAGGTGACCATGGAAAGAGCGCAAACACTTCTGTCACTTAGTAACAGAATTTTCTGAATTGATGATGCATGGCTAGTGATTTTGATGCATAGTTAGCACTGTTGACTAGTGCACAGTCTCTTACTGAAAGACAAGGGAGTGAAATTCTGCAATTTTAACAAACTTAACCTGTGATGTTGAAATGGAATTTCACAGACATTCAGGAAGATACAAGAGACCATGCATGCACCACACCCAGTACTCTCTCACAGGAAACTACCAATAACATAATACCTCTGAATAATTGTGATTATGGACATGGATGATCTGTTGTAAGTGGTCATTTAATATGTTCAGGCTGATGGAAATGATCACTGTCTGGCAAGACCTCTTGTGCCTTCACACAAATCAGTGAAATTTCACTTAAGCATCACAGATAAGTTTGTTATAACCAAGCAATTGATAAGTATAATTATCTGCATGTAACGCGTTGATGTGGATGACGCATGGGTAAAGTGGTGCATGTCTATGTGGACGTCTGTTCTTCTCTTGTTTATACATGGAGACACAGGACATATGCAGCTCGTATCAGGATTGGACTAGAGCTGTGCTGAACAGTAAACAAGTGGGGTAACTTTTGCTCCCATAAGAAAAACTAACACAGAGTAACTTTTATTCAAGACTGGCACAGCCTTTTAAACTTGAATAAAGTCAGACAAATACAAAGACGAACAATCTAATAGTGGGAGAAAAACAAGCGCAGGTCCACAACTCAACTGTCTTCATAGTAATGACTTGGCAAAATTTGGACTTAAGGAAGGGGGGTGGGGGTTTGAAGGAGAAACTGGGAACATGAAATTAGGAAAGTATATTACAGATATGAAACCTCATCACTAGCTGCAGTCGCAATCCCTTTTGAAGGCAGATATATTTGTATTGCCCGCTCCGAAAAAAGAGCTGTGCTCCGAAAAAAGAGCTGTGCTACTTCACAAGTTTGGCATTGTTGTAGGTGATGGTTTTCTTATTGTTGTTCATTACTGTGAGGCAGAGATTTAGATCATGTTTGACTGGCTATGTTACCAAAGTAAATGTTGTTTTAAACTATGAGGTATTTTTTTTCTCCTATAACAGTATTCATTGTAAGCATTATCAACTATTCCATGTCATGTCTAAGTTCACAGCTTTTTTTCCACTTCTCCCGTGACCGTGTATGATGTGACTTAATTTTTGTGCCAGCAACCCGAGTTGTCCCCATGATCCTGAGCGAGAGCAGTTGATGATGGGCTCCCCTGACTTGACGGAACAGCTGAGCCAGTGCTATGATCCCAAATGCACTTCTCGCAAAACCAAAATGTGCGTGACTGACGCTAAATGGTTATTTGTTTATGATCATATACCATTCATGTCAAATTCTTGCAAGCTGTGACTCTGTGTGTCTGTCTTGCTTGGTCAAATTTCATAGCTTAGTGCAGTAGTAAGACTCAGTTCCAGCCAGTCTGAGTGAGGACACCAGACATTCCTCTCTGATTCCCTGCCATTTTCCTGGTTTGGTAGAAGTATTCAGAGGAGTCTTATGTATCGGTATTTTTATTAATGTAAATGTCCTTGCAGAAGAAAAAATAAATCTGTAAAATTAATGTGGCACAGCAGGTCAGCAGATTTTTATAGTAGTCCAAAGTGATTGCCACACTCAAAACAAGCAAAATGTTCAAGTACTTCAAAGCTAGCAACCAATCACAGAATGCACAAAAAAAAAAAAAGAAGAAGAGAGAGAAAAAAAAAACCTTAAAAGCTAGCAACCAGTCACAGCATGCAAAAAAGAAAGGAAAAAAAAAAAGAGAGAAAAAAACCCGCGCTGTTACAATGACATCAGATTGTTTATATTTTTTAATAAAAGAAGTTGTGTCTTATGGGGAAACAAATGAGAAAACTTGGATAGACTGTTCTTCATGTTTGTGTGAAACACTCTGATGATAAAGTATTTTACTTGCCCAGAACTGGAAAGTTGAAGTGAAAGCTCGTTTGAAAACACAGGGACTTTGAACAGGGAAAAAGAAAGCTTCTAGTGGGGAACACAGAATCTGTGTACATAAAGCATCAGGTTATTAAGACTCATGTGACTGGACTCCACAGAAAGTGTGGACGGTTTAGTAAATCCTGTGTGTGTGTTTTCAGGGACTGTCTTGGTGTGGTGGATCCAGTGGTGCCAGGTTCAGCAGGATGGACAGACACCGCTCAAGTCCCCTTACTGTGACTCCCAGAGGGTCTGCTTTGGGGGAGTGGTAGGCGCACATTCTCCCTACGGTGATGAGATCACTGGTGAGTCAGGATCATCAGTATAGTAATTATCATGATGATGGGAACAAGGATGAGGATGACATGAGGGTTATGATGGTGATGTAGCTTGTTTCGTTGGTACACTGTGAATGTGAAACTTCTTGTAGATGCATGCCGAAGTGAAATACCATCCTCAAAATGGAAAAGTATGAATAGAGAATGTTGTCAAAAGTGTCACACTCAAGCTGATTTTTTTTTTTTAGGTTGAGTTGTCATTTCCTTTTCCACAGAAATTGAAGCATGAAAAATGTCCAGATATTGTTTCTTCTTGAGAAAGCAATGAAATGGTGCATGTGGTAAGAATTTTTGAATACCTATTTCTTTCATACTAATTGAAGTTGTAATATTCACTATGTTAGTTTTTTTTAATCAAGAGATACCAAATAACAATGATTCGATGAATAATATAATACACGTTCATACATATTCCAATCTATTTATGTGTGCACACCTATGAAGGCCTAAGTATTTTTGTCAGCTTAATTATTTGCTTTGAAATCTTCCCGATTTTTGCTTTTAAAATCTTTTCACGTGAAAGATAACGACTGTGTTACTTTGCCCACACACACAGCGGAATCCCGTGAGCTGGACATGGTGACCATGAAGAGCACGCCCGTTGGTCCTGTGGCTGGAGGCATCATGGGATGCTTCCTGCTGCTGGCGTTGGGTGTGTACTGCTACAGGCACCATGTGCACCGCCACTCACACCAGTATGTCAGCACCCCTGCCAGACAACCCTCAGCGCAACTCCCACTACTATGAGGATGAGCCTGAGCCCACGGATGACACCACAGCAGGTTAGACTACTGTTTGCATCCAATGGTTAAGTGGAGGTGTTGTGTTGATTTTGTCAAATTTTGTACTCATGTTTGGCAAAAATATGACAAACACGACAATCTAAAACAAAAGAGGCCAAAGAAAAATTCTAGAGACAAAGTTCTTGAGTGATAATTGCAGAAAGTAATGCCAACAGGGGGCTTTTCCCAAAGAATTTCTATCTTGCGTGTGCGAAATCACATCAGGCTGTGTCTGCTTCTTTGGCAGCTTGCCCTGAAACTTTTGAAAAAACCAGCAAGATAGAATGAGTTTGTGCTGAAGTATGCTGAATCAGGTTTGAAAAATGATTGGTTAGAAAGAACCTAGATTTATTGTACATAATGCAAGAACAGGTGGAAGTAGCCTCTGTTGTGTGGTAGCAGATGAAAACAAAACAATAGGACTTCCCTGTGGCTTATAAGTTATTTTCTTTTTTGTGTGGGGAGTACAAAGTTAGTGGATGTTTGCTTTCAATGATCTTTACTCTGACGACAAGGTGTTGCATGTTCAGGTCACACCAACTTTGTACTGGCCTCCTTCGAGAACCCAGCCAGCATTTCCCCCTACCGTGTCAACACTTCTTACCGACGGCCTGCAGGCGGTGACAGTGACCACGGTTACAGCACCATGACTCCCCACGAGGACTCAGAACATGCTAGCCTTCCATGTCTCGACCCCCACTCCATCGCCAAGGACCGCTTCAAACCCACCCCTACACTGCTGTGTTGTCCCATCCCCCTGTTCTTCCCCCACCTCCCAGCTCCTCCAGCCGCCGCAGCCGCAGCCCCACCCCACCTCACACGCGGCTGTCACTGTATACTCCCATCCCTGAGCAGACTTGTCTGACTTCAGATGTGGGGTCACCCGTGCCAGGGGGCCACTAATCTGAAGGGTCCTCACAGTGTGATCGCTAATGTGCAGGTTCATATGGTAGACTCTCACTGAGAGGTGCACAGATACTGGGGAGTTCAGACATCATCAGCAGGTACATAGCGTGCAGGCATGTAGTCAGATGGTGACTCTTTCTGAGGCAGTAGACTGTGCACATGAGCACGTTCCTTGCTGACTTGCAGGTCAGTGGCAGGAGGGTGCACACACCTAACTCAGTGTCCATACACGTGCTGTGCACAGCTTCTCAGGGGATGTAGAGTCATGTCTGCCCATAACCATTTTCTGGGAGTTGGAAGTTGCCTGTGCCCACACACTACTCTGTGTTCCAAGATCTGTTTTTCCTGTGTCTGTGTGTGTTGGCCAGGGCAAAGGTACATGCAGACATTGGACAGAAAATGCAGTCGGTGGCTGTAGGAGAAGAGCGAAGTGTCTGCACTGTGACATTCAAAACCTCCTCACTCAGCTTTGTTTTTGGAGTGCAGAGAACTTGGAGCAGGTGGTAGGTGGTGAGCTAGCAGAACAATGTCATGACATTGTCTGCTTGGAGGCTGGCTGACCCTCAACTCGGCAGACGGGGAAACGCAAAAAGGACACCAGTATGGGAAATATCACCACAGAGGTTAGCATGGGAAACATCAACTCAGGGATAAGATCTGGATTTGGAAACACGTGGGTGATCATGAGAAATATCAGTACAGGGATTAATGTGGGAAACATCAGTACCAGAATTGGAAACGTCAGCATAAGGATTGTTGGTATCAGAAACACCCACATAAGGGTATTGAGTATTGGTATGGGAAACATTTACATACAAGTTATTGGTGTGGGAACACAAGTAGCAACATGGTGAAAATCAACAAGGGTTATTGGTATAAAAAACATCAAATCAGGGGTCATCATTGATAGAGCAGCTAGAATGGGTGAAGAACCAAAGACGGTTGAACTACCCAGCAGCCGATGGGTCTGTGGACTGACCTTTAAGCCTGATGTCTGTGGTGAGCTCACAAATCTGCAGAGACTTGGCCATTTCAACAATGACAGTTGGTTGGTTACCCCCGTGTTAGCAGTGACATGACACAGGGTGGACAGCTGGATGTGTTTTTTTCTAAGCTCAGGGTAGTTTCAGGACACGATGATAACATTCATCAGCCATGCTTGCACACTGAGGTTGAAGCAACGATGGATGTGAGAGTGACAACCATTGGCCATGTGCAAATTGTTCATCGGTGATGCACCAGTGTCCAGTTCTTGTTTGCTTCCTTCATTAATCAGCTGCTGAGTCACCGTTGTGAAGGACTTGGCCCCCTTGATGAATGTTTGTGGAAAGGAGTAGGATGGGCAGTGTTGGAAAACAAAACCATTCGATTATGGGAGCCTGGCAGTGTGCATACAGGGATAATGAGAGTGCCAGACCATTGTTTTGGTGTATGCTCACAGTTTCTGGACTTGCTGCTGATGTTGAACAAACATGGACACCATAGTGAGAGAAAGAGAGAGAGAAAGTGAAGCCTGTGGGTCTGTCTCAAATTAGTGTTTTTGTCTGTGACTTTCTGTTGGTAGAGGGAGGGTCAGGGGCCCACCTCTGCCGTTCTGCAACAAATCTTACTCCCTTGGTCAAGATGAAAAAACAAACACACACACACACGTTCACAAACAATTTGTTTTAAGTGTGTTTCTGGTTAAATAAATGTTAGTCTCAAGCAGAACTTTTGCATTTTTAAAAAATTTTCTTTAAAAAAAAAAAAAAGAAAGAAAAGAAACTGCTCTCTCTCTCTTGTCTCTCTCTCTTTTTTTCATTTGATCTTTCATCTACACTTCAAAAACCGCACATAATTAACATTTCATGACTTAGAAAAGGATTATACACAAACTGCTGTTAAACGGTATCATGTAAATACTGTTTTGGGAGGGAACAAGGGGGGTGGTGTTCATTTTTTTTTTTTTGTTTTATCCTAACTTTACACCTCCTACTCTTACTTTTTTTTTTAGGATAGCAAGTAAATTCCATTATTTCAAAGATCTTAATTTATATTCTGTTTTATGATGAAAACTAGAATCTGAGAAAGGACAACTTAAGTATAACTGAGAACTTTGAGCATTAAGAGGCATTTGTTTTGTAAAGTTTACAGACTTGTAAATTGATCTGCTGGATGCTTGAAGCATGTGAAATTTAGGCTGTTGTGATATACAATAAATATGTGAATATATGTATACAGTACTTACTTTGCCAGCGTATCTGTAAAGGTGTTCTGTGTACATTTTATTGCAATGTCTGCTGATATATTTGTTTTTACTTGTTTTACTTTTTTATGTTTGTTTAACACCAAATAGTATCTCATGTTTTTTTATTTTCTTTTTAACAGTATATTTATGAACTGCAGTTTAATGAAATAAGAAGAATAAAAGCTGGTTTAAAATATGCATATTGCATGAAATTATGCACCTGTCCAAACCTCATTTTGGTTGTGTTTGTAAGAAAATGGATGATCATTTATGGTCTGATGGCTTGTTCATATAGGAAGGTACACCAAAGTTTTTCACTTTTATTTCGTTCTTTGATAGCATTGTAGTTAAGAAACAGAAAATAGTCATACTGTTTCACAAGACAAGTGTGTATAAAGAAAACAGGTATTTATTTCTTTCTAAAACTTGAAATCAGAAGAGTGAATTGTGAAGGTTTCAGTGGGTTATTGAAACACCAAAATACGCAGCATGCCTCTGAAGAAGGTCATCACAAAGCTTACCTATGCTGACCAGTGGAATACTGTGATAAGACACTGGGCAACAAAAGCCCTGAATCTTTCAACTTGGCAGTGTATGCTGTCCTGTGTCTAAGTCTGGAAGGATGCTATGAATTTGTAAGGTGTGATTTGGATGGAATTATGAAGTAACTTGGTTGTTCACTTCAGGTGATATAAGATCCAGAAAATGTAATGAGGTCAAAATATTTAAACTGTTTTTGTTTATAACAGTTACATGGGACCTGTGGTGACAAAGAGACTAAAAGTCACGTTTACAGTCTTGCCCGCGCCCACCTACTCCTTTTGCACCCTTGATCCTTTCTTTTCTCCAACCTGCTCACACACCTTGGCGGTGCTGAATACAAATTATGAAGACATGTGTAATCGGATGTTGTTAAATTCCAGAGACAAGGCATTTGATGATCAAAATGGCAGAATGAATGATATGTTGTTGAATTGGCCACATCATGATCATGACATTACTGAACTACATCACCCTAAGCCATAAGTTGATCATGATATCATCATGCGTTGTTGTGGACATGATTTAGGTAGCCATTTTTTTGTACTGTTTGTGTGTGTGTGTGTGTGTGTGTGTGTGTGTGTGTGTGTGTGTGAGCATAAGAAAACAATGATAATGTCAACAAGGGTTTGAATTTTATCAAATCCTTTTGTCTTGCCATGATAATGTTTTGATCTGCTGTAGTGTATAGTGAGCGTAGTGTCTTTAAAAGTTATGCAGTCATAGTGTTTTTGTTCTTAATGTTCGACCAAAACTTATGTAAGGTTATTTTGATTGTGGATGGGGGTATGGGAATCTTTGCCCTGTAGCTTGTTTAGACTCTTACAGTTTAACTTTGAGAATTTCTGATTTTTAAAGTGTGTACTTTTTTTGTTTTTCCTATCTGTCCTATCTGAAATGCCACCGCAAAACTCAGCCTGTATGTGCAGCATAGTTCACGCCCACTTCAAATGCATTTATTTTATTCATGATCTTTTTTGACAGTAAGAGGTTATGGAACTTTATGAGAATCTTCCATGAACTCTGTGAAGTCTTCAGGAGGCCATACTGAAGAACTGCACACCAGGTACTTCTGCCTCTGTCAGTTGTGTGCCAAGACCTGGGTTTAGGCAAATGTTTTCTTTGAAAGATGGGACAGCTAGGAAAATACCAGAAAAAGAAAACAAAAAAAATCCTTACATTTCAAGATGCTTGGGCATGGAGGATTTCAGCGAACAGCTAAAAGTAGCTTGATTTAACATAGCTTCAGCAGAATGAACATAATGCAGGTGTATTCGTCTGTCATGTGAAAGCATCTTAAAAAATATTGCTGGCTTTGATGAATGTATTTCATCTTAACAGTGCCTTTTTTTTTTTTCCAGAAAATAAGTTGCAGAATGAAGTAAACTTTGGATAAAAATAATTAGTCTATTGGTGATATCAGAATGTTTAGTTCACTCCATAATACAGTGAAACTAATTTGGAACAGAACTTGTGTCACTTTTTAAATTATATTTATTTCATTCACATATAGTGAGGCATAACTCCACCTGTCTCAGTAGGTAGATAATATAGTTTGCATGCAGCTTTGAAAAATGAAATCATGTTTGCATGTTAAGGTAACTGACCGGTACATTGTTCTTGCTTTTTTTCCCCCCCAATGTAATTTCCTTGAAGCATATTATTTTGTTGTAATGCTTTCAGTCATAGCTTTTGAACTTTACTAAATTATAAGTAACATTTTAACAGAAAGAATCTTTGTTTAGAAACGTTTGTGATTCCCAAACACAGTTGATTTCTTTTTAGATGAAAATCGATGGGGGGAAAAAGATAGAATGAAAACCGTGCACTAAAACAGTAAGAAACAATGTGCACTGCAGCAAGAACATTACATGCTCAGCGGTGTAACATTTTTTTGTTTAACTGAAAGGTCAAACAGTTAGAAACTTGCTCCATTAAACTTGTGCAGTAGGCGCAGTACATTCTCTCTTTTTTCATTTTTAATTAAATGTTTGGTTGGGAATATACAATTTGGAAAGTGTATGGTAAATGCTATGATGATAGTATGAGTATTGTCAAGGAAGCCATTAACATTATTTGTCCCTTTGCCATATCACAAAATGAAAATCTTGTATCACAGAATATGCATGTCAGATGTCCACCAAAATGTCCATTCCCGTTCTTGTCTCAGGAGAAAGGGGTTACAAAAAAAAGAAAAAAAGAAAAGAATGTTTATACATAAGTTAAATTCAAATCATTGTCATGTCATGTGCTCATTTGTATTAGAACTCCTAGTATTATAGTAACCAGTAGGCAACAAGGACTCTGCAGCTGAGTGTTTCGGAAAATATGTGATGGTTTGTTTACAGAGTTTTCAAACAGGATACTAGTGGTATTTTGTATGATTTTTTTTGTTGAAATTGTTGTTCTGAGTGAAAGCCTCTCTCTCTCTCTCTCTCTCTCTCTCTCTCTCTCTCTCTCTCTCTCTCTCTCTTCCCCTCTCTCTCTCTCTTTCTCATTTATGTTTGTATCATTCTGTTTATTCGCAAATCTTCCGTCTGCAAGAGAGTGTGTGCGTGTGTGTATGCGCGCATATGTGTGTATGTTTTTTTTTTTTAATACACTGTGATATTGCATACATTTATTATCTCTTTACAGTTGATTCTTCACCTACAAATTATTATTTGTAAAAAAAAGAAAGCTGATTACTGTTACCATGTGGGAGATATCATGTGTTTGTTTACATAACAGAACAGAAGAGAGCTGACAAGTTTGAAGATAATATTTATAACCATGTGCAATCATGAACAGAGGGGGAAGAACACAGTTACGATAGTTATCAGGCAAGTGCTTGATTCTGAACGATTTATGTTGCTGTTTGAAAGTTTCACAGAATGCATTTTTCTGTGTGGGTGTGAGTTACATTATGTTTTAGGAGAGGGATGGGGAGGAAGGGGCAAATTCTTCTCTCTTTCTCTGCATCTCTCTCTCTCACTCTTTCTCTCTCTCTTTCTCTCTCTCTCTCTTTCTGTATGCATGTGTGTAGATGATATTTGATGTTAAGTTTATATAGTGATGATTTCTTAAATGGTATGAACAACAGTGTGTGCCCCAAGGCCAGTATACAATTGTGTTACAACTGTATACACTCGTGAAGTAAATGAATGTACTTTGGTTTTGTTGTTATTTTTGTCTGGTTGATTGGTTGGCTTTTTTTTCTTCCTTTCTTTTTTTTTTTTTTTTGAGCATGTTTGTCTTGTACATGTTGAACATTTGGTATTCACTTGTTGATCAACCATTTGACATCTGCATTATGTTGGATGGAGACCATTCTTTTTACTGGTTTGTTGAGGAACAGGTTGCGTCTGCTAGCCAGTTGTGTGTGGAAGGTATGGAGTGGAGAAAGTGTGCCTGAGTGTGAGTGAGAGTGAGAGACAGCAACCTGCTAGCCAGTTGAGTGTGAGTGAAAGTGAGAGACGGCAACCTACTAGCCAGTTGAGAGTGAAGGAAGTGTGCCTGAGTGTGAGTTAAAGTGAGAGACAGCAACCTGCTAGCCAGTTGAGAGTGGAAGGTATAGAGCGCAGGAAGTGTGTGTGCATGAGGGTGAAAGTGAGAGACAGCAACGAATAAGTTCGAAGCAAATTTATTTATGCGCTGCTTAGATCTGACACTGTGTGTCTCTTCCTTTCTCTGTTTTTTTTTTTTTTTTTTTCCCTCTGATTTGACATGCATACAAAGATGTTGGAAATGTACAGTGTGTGTACAAAACATGTGATTATTGTTTTGTTTTGTCCCATGTACATTGTTGTTCGTGATGTGTTGCAGATTTTAGGTACTTGCCTTTTGCTGGATATACAAAACGCTGAAAAATCAGTGAAAGAGAACAGACATGTCACATGCAAGTAATGTGCGGACACACACACACACACACACACACACACACACACACACACTTGCACACACACACATACACATACTTGCACACACACACAAAATACTTTTACAGATTGAATTAAAAGCATGATGTTATTTCTCAAATAAGAGCAGTGCATGTGCATAGGTACTGCTTTAAATTTATCAGATGGTAGTAGCAGATGATTCATGCAAACACGCACTCACTCGTCCCATAAGTGATCTGCATCTTGGTCAGTTTCACTCTTATACAATTTTGAATCACTGCTGATCATTTCTTTAAATTTTGGGGAGGGGTGAAAAGAAGTGGGTGAAGGGGGGCGGGCGAAGACAACAAATGTTTCATTTACATAGAGACAGAAATGCTGTTCAAATCTTTGATTGTAGTGAATGGATTTTTATGAACTATCTTTTGAGATTGGTGTGGTGTGTAGGTACGATAACCACCATGAACTGAGTGCCTTGGCACAGACCATGGCAAATCAAGTGTCCTAGTGTCTTTGTGGTTACACCTACTATGTGTCTGCATGGCATCTGTAGCGTCTGCAGACAGAGCAGTATGTTACAGGCTGTAAGTATAAAACCAGTCAGATACCATACCCATTGCTGTAGAATACCAGGCATTGTTGCAGACCCCATGCTCCCTCACTTTTGACAGGAAGGTTCTGACGCCCTTCTCAGGAACCCTTTTTAGAGGGTTAGTGCTTTACTGAATATATTTTGATAAATACAGACCTTGGCATGAATCAGAATTAGACAAAGTTTTGGGCCAAGCTGTGGAGTTTCATAAATGAAGTGAAAACCTTTTTGATGTCTGTAGTCTAAAATCCAGTCAAGACAGACCATACAGTTACTAAAATGAGCCACAGTCATTTTTTTGTTGTTGTTGTTGTTGTTGTTTTTTTTTTACTTTTATCCATGTTATATATGTGCTTGCTTTGAAATAACAGCCACAAAATCTGGGAAGAAAATTAACAGAATGCAAAGTGTAGTCCATTTTATGGAGGGTGAACAAATCTATGTAGACTGCAGATTTTATTTTGATTCAGTTGCGTTTAACAGCCGAACGTATTTCACTTGAGTATTGTATGTGCGTGTGAAAGTTGCGTAATGTATATGGATAGTGATACTGATCTTAACATGTATCTCAAAGTGATTTGAGTGTGTGAGGATAGTGACCAGTTCAAAGAAATTTCTCCTTGTCTGAAAAGTGACCAGTCAAACCGCTAGTCAAGGTTAGTCTGATCTCATTTTATCTTTTGACATGAAGATTAGGCAGGGTAGGCGCCATTGTACTCATTTCATGGTATGGAGAAAAAGGAAATTTTTGGCTAGAAAAAAGAAATGTAGTTAAAAAGAATACTTAATGTTCACAACAAGATGCTTGTTATGTTTTGTCTCTTGTTTTTTTTTGTCCTCTCTCTCTCTCTCTCTCTCTCTCTCTTTCCCACAAAATGTGGCACACATGATTTGGGCCGCAGAACTGTATTACAGTAGATCAGGTCCTCTTCTTCCTCTTCATATTTTGTAATAAAAACCACAGTCAGTCAAAGTGGGTCTGTGTTTTTTGTCTGTGGGGTATGATTGAATAGGCCTGCGTGCAGAAAGTGTGATGATTTGCAAACGTGGAGTTGAGCGTATGATGCAGCTTCAGCACGTTCATTTTTATTAATAAAGAAAAATGACCATTGAATCTGCACATTAGCTTCCATACAAGTCTTTGAAAAAAAAACATAGAAATACAGATTTTGATCTTATTTTTTTGTTTGTTTTTGTGCTATCTCATCTTTTGTGTGCCTTTTCTCTTACCCCACCCAGTTGCATTATTCCACAGTACTCAATTCTGGTTCCCTTAAAAAAAGCCACATTCGATCTTCCTCTGTCACAGTCCTAGTATCACATAATATGAGTCATGAATCAGCCCACCTAAATAGACTGTGCATTCACAAGGAGTCGTTTATCTGGGTGAATTTTATCCTCAAAAAAAAAGTAGTACTAACCAGAGATGGAGTTGAGCAGTAATGTTTGGCTATTCCCTCCATGCTTAATATTTGTACATACACATTTAATCCACTGAACATCAGCATGAATTGCAGGATCCTTAGTGTGCGAGTTTGATCTTACATATGATGATGAAAAAGTGCAGTAACTTTAAATGCGGTAGAGAAAGTCTGTATGTCCATTGTGTGCTGTTCAGGTGCTACCAGGGTTTGACCTACAGATCTCATATCAAAATGCGATTCTGATACCATAGTGTTGTCATCATCTAGTATGAGTTTTTTTTTTAATCCTTTTTTTTTGTGAATTTGATTAAAAGACAAGTGTGATTAAGTGTTCTTGTGTCTAGGTAGATGATAACAATCTTATGCCATGCATCATCATTATCATCAAGCTCTAAAGTTGTAAAGGCCATTGTGGTGTCAGGTGTTGTTGTTATCATCACAAGCTGTAATAGACCCCATCTCAGTCAGGTATTGTTCGCTCACAGTTGTAAACTCCATCTCTAAGTGTAGAGGTGTCATCCTCACAAGCTCTTCTCTTCTAGTTCTGAAGCAGTAAAGGCCGTTGCAAAGTCAGGTGGTGTTATTATCACAAGCTGTAAACCCCATCTCAGAGTCAGGTGTTGTTACCCACACAAGCTGTAAACTCCATCTTTTGAGTCTTGAGATGTAATCCTCACAAGCTGTAAACTCCATCTCAGTGTCTGGTCTTGTTATGCTCTCAAACTGTAAACTCCATCACAGAACCTGTCGTTAGTGTCCTCACAAATTGTAGCCTCCATTTCAGTCTTTTCAGTCTCAGTTAAAGGAGAAAAAAAGAAATGAAATCTGGTTTGAAGCCCAAACTTTTAAACAAAAGAAAAGGAAAAAAAAAAGAAAAGAAAAGTAAGGGGACAAAGTCCAAAGAGTGCTGAGCTTCTCTACCTCATGTCTTCATTTAAATCGTTTTCATTCTTCTTTCGCCTGTGTGATCATGACCAACGTTTCGATTCTTTTCCCCACGGAAGGAGGGAAGGCTTTGGATGGGAGGTGTCGGCGGCCTTGGTCAGAAGTATGAAATCCTATCACTCAGAGAGAACTAGAAAGAAGGCCTATAAACAGAGGAGTTAAAGCAAGGTGGAGGGAGGGTACATCCATAAACCTACAATGAAGAGCTACTAGGTTTCTACCGCTTTATATCTTTGCTCAAGTCTGGCTTTAAACCTATACATTACTGGATCTGATCCTATGCAAAGCCCACTCGTAAACAAGAACAAAAGGGAAGGAAAATACTTTTAATAGACGAAGTTGGGCCATTTGTTTTAAGCCAACAAACTTGAAGTGAGGATGTTGTTTGTGCTCAGGTAGCCCTAGGAGCACAAAGATGAGAATCAGCATTGGCTGCTTCTGTTTGCAGATTGTTCTGTTTCTGAGGGTATGTAAGAACAAGTCACCTTGACAGCAGGAATGCAGCGCTGTAGTATTACGAACTGCTGCTCATGGTCTCTGTGCTGCGGTTGGAGTTGAATTTCGAGCTTGCTTATGTCCACGCTCACCATGCCAAATGTAAAACATAGTGAGACAGTAATCTGTATTTGCTGTAAGAAGCTTTGACAAAGCATATCAATACCATTAGAAAACCCATTTTATGAATTCAGGATCAATCGGGCTGTTGTTCTCTGTATTGACTCTAGCTTTTTTCTGTGTTGGTCTGTGTACATCAAGCTCGCATACTCCACAAGTGGCCTATCAAAGGCTTAGTAGGCTATGTCCAGACTTGCATGGTGTGCGAGAGTTATGGTTACCCATTGGGGAAAAACAAGTGGGAAAAAAGAGGATGGAGGCCTCACCTTATAAAAAGAAAAAAAATGTTAAAAGAATTTTTATGTTGAAAAATGGAAAAAATCTTGGTCTGTCCATAACACATAACACTACATGGTGGTAGCGTTATAATGGATATTGAACATCAAGCAGATGAGGCATCTGTTCTCCGCGTGTCGGTTCCTTTACCGAAGCCGTTCGATGGACGTCCTGAAAACTGGCCGAAATGGCGAGCTCGCTTTGAACGTTACAGACTGGTAACAGATCTCCAAGAACAAAAGCAAGTGTGTACTTTTTTGCATGCTATGGGAGAAGCAGCTGATGATATTCTGGCTACATACAAGGCTGACGAGGCACTATTTCATTCAAAGATTTGCTAAAAACGTTTGATGAGCATTTTGGTGCAAGGAAAAACGTCATTTTCGCACGAGTAAAATTCAACCGTCGTAGTCAAAAGCCAGTGGAAAATATCAACCGTCGTCGTAGTCAAAAGCCAGTGGAAAATATTGACCCTTTCTTACAAGATTTACACACATTAGCAGAGGATTGTGAGTATGGGGCAATCAGGGATGAACTGATTCGTGAAAGAATGGGGGGGGGGGGGGGGGGGGGGGGGGGGGGGGTGTGAAAGACGCAGATTTGTCAGATAATTTGCAGTCAAAACCCAGACTAACACTCCAAGAAGCCACTGATGCAGCCAGACAAGCAGAAGCCAGAAAGAAGGGCAAGAACTTCTTCGAGACAAAACTGATATTGTTGATGCTGTAAGACAGAAAAATGGTACTGCTCCTCGTTTCTCAAAGAAAACTCCTCAGCACTTCTCACTAACCTCTCAACGCTCGAGTAACTTCACTGGAAACTCTGCTCAGTTCGACGGAAAATCAAACTGCGATTATTGTGCGTATGAAATGCACAAAAGAGAATTTTGTCCGGCTAGGCAGGCTACATGTATTGCTTGTGGAAAAAAAAGGGGACACTATAAAACAGTTTGTCGCTACCGAACCCAACGAAGCAGACATATACAAGAACTAAATGAAGAATCTGAAGAAGTTGAGTTTCTGGGTAACATAAATACAGTCAGGGACACAGATAGTTGGTCTGCAGAAATCAAAGTGGACAGAATTTCACAGAATTTCAAGCTGGACACTGGGGCATCAGTTACTGTTGTCGCTGAAAAATTTGCAACTACACGGGAACTAGTACCAGCTACAAAACAACTGAAAGGTCCTTGGAATATTCCTTTTAAAGTTCTTGGCACATTTGATGCAAAACTGTCCTATAAAGACACTTGTATTGCTGAAACTGTTTACATGATTGCTGGACAAAAAATGGTCTGTTAGGCCATTCTGCTTGTACAAAGTTGGGCCTTATTGCTCGACTGGATCACATACAGAAGGAAATGCCGAACTTTCGCCAAGAATATCCAGATTTATTCCAAGGCCTCGCAAAATTTAGGAAGGAATGCACAATCAAACTTAAGGATAATGCTATTCCTGTGTGCCTATATACTCCAAGAAAAGTTGCTCATCCTCTCATACCCAAAGTAAAGATGGAGATTGAAAGAATGCTGGAAGAAGGCAAATTTTCTCCTGTCACAGAGCCTTCAGCCTGGTGTTCAGGTCTGGTGGTCGTCCCTAAACCAAGTGGATCGGTCAGGGTTTGCATCGACTTCACTAACCTCAACAAGAGTGTGAAAAGAGGAATCTACCCCATAGCATCGGTTGAGGACAGTCTGGCCAAACTCGCCAACTCACGGGCATTTTCATGTCCTGACGCTAATACAGCTTATTGGCAAGTGCCTCTCGGAAAAGAATCACGTCTTCTCACGACTTCCATCACGCCGTTTGGACGGTTTTGTATGAATCGTCTTCCCTTTGGCGTTTGTTCTCCCAGCGAAGCATTCCAACGCACGATGGATGACAATATTATCTGTCATATGGATGATATTCTGATCCACGCACCTGACAATGAGACACATGACAAGATCACACGCCAAGTTCTACAGAAGCTTCAAGGTTCAGGTCTCACGCTCAACAGCAAATGTGAATTTTCCAAGTCATCTGTTAAGTTTCTGGGACACATCATCGATGGCAAAGGCTTACATGTGGATCCTGATAAGGCTTCAGCCGTTGGTTTAAATAACTTTTATTTCAGAAACAAATAAACAGAATACCTTCATAATTGACAGGACGAATGAGCAACAACAAGCCCTAGGCTTATACTGTGCTCAAATAGACATTTACAATATACTGGCGCTTAAATACATTCACAATATACTAAGCATTTCACTTCGTGCTTGGGATTTTTTTAAGGAAACATTGAAAAAGAAAAACAAAAAACAAAAAAAAGCCGAAAAAACAGTAGCAGAAAAATAAAATAATAACATGAAAAATGGGAGGAAGGGAGTGAAAACAGCAATCACGTCATCAACAAGAATATATGAACACTTTACAAACATGAGAGAAACTTATGCAATAACGTAAAGTAGTTTAGGGTAGAAACCATCTTTGCCATAAGTATTGGTGTTGAAGTATAGTAGTTCAATTTGATTAACTTTTTTCCTTTTTTTTTTCTTTCCCCTCTTTTCTTTTCCCCTTTTCATTTTTTCCATTTCCTGTTATTGTTTTTCTTCCCTTTTGAAGACACTGACATCGATCGCTTAAGCAGAAAAAAAGACTGACTAATTTTAGCGATGACGTTGGCTAATCAGTAAGTAAACAAACTATCTATCCAGTAAACTACGTCTTGGGCCAATCGACTTGTCAATCAGCCTCTTATTTCAAGAGTAAAGAAGTGGATCATAATGAAACAATAAAATCCAAACTGTAAAGTTACAGAAAGTAGAACATAAAAAAGGCAAAAATAAATAACTTTTTTAAAATGAGAAAGTCAGGGCTGAAATCGGTTCGATTCGGAGATAAACTGGTGTACTTTTCCAAATATTAATGAATTGACATCAGCTTGAAGATCACGGCTACCTTCTACAAGAAAACGTAATTGGGTATAATTCTGTGGAAGAGTCAAAATTGTTTTTTTACGAACTATATTGAATAGGGGACAGAATAACAAATAGTGTTCTGCTGTCGGTTAACCATATCGTTCTTTAGATAACTCATACCTAAACGGAGCCAGCAGTGAATTACTTGTTCTCTTCTTTTACCAAAATAATAATATGGTGGAACTATAACGTCATCAATAGGCAGATATCGTTTCAGTTGGCTCAAGGAGTCGCTAGTTTTAATGTAGTCAGGTAGTGCATTCCATAATGAGTTGCGGATGGGACGAACGTTTTTTTTTTTATATATATATATATATATATATAACTCTGTCTTACATTTCATTACTGTGCGTTCTAGAGGCCTTCGCCTGTGGTGAGGGGTTCTGTCCGAGACTAGAGAAGGAATAAGATGTACTAAATAACTGGGGCTTAGACCATTAATCATTTTATATAGTAGTGTATTAGTTTATGCCGTTTTCTTCTTTCCTTTAATGGGCATAATCCAGACTCTTTGTATAAATTTTGATGGTTTGTTCCACGAACAGTGCCTGTAATGATTCTTAGAGCTTCCAGGTGCAAATTTTCCAGATGCTGCGACTGCGTTTCAGTATAATTATCCCACACAATGTCGGCATAATCGAAATGTGGCAATATAAAGGATATGTATAAGATTTCGACAGCTTTTCTACTTAACTTACATTTATAGCTTTTTCAGCCAGGTTTCAGCCATTGCTGATTTCCCACCACCTAAAGACATTAACTGAACTTCAGCGTTTCCTTGGTATGACAAATTACTCGGCAAAATTCATGCAAATTTGACCAAGATTACCGCACCCCTCCGTCAACTCCTGAAGAAAGACACCTCTTGGATCTGGGATTAAATTTAAGATGAAAATTATAGTCCCGTCAACAAGCAGAGGTTATCTCAGGACTGTCACCCGTTTCAAACTACCACGTACTGGATCTGGGAGAGTGAACAAGAAATAGCTTTCCAGAAAACCAAAAACTTACTTCTCGAACCTCCAGTATTAGCACACTGCTTTCCTTCAAGGAAAACCACTCTAGCAGCGGATGATGCGTCTATGGCAGGGATTGGCGCAGTCATGCTACAAATCCAAGATGATGGCACATGCCAGTCTGTCAGTTTTACCTCCAGATCTCTGACAGAGACAGAATCCAGGTATAGTTATAGAAAAAAAGTGGCTCTGGCTTCAACTTGGGCTGTTGAACGTCTCAGTGGCTACCTACTTGGCATTGAATTCACTCTGGAAACGGACTACAAACCGCTGGTTCCGCTACTCAACAGTAAGGACATATTGAAAATGCCCCCACGTATCCAGCGATTCAAACTACGCTTGATGCGCTACAACCCTACAGTCGTCTACGTATCGGGGGGAAAAATCAAATAACAGCTGACGCACTCCCCAGAGCTCCAACACGTACTCCTGTTGACAGTGACATTGAAATCCTCAGTAACGTCACAGCATTTGCTAAACAAACCGTTGAAATTCTTCCTGCCTCTTCAGCAGAACTGGAAGAAATTAAGAACATGCAAAAACAGGATGAAGTCAAGGTTCAAGTAAGAACATACTGCACTGAAGGATGGCCAGGGTATATGCCTGAGAATCCTCTACTGAAACAGTTCTTCACCAACAGAGAACATTTCTCTATTGTAGATGACTTGCTACTATATGACACAAGGATTGTCATTCCAAAAGATCTACGGCTGGATGTACTTAACCGACTCTACGGCGGTCATCTTGGAATAGTGAAATGCCGTGCCTTAGCAATTTAATCTGTTTGGTGGCCTAATATCTCCAGCCAATTTGAAGAAATGGTGAACAAATGTCGCACATGTCGCAAGTTTCGTCCTGAAGTTAAGGAACCTCTCATGCCATCTGCCATACCAGAACGTTCCGTGGTCAAGAGTAGGGACTGATCTGTTTGATCTGAAGGGTACAACATATTCTGTGGTTGTGGACTACCTTTCACGATGGGCAGAGATACGGATTCTTCAAGGTGAATCTTCGGCTGCAACAATCTATGCTATCTAAAGCATTTTCGCACACATGGCATCTTAGACATTGTTGTGTCCGACAATGGCCCTCAATTTTCGAGTGGAGAGTTTCGAGAATTTGCCAAAGACTACCAGTTCACTCACACTACAAGTTCACCGAAATATCCTGAGAGTAACGGTGAAGCAGAGAGAGCTATCCAGACAATCAAAAAGCTGCTGAAGAAAGCCAGCGACCCACATTTGGCACTCCTCATGTACCGTGCTACACCTGTCGAAAACGGGCTATCTCCTGCTGAAATCCTGATGGGCCGCAAACTCCGCACAAAAGTTCCCATTCTTCCCTCCAATCTCACTCCTGAAACTCCCAGTCTTTACACTCTTCAACAGAAAGAAGAGCTGAACAAACAGAAACAACAGCAAAACTACAACTCTCACCATGCAGTAAAAACTTACCTCCACTGAACACAGGTGACCCAGTCTATGTAAAGGATCTACAGCGTCAGGGTCAGATCATCCGACATCACAACAATCCACGATCTTACATCGTACAGACGGATCGTGAGAAAGTTCGTCGCAACCGTTCTCACTTTGTCGCTACACCTGGTTCACCCCCTCCCACCCCACGTCGTCGGCCCACTGTCTCATCATCATCTACACCCACACGTACAACAGTCCCCCACAAACACCACCACTAACAACAACCAACACCACCATAATACAGACACCTTCACCACCAACATACACCACCAGATCAGGCCGCTGTATCACAGCACCAAACAAGCTTAATCTGTAGTTTGATCAATATACATTAACTTACATTGTTGTGAAGACAGAGACAGAAAATGTGAATTTGAGTCTTAAAAATGTGCATGAAGTTTATATCAAACTAGTTCCGTTTTAATTAACGTCACTCAGACTGAAGTTATGTTCATAACCAACAGACAACAGTGACACTTGAAAAAGGGGGAAGAAACAGTGTTGCAAAAGATAAGCGTTGCAAAGAATCTTTAAAGAACAATCTGGTATGATTTATTCACAAGAACTGCACCTAAGTGATTCTCGATGAAGTGACAATTTGTTTTACAAATTTGTAAAACACACACACACACACACACACACACACAACACACAACATCATCTTATGGGTATTATGTATGTATAGTCCAGATAAATATTGAAATATTAAAGTAGAGAATATATAGGATTTGAGTTCTTGTAAATCATATTGTAACGGAGCCCCAGCATTGGTGAACGGAACTCCTGGCAAAGAGACTGCTATGATTTAAGTAATTTTTAAACTGAAAGATGTACATTCCAAGTTTTATGAAAAGGGGAAGATGTAGGATAATATATACTATCAAGGGAAATCATCCTCGCGGGTTGAGTTGCCATGGAGAGAGAATAGACGTCCGTGGAGCCCAGCTGATCGCCTCCCGACTAATGCATTGAATGAATGCTTCCTCGACACAGGGTTCTTGGTCTCTCCTTAACACATAACACTACAGTTGGAGGACTAAAAAAAGATGTAGTATGTCCTTTCACAAAGTTTGATGCTGGATATAGTGGCTGCCATAGTCTTTGATTGCATCAAAGCAGACCACGTGCTCTTGGAGGACACTTCAGGCTTGCTAATAGTGCAGACTAAACCCTCAGCACAATCAAAGAAGCACCGACTGCCTAGAGTAGCCTCAATCAACAAACGTGTACCAGGAAAGTGATGGTTTATGTGCTGACAAATCAGTAGCAACACACACACACACACACACACACACACACACACACATGAAACAGCATAATTTTGATTTACTCGCCTTTCACTAGCAAAGTAACGGGCCAACTGATAAATCACATCTTCAGGGTAAGAGTGTGCGACATGTTGAACGGTGTTAAACAAATATTGTTCCCATTCCTATAATTTTCTTCTTTTCTACGTCAAAGTTACGAAAACGTCACGAAGATAGGTAAAGTGTGATTTCATGCGTTGGCCTGTAAGACGTAAGTCATAGAGTAAGTGTCTGGGATTTTTTTTAACGCCCTGTGCATGTAGGCCTACATTTAGAATTTCTTCCCACAACAGATTTTCTTCTGAATTTGTTTTAGTACGACATGTCAGTGGCTGTTTTTGTACACAACCTTTTTTTCTGTTTCTTGATCTCTTTTTTCATGGATGAAGATCATTATGAAGAGATTTCTGCTCTGAGTAAGTCAATAAATCATCCACCGTTCAAGTATTTTTCTTGATCCGAGAGCTTGAAACATTCATCTATAAAAAAAAAAATGTCCAGATACACATTTTAATGACTGTAGGTTTGGTTAAGCAAATGGTGCTGTAAGAAAACCATTCTGGTAACATAGGCTGATATAATGATAATGAATGATGAATACAGTCCCTCCTTTGAATATCAAGTGAGTCAGTGAGGATTTTCATAGTTCTTGTCAAAGTTACTGGCATACCTGCAAACAGAATTGGAAGTTGACTGCAGCATGTTTGATCAACAGGTGAAACAGCAGAAAAGGTCAATTGTCAACTTGCAGGAGGAGATGAAGTTAGAACGTTTCGACACTTAGTGTCTTCATCGGCAAAATGAGTAGTGACAGACAGAAAGAAAAAGATAGCGACAACAAAAGAAAAAAGTGAATGTTCACACACACACATACAGTTACTAACACAAAACAAACAGGTACACAGAAGGTGAGTACAACTGACAAGGATATAGGAAAAGAGAGAGAGGGAAAGACGGGGGGGAGGGGGGGGGGGGGGGGCGGAGGCCTACTATAAACACACATCATAGTATGCACATGCACCCTTCACACACACTGACAAGGGTGACACACATACTGACAAACAAACAAACAAAAATTGTTAGGATAAGCTTAGAAGGCACTGTGGTCACTCCTTGCTTGGTGTTCAGTCCATTTGGGACGCGGGTGCCGAGGCGGGCGATGACTGCAGACTCCATGAACAGTCTGTAAGGGCCACTTGCATGGTTCTGCCAGACCACAGCAACTCTTGAGTGCTTGAAGCTGTGTTGAGGGCTGTTGAAGTGCACGCCTACAGCGTCACTGTATCCCAGGCGCACTGACCGCAGGTGCTCTGAGAAGCGATCGTCTAGGGGACGGTATGTCTCGCCAGTGTATTTCTTCACAGTGTGCACGTAAGGACATACACTATGTTCTCAGTGTGGCAGTTGAACGGCGCCTTGACAGTGAACCTCCCCTTGGGGCCGATGATGGTCCTTGATTGGTCGATGAACGTGCATGTTTTGCAGCCTTTGATGCCACAAGGACTGGTGTCTGGAGGGAGGGATGGTCTGTCTCTGGGGATAGCAGCCCGCACCAGGTGGTCCCGATAGTTGGTGTCACGTATGAACGCAACTAGTGGTGGGTGGGGAAAACTTCTTGTAGGGAAGGATCGGACTGTACGATGTGGAAGTTGCAGAGCAAGATGTTCTTCACAGCAATGTTGTGGGGGTGAAACGTGAGGACAGTAACAGGGCGCTCGTCTTGCTTAGAATGATCTTGAAAAATCAGAGCCTGGGAGCGAGGGACAGAACTAGCCGACTCAAGACTCTTGTAGACCAAGTCCTCTGGATACTGTCTAGCACGAAAGAAATCCACCAACTTGTGCGCTTGATGCTCAAAGGCTTGGTCCTCATTGTAGATGTGACGGAGCCGTTGGAACTGAGCCTGTGGAATACTGTCTTTGCAGGGTTTGGGGTGGCTGGAGGTGTACAGAAGGTAGGAATGAGAGTCTGTCTCCTTGTAGAAGATGTTGGTGGTCAGTCTAGGGTAGTCAGGCTTAGGCTGGATGGTGACAGTGATGTCAAGGAAAGAAATGGAGGTGTCACAGATGTTGTGGGTGAACTTCAAAGCAGGGTGGAAGGTGGACAGAAAGTTGATGAAGGTCTGGAAGGACTCTTTGCTACATGTTGCCACTCCCAGGATGTCATCGATGTAGCGCCTGAACAGCGTTGGAGTATATCCTCTGTACTGGCTGAAGGCTTGCTCCACAATGCAGCCAACGAAGAGGCAGGCGAAAGTGGGACCCATTTTCGTGCCCATGGCCACACCACTGCACTGCTGGAAGTGATCCTCGTAGAAGGGAAAGGAGTTGAGGGTCAGGACAAGTTCTATCAAGCGGAGGACAGTGGAGCATGCAGGTTGAGGGAGCTTTTCTGCGGAAGTGTTTCATTGCTAGAAGACCGTCCAGGTGCAGAATGTTTGTGTACAGGGAGACAATGTCCATGGTGAGCAGCAGTTTGTCAGTACAGTCATCAGGGAAAAGAGAAGTTGTTCAGCAGATTGAGAGCGTGATTGATGTCCTTGACATAGGTGGATAGGGTAGCCACCAGCGGTTGGAAGACAGAGTCAAGGAAAGCTCAGATGAGAGCAATGGGGCTTGTGAATCAGTGAATCTTTGGGAGCAGGTAGAAGAGGGACTCACGTGGTTCTTTCATGACAGCATTGAGAGCTTCTGGGGGAAGGTGGCCCTGTTGGATGGCAGTCTTGAGAGTTTTTCGGATGAGAGTATTGTCAGTCTCCGTAGTTTTCTTGGAGATGGGTCTGTAGAAGCTAGCATTTGCCAGCTGTGACCTGGTTTCTTGAATGTGCGAGTCTTTCTCCCATACAACCACCGCGCCACCCTTGTCTGCTGGCTCGATGACAAAGTCTTTCCTTTCTTTGAGCTCCTGTAGAGATTTTTCTTCTCTTGGTGTCATGTTGGTGTGACGAAAGGGTTTGAAGAGTTGCCTGATTTCACTGGTACAAGTCTATGTGTAAAAGTCCAAAGCAGGGAAAGCTCCAGACTTGGGAGTCAAGGTGCTGGGAGGGCGTGGGAACAGAGCAGCGATGTCGCTGTCAACTCTCTGCTGAGGGGGGTGATGATGCAGTGTCGGAGAAGTGGGCTGCCAGACGAAGTCTTCGAAAGAAACGCTGGCAGTGGAAGGCCGTGGTGGCTTGGTTGGCCGTAGGCTTGAGGGGCCCTAACTTCGGGCCCACAGACAACACATGACGCTGATCCTGTGTTAAATGAAGGTCATCAGGAATGGCTACCACCAGGTGGGGATCAAAGTCGGACGCAGGACTTCCGGAATGCAATTTTCTTATGGAAAGCAGAGTCTATTTTTTTTTTCTTTTTGTGTCTGTCATGGTGGCATAGAGATGTCTATTAGTCTCACGGACCGTGCTGATGACAAAGTGAGAAGTGTCTCTGTCACACAAGCTGAGAAGTTGGCTGCGTAATTTCTTGATTTTGTAGGTGACATGAGTAGCACGCCGAGTGTATGCCTGAAGCGTCTGAGATATGCGTTGTCGGCTGGTAGACTGCAGAAGATGGCGAGTTGAGAAGAGCCTAGCTACTGACATACTGTCTATGGAAGCAATCATGTGTTAAATATTGTACATTACTAGCATGAATAGAACATTTGACAGTCAACATTGCTACTTTACTCTAAGCCAGGTATTGTCACAACTATTACTGAATTAACGAACATCAGCTTGATCAAAACAGGATTAAAATCCACGCTTGATATACCATATGTTTGATGGGGGAAAGTCCACTTTTCTTACACCAGCAATGAGGTTTTTGTGCAGCTTGCATTTGGTAACAGATCTCCCACGTGGGGAGAAGCCTTCTTTATAACGTTGATTACAATTCCATGCTCTACCGAGGGAGGGTAACCCTTCATTATGATAACCATTACAATTCCAACTGGGCCTTAAACGTTTAAAGTCAACACGTTATATACAAAGATTAAGGAAAACACTCCTGTAAAGAAAAAAAAAGCGCAGTCAAGCCACGCCAAATGCTCTTGCTCTTTCCTCATCGTATTTCCTATGTCACGTCTGTTTTATATCACTTCACTGGCACCTATGTTACTGTGGAAAACAAGCTTAATGGCAAATACTAAAGAGTTAACAAGACACTAAGTTACATGTGGTTACAAAGACTGTGCCGCTTATTCTCGGAACACGTCTCCTTTCTCTGCTTCACCGTTCTCCACCACCGACGTCGCCGATGACGTTGAGGATACAATCTGACGTGGTGTCCCGTATGCCGTCATGCCTGACTGGGAAGCCACCCGGTTGGACCCGTACTGCAAACCAATCACAGCACCTCCGGTCGGGGCTTGGCTGTGGCGGGGAGGAGGTTTAGTGCTCAGGATGGGATTGTGGGCGTGGGGTGGTGGCGTGGTGACCGTAGGAGAGTTGGGGGCGGGCAGGTCGTTGGCAACGGTAGTGTTGAGGTCGCTGTCGGTGCTGGTGGAGGCTGAAATCTGGCGCTGCATGCCATACGCCGTCATGCCTGCTTGGGACGCCACCTGTGAGGGACGTGAGCAGAAGCCATCGATTCTCTCAGTCAGTGGTTCTTTATTGATCCTGCAGCGTATGCCCCGTTTGGTACACAACATTCCGAAAACAAATATTCACAGGGCAGAATCGAACAGAAATGACTGAGCCGAAGGTTGACACTGGAATGCAAACTTAAGTTTAGAAAATCAATAACAATATAAATAAATAAACAAATAGGAGTAAATGAACTAAAACTAAACAAACAAGACTGAGTGCACAAACCCTGCTACTTACCAAGACCATCACATGCACGCAGAAAGGCAATTTACTCGGTAGTCAAATATCTGTTTTTCTTCTGATCTTTCGTCAGAATTGCACATAGAGACTGGGGCATTTGGAAATACCTCTGGATACTGACAACACACTTGTGAAATCGGATGAAGATGAACCCATCTGTGTGTGTGTGTGTGTGTGTGTGTGTGTGTGTGTGTGTGCGTGTGTGTGTGTGTGTGTGTGTGTGACGCATGCACGAGAAAGAATCGACGAAGAAAAGATTAAAAGAAGTAAAGGGGAGGGGTGGGCAATGGAGGGGCTAACGCTAATGATGAAGAGGTCGAGAGCATTAGAAAGGAGAGGGCGAAGAGTGACTGGAATGCCGCAAGTAAGAGAGAAAAAGTTGATGTATTCTGAAACCTTAGCGAACGATGTTAAAAATACGTTTTTTGTTTTGTTTTGTTTTTGTTTTTGTTTTCTTGAAAAATATATCAACTGCACCAAATGCATCGTATCTCTGACTGAATGTAACATGGGGCTTTTGTGGGTGTGATGCGAAACAATCGTAGGCCTAACTGCTGCACGAAACATCTATCGTTAAAGATGGAGCGGCGAGGGGGAAAGAGCGATGATCCAGTAGAAAGTGTCCGCGATATATAAATACGTGAAAAAAAAAAATCTCTCTACACACACACACACACACACCCCACCCCACACACACACCGAGTCCCCCTTTCCCACCCCCCTTTCCCTCTACCTGGTTGGAGCCGTACTGCAGGCCGATGACGGCGTGCGAGGTCTTGTCCATATGGGCGGCAGCCGCCCCAGCCAGCAGAATCTGCCGAGGCTGACCGTAGGGCGTCATGTGGGCCTGGGAAGGGCGTCCGCCGGCCCGCTGTGCTGGCGACTCACGGAGCTCCGGGCCATCCGCAGCTGCTCCTCGCTGAAGTGACGCTCATTGCGGTCCGCGATCTTCACACGCCCAACCTGGGCCCCGTGTACCCGTGCTGCTGGGCCTGCCACATATTGTGGAGGTGCTGCAGAGGGGAGAAGGTTCGGAACAGCTTCCGATCGGTGTTGTTGTTGTTGTTGTTGTTGTTGTTGTTGTCCTTTTTCTTCTTCTTCTTTGTTATCGTCATCACCGTCATGATCATGATGATGATCATCATCATCGTCGTCATCTTCATCTTCTTCTTCTTCTTCTTCTTCTTTTTCATCATCATCATCATCATCCTCATCATCTTCTTCATCTTCATCATCTTCTTCTTCTTCTTCTACATCATCATCATCATCATCATCATCTTCATCTTCTTCTTCTTAATTATCGTCATCATCATCATCATCATCTTCATCTTCGTCTTCATCTGCATCTTCTTCTTCTTCTGCTACTCTTCTACTACTACTACTACTACTTCTTCTTATTTCTCCCTCTTTTTCTTCTTCTTTCCTCTACTTCTTCTTCTTCTACTTCGTTCCATGGCTATTACTCCGAAGCTCATCATTGTGAGATTTGTTTGTGTAAGTGACCGCTTTTTTTTTTGTTTGTCTGTTTTTTTTTTTGTTTTGTTTCTTTCTTTTTTAAAAAAAATCTCTCTAATGTAGCCACATTACGTCTTCCGGAATGATGTCAAATATAGCTCCGATATATATCACTTTTTTGTGTTTGTTTATTTGTTTTTGGTATCCATCCCATCAACACACTGACGTACTTTACTATGAATGTTGGGATAGTTTTTTAAGGTGGTGCAAGGATTTTTTTGTTTGTTTGTTTGCCTATTTGTGTGTTTTTCTCAGAGAGAGAGAGACAGACAGACAGACAGAGAGAGAGAGAGTTCAGACTTCAGAGGGTTTATTGTTCAAACATTGTGTCCATACAAACGAGTGCGCTTTGTTTTGTGATGTAATTACATACACAAGACGTTAGAAATCTCTCTCTCTCTCAACAAAAAAGGAAAGTATATCTATCACATGAAGGCGGGAGTGCTCATATACAGTCACATGCACGCAAACAAGCACATCCACACACAACCAAATAGTTTTTGCAAGAAAACGGTCTGAAAAAATAACAGGCCAGCCCCCCCCCCCCCCCCCCCCCCCCCCCCCCCCCCCCAAAATGCGTGACAACATTTCAGACGAAGAATTTATCCACAGTCGCTTGTGAAACGACGGTGATTTAACTCGCTGCTAAAGGTTTTGAAGGCATAAAAAAATAAACTGAGCCAGATTCACTTTTAATTAGTGACACCGAGAATGGATAATCTTTGTGTTCTGTAAGACAACAAATTGTTTTGTAGGTCGTTATAAATCGGGCAGAAAAAAAAATAGGCTTCATCTTCTTGAGAGGCTGGACAAATCGGACATTGTAACATGTCGATATTTTCTGATTTGCATCTATATCTGATACAATTCAGATCTGTTATTCCCAAGCGAAATTCAGTGTACATGTTTCTATTATATGTGAATTGATAACGTCGAAATATTGATCACGCTCTAATATGCTTTTAAAGCTACCAAACAGTTTGTAATGGTTGCTGTCTGAGAGTTCTGAACACCAGTTTTGTTTGGCACAGTCAGTCAGTCGTTGCTTAAATTCCTTCAGCAAGCCTTCTCTATTTCTGATACCCTGTGAATACCTTGCATGTCTAAAACCATTTACCCATAGCGTTCTTCGGACTTTGTGGCCTACGTTCCCTTTCCTTGTTCGTCCTTTTCTTTCAGCATTTGGTCCGTGTAAGAAAATCAGGTTTCAGGTAATGCGTAAAGTCTGAGCCAATAGGAAGCACACCGTACTGATACTTGAACAAAAAAGGGGAAATCGACCAAGTTCACCATACACACATTCAACAACCGTTTACAAGCAAATAAATGTAGCTTTTCTATCTCATCTCTTCATCAGTACCCAAAATTTCCGATGCACACAGCAGTATTAGTAAAAGCTGAGCATCAAGAGCTGACAAAATATTTTTGGGTTAGTAAGATTGATTTTCCACATAGTTCTAAATATCATTATGTCTACAACACATTTTTTTTTGCTTTTGTAACCATGTCTTCGACAGGCAATTTGCGGCTCAAGCAAGCAGTGAAGTTGAGGCCAAAATATTCGAAAACAGTTACTACTTCAACACCTTGAGTTCCATCATTCAATTTTTCTTTTTTCTTTCTTTTTTTTTTTTTTCTTTTCTTTTTTTTATTGACAAATGACTCCCTTTCTGAACACTACTATTTTTGTTTTACTGAAGTTCACTTTCAGTCCTAGTTCTGCAGACATTACAAATAAGTTGTATAGCTGTGTTAGAAGGCCACTCGGGCTGGACGAAAACAAAACAAGATCATCAGCAAACATTAGCAAAAGCAACTCAGTAGTGCCAGGTCTAAGCTGGGAGCCATGTTTACCGTTATTGATTATATAAGCAGCTATTCGTAATTTTTTTTCAAAAGTGTTGTAGAAGCCAAACAGCCTCCTTAAGTCCTTGAAGGCATTCAAAATAGTCAGTTTAAGTCAGATTGTCTCTTACGCAAAATTTGACGGAGTTGCCTACATTGCTTGAAGTGCTGAAAACATTCTGTTACCAATTCCAGTCTTTGACAAAATGTTCCAAAGTACATGTCTCTTGAATGTGTCGAACGCTTTAGGACAGTCGACAAAGGCTACACACGTCTTTCTGTTTAGAGCGAGATGTTTCTGGACAAAGAATGTCATGTGAAAATGTGGTCGATTGTTGAATTTTTTTTTTTGTTTTTTTCTGCGAAAACCAGCCTGTGTTTCGGATATAATATTAATTGTATTCGACCAATCTGTCGACCTTTTATCTAGCATATATGTATACAGTTTACTTAGACAAGATAAAAGGGCAATACCACGATAACTATCGGGATTGTTAATGTCTCCTTTTTGTGGAGTGGAAATATGATAGATTTCGACCATACGCTGGGATATGCACGCTTGGAAAACAATGCATTAGCATACTTTGTCAACAAAGGGGCAGTCATGTCCTGCGAGACTTTTAAAACTTCATTTATTAATCCAATAGGTCCTGCTGTTTTTTTTTTTTCTGGTTGTAAAGTGGCAGTGCTTTATCAATAACTTTTCTTTTTTTTTTTCTGATTTAGCATGTTTCATAGCTTCTTTTACTTCTATCGTATTAATATCTATGGAATCAATAATGTTATCAGCGTTGTTATTTTCTGGTTCAAAAATATCCTGACCGTTTTGTTCAGCACTGTCATTCAAAAGTTTAGAAACCTGACGAAACCAGTCTTTTTTTATGTTATCTATCTTTAAGTCTGGTTTTATGTTTCCATTTCTTTATTTCTTTCCAGAATGCCCGCGAATTCTGTTGACAGTTGACAGGTCTATCCACAGTTCATTTTTTAAAACAATTTTTCGTTGATTCTACGAGTATTGTACTTTTTCCTTTCATGTATGCCTGATTGTCCGTTTTCTAGTCTCTATTTCTCTTAAATTTGTTAAGTTTTTTTCTTGCGATCCTCTTTGACAGGCGACAGTCTTTGTCGAACCAGGGACTACTTCATTTAGAAGTGGGCACGTCATATTTGTGGCTATTGGGACAAATCCGCTCCATTATAAACATTGCGGGCATCTTTAATTGCACACGTAAAAGTGTCCAAGCCATCATCGACTGACCGTTCCATCTGAGCAGCGGCATCTGCTATACAGTCAGAAAATGCAGGAGAAGAACAGGTTTTTATGAGTGCATAATATCATTAGGGTTCCATAATTATTCTCTTACCAAGAGAACAAAGGGGGCTGTCACTTCAGCTGTTCGCATCATTTTCCGAAAGCATACGATTCACTGTGAGCACAAGGGGTATATGTACCGATTCGACTCTCTCTTCCACATCGTGAAATACGTACATCGTGAAGCAAAGTCTAGAGGAGCAAGAAAGTAATCATTTACGCTTGCACCACTGAAGAGACAAAAGTAAACTGCTTTGGTGCATCAAGGTAACAGGAACCGTTTAAGATCAAAAGTTCACAACGCGCTCGCAAACCCAAGATATGTCTCCCAAAACGAAGTCTTCTGACTGACGGTTATCAATAATAATAATGCAAAGTTGTCATTTGATATGTTTTCAGGTTCAGTCTGTCATACATCAGAATTGGGTTAAGGCTGGCTGTACTGCTGTTAAAATCTCCGCATAGTAGAAAAAAGAGCATCACCAAATTGTTCAAGCACATCTGCAAGATACGGCTCTATTTCAGACATGTGACATTTATGTTGCACATCATTATAGAACGGAAAGCCAATGGGGGGGGGGGGGGGGGGGGGGCTAGCAAGCCACAAGACAAACGTTACCGTCAGTTCCAAGGAGTGATTTACCTAACGTTAGCACAGTAACGTGATCGTGTGAAACAACCCGAGACACACATTTACCATATTCTTTGCGTATTAAAGTGATAATTACCACCACTGCTCCTACCTCGACGAGAGAATTTTCACAAAAGGAGAGGAAAAACTTGGAAAAGCTGTTGAGGGAAGTTTCAAATAAGCATCCAAAGTCAAACTTATTGACCTACTTAAACAAATGTGGGTCGGAAAAAATTGTTCCAGAAATATTTGAAGACGCAAATACAAATACAAAATAACAATATATACACACATACACACACACGCGCGCGCGTGCGCATATTAATCAAGAAAGAAAGAAACAAACAAAAAAGACATGTCAACTCACCAATGACCCTAGTGCGAAAATGCAGTTGATAACCTGTAAAACAACGTAAACATATACATGTTTTGTTTATTCATTTAGAAATATGAATACCCTTCCTCCCCACCCCACCCACCCCCAAACAAACAAACAGAGAAACAAATAAGGAAGAATGAGGATAGAGTACAATAAAGAAAGAAAGAAACACACATCAACTAATCAAGATCATCACAGTGTAGTCAGGCAAAAGTAAAAAACTAACGATTTGAAAGGGGGGAAAATGCATACGGAAAAAGACATCAAGCGCGAAAGAAATTCGCAAAGAAATTAAACACGCACGCATAGCAGTACGTTCGCGCGCGCGCGCGCGCGCGCACACACACACACACACACACACACACACACACACACACACACACACACACACACACGCACACACACACACACTCACACACACACACACACACCAAGCGCACTCGCGTGCGCTGATATACAGCACACACAGAGAGAAGGAGAAATATTCAAGTTAAAGAATACCATGTTATATACAAATCAAATAAAGAACATCATGGTATATACAAATCAAATAACAACCAAATCAGAGAGAGAGAGAGAGAGAGAGAGAGAGAGAGAGAGAGAGAGAGAGAGGCAAGACAAGACAAACTTCTGCTGTTCTAGAAGAATAATGATATATATTCTGGGTTGCCTGCGATGCCAAACCTGTTCTCTTTTAGAAACGCACTTGGTGATCCGGGAGTGACAGGGGCATCATAATAATTATGTACATGTTTAACACGCATTTGCATCACACACGTCGTGCGAGAGAACGGCTTAGATCGCCATATTTCCCCATGATGCTCCTACATTCGATACGAATTTGGGAGTGCTGTTTTTCTGTTGCTTAGTTGTTTTGTTATTGTTTTGACTGGTATCGTAACAGACTATCCAATGCTTTAATTCTTTCCCCACACAGATCATTACGTGTTATCCCACCGTTAAACTATTTACGACAGTTCTGTTCGAACTATGTCGCCCGGGGATGAAGGAAGATGTGGAGGAACTTCATCCTTCTTACAAATAGACCTTCAGTGTAGGTCGGATGAATATATCGATGAAATAAAACGAAATGAAGCTAAAAAAGGAAGAACTTCATCCTTCTTACAAATAGACCTTCAATGTAGGTCGGATGAATATATCGATGAAATAAAACGAAATGAAGCTAAGAAAAGGAAGAACTTCATCCTTCTTACAAATAGACCTTCAATGTAGGTCGGATGAATATATCGATGAAATAAAACGAAATGAAGCTAAGAAAAGGAAGAACTTCATCATCCTTCTTACAAATAGACCTTCAATGTAGGTCGGATGAATATATCGATGAAATAAAACGAAATGAAGCTAAGAAAAGGAAGAGTTTCATCCTTCTTACAAACAGATCTCCAATACAGGCCAGATAAATGTATCAATAAATAAAACAAAATGAAACTAAGAGAAAAAACCTTTATCAAACGTATATTCATTGGGTGTGCACACGTATATGTGTGCACAAGTGAACTTTTTTTTTCTCCATTATTTGCGTACATCACCGTCGAATATTGGATATATGCATTGAGTCGGTTGACGTAGTACATTCAGGATAAAAAGGAGGAGCAGGACAGTATCAGCCTTGAGAGAGAGAGAGAGAGAGAGAGAGAGAGCGAGAGAGAGACAGACAGACAGACAGACAGACAGACAGACAGACAGACAGACAGAGAAACCATGAATACATGAAATCGAGGATAAAAAATGAAGGATTAAAAAAAGATGATGAAAAAGATGAAGGGAGAGGGTATTGTGAAAAAAGGATGGACAAATTACAGGCAAGAAGAAGAAGAAGAAGAAGAAGAAGAAGAAGAAGAAGAAAAGAAGAAGAAGAAGAAAGGGAAAAAAAAGTACTCATTACCGTGTAAACAGCACGGGCTTCGTACAACTCTTTGACGTGGAAAGTATCAATACTCTGCATCCCATACTCAATGCATGCTCTAACAAACAGTTCTGCGTTCTCCATCTGCAGCAGTCAAAGACGTTGTGTTACTTTTTCCTCTCTTTCACTACCCACCCCCATCCCCCAAACCCTCTCTCTCTCTCTCTCTCCCTCGCTCTGATGAGGATACTGTCTTCTCTTCTTCTTTCTCTTTCTCTACCCCCAGTCCCAGTCCCCACACCACTCCACGACCCCATCTCTCTCTCTCTCTCTCTCTCTCTCTCTCTCTCTCTCTCTTGCTTAAAAATGACATTAAAGGTAAATTTTGTAAGTGCATTAGAAGTATGTACGGTAGAGTAAGAACCAAGATCCGCTGTGGAGCGAAACTTGCAAACTATATCTACTGTTCAAAAGGAGTCAAACAGGGGACACATGGAGCCCTATTTTGTTTTCTTTGTTTGTTAACGAGTAAGCTATTGAGGTAATTAAGAATGGTAGACATGGTGTTATACTTTCGCTTGATGCTTTTGAATTGTTTATCCTTTTGTTAGCTGATGATATTATTTTGATGTCAGAAACTGTTACAGGTTTGCGAACACAAGTGAACAGTTTTACACCGTGCTGCTAGATCTCTGCAATTAACAGTTAAGATGGATTAAAGTAATATAAGGTATTCCGTAAAGGTGGATATTTAAGTGCTCGAGAAGGATGGTTGTATGATGGTAATCTTATGCCAGTTGTCAATGTTCATAGATATTTGTGCATTTTTATTCTCAACTCATTTGAGTTTTGCTGGGGCATGCAAAGACCTGTCAAGTAAGACAAAAACTGTTTTGATTTGTATCATGAAAAAGTTACATGCTTTAATTAATGCTTCTTTTGCGTTATTTATCAACATTTTTCATACCCAGGTTCAGCCAATTGTACAATATGGTTCTCAGTTATGGGGATTAGATAAAGGGGCCACCTACTGTGAATGGGCACGCGTTTTCGCTGTGAAGACGTTTCTAAGTGTTGATAGACGTATGATCTAATGATCTTATTTATGGCGAAAACTGATCGATTTCCCATTCGTATTGTCTCTGCTGTTAAAGGTATCGGATACTGGCTGAAATTACTTCACACGGGAGATACCAGAATACCTCGTAAAGCGTATAATATGTTGTATGACTTAACTTCAGACTTTTTTTTTATACTAAAAGTAAAAGCAACTGGGAGACAAACGTGCGACTCTGTGTGAACATGGATTCGGATTCGTCTGATCGAACCAAGGAGCGAGAATATAAAAGGCTCTTCACAACCTTTTTCGCCAGCGACTCGTGGACCGCAGATGGCAGAAATGGTCTGATCATATTCGTAATAGTAATAGGTTTGATATTTATAGGAATGTCTTATATACTCATGACTTAAAAAACTTACTTGAACAAAGATATAGATAGGTATTTAAAGCATGCAATTTACAATAGGAATAGGCCTATCTGAATTAGCTTGCCATTATCTTAGATATTGAACGCGCAATATTTAGGATTTGATTTGTCCTCTATGTAGAGAATAACAGGAAGCAGAAATACGTTTTGTTCTTTGCTGTCCAGCTATCAGAGGCATCAGAGAAAAGTTCATTAAGCCCAAATATTACAGACAGCCATCCTTGTTTCAAACTAATCTACTTCTATCTTACACTCCTGCTGAAATTGCCAAAACATTTGCATTGTTTCTGCACAAAGCATTTAATTGAGATAAATTGTTTCTCATTGAGCGTGTGACAACGATTTGTTTTTTGGTTCATTACGTATTTTATATATATATATATATATACATTTTTTTTTTTACAATTATTCTGATTTATATGTTCATACACCACTTCATTAGGGACCATGGCCTATTATGAATAAATCGTCTGAATTATCTAAATCTGAATCTCTCTCTCTCTCTCTCTCTCTCTCTCTCTCTCTCTCTCTCTCTAGTGATCTGATGAATCATTGTCTCTTTCACTATCCCTCTCTCACACCATCCCCCTTCGTCTCCAGTCCCCCCCCCCCCCCACCCCCACCTCTCTCTCTCTGCTCTGCTCTCTCACTCTTTCTTTCGAATGCTATAATAAACTAATGTCCCCTCTTCCTCTCTATCGCTACTCCTACCCCTACCCTCTCACACACCCCTCACCCTTCTCCCCCCCCCCCCCCCCCCCCTTCTTTCTCAAGCCTATTTATTTGATATCCTCCCTCCCCCTTTTGTCTTGGTCAGTGGTGTGTGTGTGTGTGTGTGTGTGTGTGTGTGTGTGTGTGTGTGTGTGTGTGTGTGTGTGTGTTTGTGTGTGTGTCTGTATCTGTGTGTGTCTGTGTAACGCATGCGCGTCAACGCATTTGAGTGTCTTCTTGTGACCGTGTCTTCAATGTCGATGTGTTGTCGCACCTATTTCTGACAAAACATCCAGCAAATCTAGCCATCTAGTTTGTTTTCTTTACTTCCAGTGTTACTAGAGGCTATTCAAGCAAAACACCATTCTCTGTTCCACCAAACTGAACTTTCCAATGACACGAACACCAAATCTTACCTGCTGAAACGCAGAGGGGGTTTTGTGATACTTCTTGATGGCTCCAGGTTTGATGTGATTCATCACCCTTTGAATAACATACACACAAACAAAGAAGCATAATGCTGATAGTAAACAACTTCCAATAACCTGTTTAGGAGAGAATCAGCTCTTTCGTTGATAGAGAAAGAGAAGAACGGTCACCTCCATTACATGGGTCTTGCAGTTGAAGAAGTCAAGAGATGGACGTTTGAGCCGTTAGTCTTTCTATAGACGCTGTCTAAATTAGGCCCGTCCACACACACACATCCCCCCCCCCCCCCCCCCCCCCCCCCCCCCCCCCCCCCCCCCCCCCCCCCCCCCCCCCCCCCCCCCCCCCCGCTTGCTTCTGTCCCATGAGGATGACTAAATTCATGACTTGGGCTTCGCATCACTTGAAAATATTAGCACCCAGCCATCCGTCCGTCCTGTTCCCTTCCTCAAAATAAATAAATAAATAAAAATGAATACATTAATATGTATATCTTTTAAATCAAGCTTGAATCGGCAAAGCGTGATGATTTTTTTTTTCTTCCCTTTTCCTCGTTGGCGTTGGTCGCAAGTTAATGCGCACTGAATGTTAGATATGAGAAGTGTGAACTTGAAATAAAATCTTCTAACTGAAGTTCACGCAAATGGATCTTTCGCGCATCTTTAATTGTCAGTTACATATAAGAAGACTATGGTGTAGAGAGAGAGAGAGAGAGAGAGAGAGAGAGAGAGTGTGTGTGTGTGTGTGTGTGTGTGTGTGTGTGTGTGTGTGAGATTTACATTTGCACTACTATGAAAATGAGTGACCGCGAGGCGAAAGTCCAGGGGCGGAAGTCCATGAAGTCCATGAGGAGAAAGTCTATGTACCTGTCCTCCCCCCCCCCCCCCCCCCCCCCCCCCCCCCCCCCCCCCCCAATCACGTGCAACGGGATTAAAGAAGAAAGTAAAAGAAAAGAAAAAGATACACCAGAGAAGTACTGCCCTCAACCCCGAGCAAACCAATCCTGCATCACCCTTGAAAGCCTGCCATGTGTTTCACATAGATTGCTAGCTTCAGTCCTTTGCATCGGTTGTCCAGTACCTTCAATTTTCTAGCTTCAGTTGTTTGTATTGGTTGTCCAGTACCTTTAATCTTCTAGCTTCAGTCGTTTGTATCGGCTGTCCAGTACCTTCAGCCTTCAAACTTCAGTCGTTGTATCGATTGTCCAATACTTTCAATCTTCAAACTTCAGTCATATATATCGGTTGTCTAGTACCTCAAATCTTCAAGCTTCAGTCCTTAGTCCTTAGTGTGCAACGCTATATGCGTGTTTGTGTGTGTTTGGGGAAAGTGGGTAGGTCGGTGGGGTGGGGGGGGGGGGGGGGTGGGGGCAGAGGCGGGATGAGAGGTGTGTGTGTGTGTGTGTGGGGGGGGGGGGGGGGGTGATTTTAACTAGTTTTTCAGCTCGCTCCAGGCCAGTCCGGCTACCATAACAGTCTCAAGGACACGATTCTCGACCAGTCGTACAGCCTTGGATGTCATTGGCTCCACTTTAGTCAAACCTGGGACACCTGTAATATCTTGAGTAGGCGACGTGTTGAGCCTTTGAGATGGGAACTCCGATGAGAAAACCAGAAGACTTTTAAACTCCGAGACCGCATGACCCTAACCCCAGTCTTAACCCAAGTTGTGCTACCAGCTTTGAAGCAGTGGGGTTGTCTTTTCCTTTCTCCATCGACAAGGGAAAGAGCGTCTGGCTGTCCACAATGGAGTTGTCTTCTCTCCTTTCTCCATCGATAAGGGAAAGAGCGTCTGGCTGTCCACAATGGGAGGTGTGGTTTCGGTACAGGGCATCATGACGGCACACATATCCTTAACACGATATATAGTTACAGCATGTGAAGACTGCCAGGCATTGTCCTTGGCCACCAGCTATGTTTGGTTCACCGCCGGACAGGTGTGACTTCCACATTAAAAAAAAAAAAAAAAAAAAAAAAATCTTGTCTACAGAAAATATTTTGTTCATCATATTTCAGAAAATGACATTGTCAAGAATGTACGATTTATCAAGAAATTATCCAGTGTTCCATGTTCATACAGTATAAAAAGCCTCTCCACCCTCTTCAGAAGAAACTGATCACTTTTGTTGCCTATTACAAAAACATCCATACGCATCGTTTTCATTAAAAAAAAAAAAAAAAAAAAGAATCACACGCGACGGTTAGATGCAGGTATGGTCCAACATTCATCGTGTTGATTCAGAAAGGATCACATTCATCGCTTTAATACAGAAAGGTTTTGAACACAGAAGAGTTATTTTCACCGTTTTCATACAGAAAGGTTACAAACCAAAAAGGATCACATTCGTCGTTTTAATACAGGAAGGATTACATTCAACGATCTGATACAGAAAGGATCACGTTCATCTTTCTAATGCAGAAAGGGCCGCAGTCATCATTTTATTTACGAAAAGATCACATACGTCGTTTAATTTTAGAAAGAATCGCGTAAATACAGTCCGTGCAACTTTGTTAGATTGGCTCCATTTGTGAAGATTGTTACGCAGTGTCAGTGAAAGGGTTTTTTTTTTTTTTTCTTTTTTCTTTTTTTTTTCATTTTCCAAAAAGCATGGAGGTTTATCGAGTATTGTGGTAATCAAATGTAACAGTTCACCGTTGTTACACGATAATCGTTGCACAGTCCAGTTCTGAAAAGGAAAGACTTTCCAATCACCCAAATGGGACATCATGTAAACTGTTAGGAAAAAAAAAAGGAAAAGAAAGGAAAAAGATAAAAACAGAAGGAAAGAAAAAAGAAGAAAGAAAGAAACTCATATCGTGTTTTCTTTCCTTGAATCATACAGTTGAAATGTGCAAGGATATTGGGACAGCAGCTAAACTGGTCACGTAGTCGTCAGTGCCATCACTGCACGAGCACAAAGCGTTACACATGTTACTAGTATTTGCGGTGTGCTGCTGAAATGCTGATTGCACATTTGCCTCCCTTTTTTTGTCTTGCTTGTTACATAATCACTTTAAAACGATCGATCACTTTGCTTTACACTGTAGAAATGGACTGCTTCGGTCGTAAGCTTTGCGAACAAATCAGGGAGCGAATATGCCGCCCTTGATCCAAGCACAGCGCCAGAAGACCGGCCTTTGTCAAACTGTCATTGCAAAGCACTTCAATGAATGCAATCAGAGGCTTAGACTGTGGACTCAGATCCGAACCACTGGCACTACAGCAGGCAGGCCTGCTCTGGATAACCAGGGTCAACGACTGCATTCCATGATCCCTTCGTCTGCTTTTGGCATTTCAGAAATCCCCGCTGGTCTGCCTACACGACAGCCCAGGCTTTCCCCAGTATCCGGCGAGTGTCGGACCAGACGGTACATGAAGGCGGGTCCGTGCTGCAGGATTGAGGCCCCGAAGACCTGTCAGACGACCTGTCCTCACCAACCGGCAACACAGGCTGGACTCCAATGGGCTAGTCAAGAGTCACCGCTGAACTATGCAACGCGACTCCAAACATGAGTCTCAATTCCCGCGTCATTGCTACGACAGTGGAAAGGCTGCTACGCTCAAAACTGCGTCGATAAGGCACTCTCTCATAGTGATGAGGATTTCACGATTGGGTGGCTATCAATAGTCACAACAGTATGAACCCGCTCGTGCGGATACAAGGCTCTCTCTCTCTCTCTCTCTCTCTCTCTCTCTCTTTCTCTTCTCTCTCTCTCTCTCTCTCTCTGCCCAGTGATGCATTGCTAATGTCTTGCGGCTACATGTTCTTCCTCTTCTGGCTTAACCGTCCGCTCTGTTCCAGCGCGGCAATGCCGCATCACCTGCAGCGCACATCACACAGAATTCCTGCCTGCTGATAACGTCAGCATGCCCCACCACCTGCAGCACACGTCACACAGAATTCCCTGCCTGCTGACAACGTCAGCATGCCCCACCACCTGCAGCACACGTCACACAGAATTCCCTGCATGCTGACAACGTCAGCAGGCCCCCACCACCTGCAGCACACGTCACACAGAATTCCCTGCCTGCTGATAACGTCAGCATGCCCCACCACCTGCAGCACACGTCACACAGAATTAATTCCTTGCCTGCTGATAACGTCAGCGTGCCCCACCACCTGCAGCACACGTCACACAGAATTCCCTGCCTGCTGATAACGTCAGCATGCCCCACCACCTGCAGCACACGTCACACAGAATTAATTCCCTGCCTGCTGATAACGTCAGCGTGCCCCACCACCTGCAGCACACGTCACACAGAATTCCCTGCCTGCTGATAACGTCAGCATGCCCCACCACCTGCAGCACACGTCACACAGAATTCCCTGCCTGCTGATAACGTCAGCATGCCCCACCACCTGCAGCACACGTCACACAGAATTAATTCCCTGCCTGCTGATAACGTCAGCGTGCCCCACCACCTGCAGCACACGTCACACAGAATTCCCTGCCTGCTGATAACATGTCAGCATGCCCCACCACCTGCAGCACACGTCACACAGAATTAATTCCCTGCCTGCTGATAACATGTCAGCATGCCCCACCACCTGCAGCACACGTCACACAGAATTCCCTGCCTGCTGATAACGTCAGCATGCCCCACCACCTGCAGCACACGTCACACAGAATTCCCTGCCTGCTGATAACGTCAGCATGCCCCACCACCTGCAGCACACGTCACACAGATTAATTCCCTGCCTGCTGATAACGTCAGCGTGCCCCACCACCTGCAGCACACGTCACACAGAATTAATTCCCTGCCTGCTGATAACGTCAGCATGCTGCACTGGCTGTCCGTGTCTCCGGACTGGGCTCCGCTAGAGCACACGTGAACATGTCGGCCAGACGAGCACGGGCCCAAGGGAATCCCCCTGCACACCTACCTCAGCAGCTCCAGGCATTCCAGCCAGACAGAAACAACATCCAGCTGCAGGTGATCCCAGGTGTGATGACCGGATCCACGTTTCAAATGGTGTCAGACGATGACAGCTGCTCGAGTTAGTGGTCATTCCCCCACCCCCACCCCACCCCCAGCATTTCTTATGACCTGCAATAAGATGTACTTCTCTGACTTGAACTTAGGCACAAATGAAGGGACAATATGCAAGATGTGTGTGGGAGGGGGTGGGGGTCGTGGTGGTGGTGGTGGTCAGTCCGAACATGTGTATATGCGAAAGTGTGGGGAAGGGAGGGAGAGTTAGATTCAGTGACGAAATGCCCATCGGTGACAATGGTGAAACTGATCACATTCAATATTACAATGTGAACCTAAGAAACAAGTACAGTCGTTTTTGCTCTAATAGTTAAACAGAGGTGCGTAAACAAAGTCACTGCTGTGGGATGTTTGCTGCAGTGGAATGTTGATGATGTGCATGCTACTCAACTGATCTCGGTAAGCTGGACGTCACTCTAGCATGCATTTGTGTCATACTCGCCCGTGTCGTGGGCTATGTTTGTCATTTGTGAATATCTTTATGTACGCATGTGTTTGCGGGCCGGGAACTGAATACAGCGTGACTCACTCGCACAAAACCGTGCTAAAGACAGTGTGACTTACTCACACAAAGCCGTGCCATCTTTGAGGAGCTCCGCCACTTCGCGCTCACTGCGAACGGAGCCTAAGTCAACATCTCCCAACCGCCGCCCGTTCACCGACTCCACTCTCCCACCCATCTCAGGGCCGTCACAGCTGCCTCAAGGTCAAATTTCTCCTGCGCCTGTTGGGACACGCAGCATAACTTCAGTCAGAATGAGAACAAGATCGGGAGACTCAGATGTGTTGTGCATAAGGGCAAAACAAACCACAAATTAGAACATATCGTAGGTGCATGAGAGGAGAAAAGATTTCCTTTCTGACCTCAAGCCCATGAAGACAACACTGACTTGGTGCGTACTAAAGATGGAACGGACTTTCAATAGCGAGAGGCTGAATCAGACGCCAGGTTGTTTAAGCTTAGTTTTTTCACCTTTATTTATTTATCTATTTGTTTATTTTAACTGACATATATCAACAACACACGAGCTGTTAATGCTCTCTTTCGCCCAGTAAGTAAAGTCCCCCACTCCTCTCCATCGCATCCCCCCCCCCCCCCCCCCCCCCCTTTATTTTTTCTTCTTTTTCTGAATACACTGACAGGGAGTGGGAACTGGGAGATGAGGTGCATAAAATAGAGGGGGGAAGGGGGGGGGGGGGGCGAGTGGAACATCACAACAACCGATCGGTCGCAAAATCTAACACCTGTAGGCGAAGGGATAAGGGATGGTGAGGGAGGGAAGAGACAGACATAATGACTGTCAACATTCAGCTGAGGAAAAACTGACCAAAGGACGCGAGGGAACTGTGGAGGGCCAGAAAGGGTAGGGAGGTGGGGCTGGGGGGAGGAGGTAAACTTATTATACATTGTACAACTGCTTTGACAACCCAATGGCCACTTGAACAGCTTACTTCCACCCTCCCCTCTGTGTGTGTGTGTGTGTGTGTGTGTGTGTGTGTGTGTGTGTGTGTGTGTGTGTGTGTGTGTGTCACACATACGTACAGTTTATATATAGTTGTTTATTACACACACACACACACACACACACACACACACACACACACATATATATATATATATATATACGCTAGTTCTGTCTTCAGTATGGTTTACGATGGTTTCCATAGGCTGCTAGTGAAGGATTTAACATCTATATTTCCCTCACTTTTCATTCCCATTTTCTTTACTCCCCCCCCCCCCTTTCTCTCTCTCTCTCTCTCTCTCTCTCTCTCTCTCTCTCTCTCTCTCTCTCTCTCTCTCCCCCCCCCCCCCCCCCCCCCCTTCGAATCTTTGCCAGGTCATGATATAATGATGGAGGAATTGTTGGCCTGCGCTTGTTTTGTCCCGCTACTAAATTGTTTAACATAATTATCATTGCTTGCTCAATCAGTGGGAGATTGCATCTCTTCCGAGATCCACGTAAAGGCTGTCCTACACAACCCTCAGCTGCTGAAAAAGCTTGGGTTATTGAACAGTGGAGCTGACCGCTCCGACTGTTAACACTTTTTTTTGTTTTTGTTTTATCTCCCTTGCATCCTTAAATGGATCCTCAAGCATAGGCTCAAAAGATTTTACCCTATGTTTTATACACGATTTTTAGTTTTTCAACAACTTATTTTTATACCACATTTTCGTTTCGTTTTACTTTTCTACGCTTCACTGGCTGCTTTGGGTTGCAGTTGGATTCCGTATTTGACGAGTCCCATCCAGCGGACGAAAATTCTTGGAGCAGACAACATGCATAGTTCTGTCTTCAAATTGGGTTACAATGATTTTCATAGGCTGCTAGCGAAGGATTTCACATTTATAACGTAGGTTTCTAACTTATGATTCTCATCTTCTTTAACCCCCCCCCCCCCCCTCCCCCCGCTCTTCTCCCGTTATTTTTTCTGCCAATCTCTGCCAGGTCATTTATAAAATGATGGAGGAATTGTTGACCTTGCACACTTGTTTTCCTCCACACTTATATATATATATATATATATATTATATATATATATATATATATATTATATATATATATATATATAGAGAGAGAGAGAGATAGAGAGAGTAGAGAGAGACGGGGGGGGGGGGGGGTGATGGGGAATAAAGAAGGGTGAGAAATAGATCGCCAGAAGATAGGGGAAATGCGTGGATGGGGGTAGAAGAAGAATCAGTTAAGGTGGGGGTTACTAAGCACTGTCAGCAAAGTAGATAACCACCTGAACATTAAGAAGACATGCCGCCATTCTAAAATTTATTTACATATTTCAAAATCCCTATACTTAAAGCAAGTTCTAAAACATGGCAATCTGAAATTAACAAATGACATTAAGACATCGTTAAAACTAACAAAATTCATAAAGGAGAGAGAGAGAGAGAGAGAGAGAGAGAGAGAGATAGAGAGAGAGAGAGAAGAGAGAGGGTAATTATCCACACAGTTGAAAAAAAAAGTCATTTTTTTTTTTCTTTTCTTTTCCTTTGCCCCTCCTGTTTTAAAAATAAGGTCCCAGGGATTGCTATAACTGATATTGTGTTTTGTTTCCCCCCTTTCTGTAGAACACACAGGTCTGTTCTGTTATTTAGTCACTGAAAATTAAGATTTGAAAGTAACGTTGAATTACTTAGCAGCCTGATGAATGTAACACACAAAATAGTAGCTAACTTCGACCTATGGTCTTTCTCGTCTCACGCTCACGGACGTGCCAGCTTAGAACAAACTACAGAAATGAGCAAATAATGGAAGGGGAGGGGGTGGGGGGTGGGGGGGACCTTTGCAGGAAAACAGATGCTTAGTCATTACCGACAAATTTTAACAGGGGGGGGTGTGGGGGGGGTGGGGGGGGGGTGGGGGGGGGGGGGGTGGGGGGGGGGGTGGGGGGGGGGGGTGGTGGGGGGGGGGGTGGGTGCGGGAGGTGGTGGGGGGGGGGGGGGGGGGGGGGGGGGGGGGGGGGGGGGGGGGGGGGGGGGGGGGGGGGTGGTGGGGGGGGGGGGGGGGGGGGTGGTGGGTGTTGGGGGGGGGGGGGGGGGGTGGGGGGGGGGGGGAGGGGGGGGGGGGGGGGGGGGTGGTGGGTGGGGGGGGTGGGGGGGGGGTTGGTGGGGGGGGGGTGGTGGTTTGGGGGTGGGGTGGTGGGGTGGTGGGGGGGGGGGGGGGAGAAAGCGAGGTACAGGAAAAATTAAAAAGACACGTTTATAGCTATGCGAATCTTTATCTAATGCGTTAACAACCTCATAGCTATGGCTATGGCGAATCTTTAACTGCCTTTTCCTTCGCGCGACAGCAACGTGGGAATCTTAACTAGTTTTTTGTTTTTGTTTTGTTTTTTAAATAACACGAACCATTTTTTGTTTTATCCCGTCTTGTGAACCGATGCCGTTGATTTCCCGTCCCCAATCCTACCCATACGTCCACGCCCACCCGGGGCCTCAGTTTTACTAATTTCCATTGTTTGTTTCTTTTTTCTTGGCGCTGGAAGAAAAAATCAACAAGCTTAGCAGCCCTGTGCTTACCACATTTAATGTCCCGTTTTGCCCCTTTTTTTTTTCCTATCTCGTAAGAACTTCTAAACCCCCCCCTTCCTACCCCCCCCCCCCGCCCGCGCCCCCCGCCCAAAAAAAAAAAAAAAAGGACGTTTGTGTGCATTGGTAATCATGCCCAAAGATATCTCCAATCTTGTATTATCCAATCGACAAGCATTTCAGATCGGTGGAACAACGACAGTTAGGCTGCTATCTTACTTTACTCTGATAAACGGTGCATACATGGCGTTGGCGCCAAAAACCCAACCCAGCGGATACAAAGCACACCATGGGTCCATATCTGCCGCTATGGCCGATAATGTTGGTAGTGAGTATCAGTGGATTCTTTGTGTAGGTCCCGGTATCAGCTGGCAAGGACTGTTTCCGTTCACAGAAAAAAAACGCAATAAAATGCAGTGCTATTCATTAAATTTTTTCATTTGAACGGATTGAACTATTTTTAATGTATAATTAAGAAATTAACACTAGCTACAACTGTTTTGAATTCGACAGAGAGAAACTGTTTTAGCTGGAGCTGCTGAGACTGAGGTTCGCGATTTTTTTCGTTATTCATTATCAATCGTTTATTTTATT
>JADBJO010000074.1:0-20000 GCA_016801955.1 Conus betulinus
GAAGCGAACAGGACCCACCTCAGTATCCCATCCCCATCCTTTACAAAAACGCAAACCCCACGTCCCCGCCTTTGGTCTGTTCCTTCAGAGAGTCGTTCCTGAGGATCCTGGTGACGGTGGCGGGCCGGCAGATCTCCCAGAGCCAGAGCCAGAAGCTGCTGGAGAGGCTGGGCTTCAAGGACCGCGCGGTCATCCCCTTCACCGACTTCTTCGCCCACTTCAGGGAGAGCCAGGAGAAGGGAGTACCCGCAGTGGATGGACCCGGTCAGCCGCCCGGACAAGGCGGTCATGAGTGCCGGCCAGGTCCACGCCAACCTCAGGGAGAAAGCCCGGCAGAGGTGAGGGAATCAGTCTTTCACTTTGACTACCGAGTTGTTGGGAGCTACCTCAAACTACGTGAAAATCGAATGGGGTTACTCGCCAACTTTGACACCACACTGACTCACCATAAAGCACAACAGAGACGAGTGGGGTTGGTATTGACACTAATTAACCGCAAAGCGCGACAGAAATGAGTGAGATCAGTCCTTGACAATGACTCCAACTGATCCTTGATTTTTGACACGAATTTAACACAAAGCACGACAGAGACGAATGGGTCGGTCCTTGACTTTGAGTCCAATCGGTCCTTGACTTTGACTCCAATCGGTCCTTACTTTGACTTCGAGAACCACAAAGCACGACACAGATGGATGAAATTGGTCCTTGGCTTTGACTCCCATAGATCCTTGGCTTTGACTCCAATTGGAACTCGACGTTGACTCCAACTGTCCTTGACTTTGACTCCAATCGGTCCTCGGCTTTGACTCCTATGGGTCCTTGACTTTGTCACCAATTTACCACAAAGCACGACAGTGATGAGTGGGGTCGGTCTTTGACATGCTTTCATCACAAAGTACAATAGAGGCAATCTTCGACACCACACTAGTTCACCACAAAGTACAGCAGGTCCAGTCCTTTACGTTGGACATCTATTCTCAGTAAGGTATGACAGAGGTGAATGGGCCAGTCCTTGATCTGAAGCTCAATCACCGCAAAGAACGACAAAGGGGAATGGATCAATCCTTGATTTTGACGCAGAGTCACCACGTAGTACGAGCTGAGAGGAACCGGTCCATGACTTCCATACCGACACAGCATTAAGTACAAAACGGACAGTCCTTAACGATGACACTAATTCACCATAAACATCGACACAAGTGACTGGGTCGGTCTTTCATTTTGGTAATGACTCACCACAGAGAATGATAGAGATGGGTAGGTCAGTCCTTGAATTCAGTTCAGGTGGTCTATAGCCTTGACGACAGCAAGGGGGGCATGTTAGGGCTGGGTACGTCCTTTAGGTTGACACCAACTTATCGCAAAGCACAACAGAGATGAGTGAGTTAGTTCTTGACTTTGTCAGCAATTATTACAAAGCGTGACAGAGGTGAGCGGGTTAGTCCTTGACTTTGTCAGCAATTTATTACAAAGCGTGACAGAGGTGAGCGGGTTAGTCCTTGACTTTGTCAGCAATTACTTTCACAAAGCGTGACAGAGGTGAGTGGGTTAGTCCTTGACTTTGTCAGCAATTTATCACAAAGCGTGACAGAGGTGAGCGGGTTAGTCCTTGACTTTGTCAGCAATTTATCACAAAGCGTGACAGAGGTGAGAGGGTTAGTCCTTGACTTTGTCAGCAATTTATTACAAAGCGTGACAGAGGTGAGCGGGTTAGTCCTTGACTTTGTCAGCAATTTATTACAAAGCGTGACAGAGGTGAGCGGGTTAGTCCTTACTTTGTAAGCAATTTATTACAAAGCGTGACAGAAGTGAGTGGGTTAGTCCTTACTTTGTAAGCAATTTATCACAAAGCGTGACAGAGGTGAGCGGGTTAGTCCTTAATTGTCAGCATTTATTACAGAGCGTGACAGAGGTGAATGGATTAGTCTTTGACTTTGTCATCAATTTATCACAAAGCGTGACAGAGGTGAGTGGGTTAGTCCTTGACTTTGTCACTAATTTCTCACAAAGCGTGACAGAGGGGAGTGGGTTAGTCCTCGACTTTGTCACTAATTTATCTACAAGCGCGTGAGGAAGTGGGCTGGATTGTGGGGAAACGATAAGTGTCAGTGGATTAGTCCTTGGCTTCGTCAGCAATTTATCACAAAGTGTGAGGCAAGTGTGTCAGTCCTTGACTTTGTCAGTGACAGAGGTGAGTGGGTTAGTCCTTGACTTTGTCAGCAAATATAGCACAAAAGGGAGAGAGAGAGAGGTGAGTGGGTTAGTCCTTGACTTTGTCAGCAGTTTCTTCAGCCACAGCGTGACAAAGATGAGTGTGGTCGACTTTGTCGCTCTTCACTCGTGACAAGTGTGTTCACCACAGTGCACGACAGATAGTCTTTCCTTGACTTCAACAGTGTGAGGAGTGTGTCACCACAAAGAGCGGAGAGAGTGAGAGAGGTGTGGTGTGTGTGTGTGTGTGTCAGTGTGTGTCACCAAGTGTGTGTGTGTGTGTGTGTGTTCAGTTCACCACAGTGCACGACGTAGGCTTTGCGCGGCGCGCGCGCGCGTGTGTGTGTGTGTGTGTGTGTGCATGTGTGTGTGAGTGTGTGAGTGTGTGAGTGAGAGAGAGAGAGATTCGTGCTTTGCGCGGAGCGCGCGCGTGTGTGTAGAGACAGTGTGTATCAGAGAGAGAGAGAGAGAGAGAGAGAGAGAGAGAGAGAGAGAGAGAGAGAGAGAATCCCAGCATGTTGTTATGTTGTTCTCTTTACCTCAAGAATAGAGCCATGCTGTGTTTGGTCTTTCAGTAATGTATTCCGTTTTTCCCCAGTGATGTTAACACTTTCCTTACTGCCCGGGTCTCCTAGGTTCCTGGACCTGGCGCGGAAATGATACCACAGATGAACCCCGGCGGGTCAGGTCGGGTCATGAAGTCAGAGTTCAAGCAGATGCTGCAGAGGATGAACTTCTACATGGATGACGTGGAGTTTGAGAAACTCTGGACCAGGGTGTGTGTGTGTGTGTGTGTGTGTGTGTGTGTGTGTGTGTGTGTGTGTGTGTGTGTGCGTGTGTGTGTGTGCGCATGTGCGTGCGTGCGTGCGTGCGTGTGTGTGTGTGTGTGTGTGTGTGTGTGTGTGTGTGTGTGTTTCCAGGCGAGGAGAGGATAAAGGAGTGGAACAGGAAACGCAGAGCGATTGAATAGTGTGTGTGTGTGTGTGTGTGTGTGTGTGTGTGTGTGTGTGTGTGTGTGTGTGTGTGTGTGTAAGAGAGAGAGAGAGAGAGAGAGAGAGAGAGAGAGAGAGAGAGAGAGAGAGAGTTATAAAATGATGAATCAATGCAGAAATTAATAGGCGTGCATCTAACCCAGAAAACTGCGTTCGTTGTTAATAGAACACTCAGCGGTACAATATTGCTTTCGGGACAGAAGGACAATTGCATTCTGCGTAAGGCGATTACTGAATCGCGAATTATTACTGTCGACAACGGCGCACCATTTGGATTTTTTGTTCGTTATGTTCTGGTTGTTGTCGTCGTATTTGTTTGTTGCTCTGTGTATGGCCGTGACTGGGCTGGTTCAGAAGCCCTGTAGCCGCTGTTTGTATTGACTGCATTCATGAAAAGAGAGTGAAACGACGCACGATTTCTGTGCCTTTTATGATAAACTGAAAACAGCTGGCCCCGCAAAGGTTTGTTTTTTGACTGGCGCTATGATTCTTACGTTTGGTCCAACGTTTAAATCTCTGACAAGCCCTATTGTATACTTTTTATATGTATCACTCATGTTTTTTGTTGTTGTTTTTTTTAAATATTATACAAGAACGTCTGGCATTCAGAACTAAACAGCCAACAAACTATTTGAATACCTGGTTTTGGCGTTTCATTATACTGAAGTGGTTGCTTCCGTGGTAGTAAGTAAATCCAGTTCCACGTATGAAGGCTTCGTTATTTTTCTCCTATGCTAACTGGTCATCACGCCTGATTAACTATACGAGCAGTCTTCAGTATTGTGTGATAGCAATCACTTTGATATCTTCCAAAAGTGTGTGTATGTGTGCGTGCGTGTGCGTGCGCGCGTGCGTGCGTGCGTGCGTGCGTGTGTGTGTGTGTGTGTGTGTGTGTGTGTGTGTGTGTGTGTGTGTGTGTGTGTGTGTGTGTGTGTGTGACATGAGATTAAGCAGCTCTGTCTGGTTTTGTTTGTTTGTCTGTCTGTCTGTCTATCTTCATGAGACAGTGTGTGTGAACTTGCGTAACTTAGTATCTGTATGCAATTGGAAATCATTCACGGGTTGTTCGGTGAATGTTTGTTTTGATTTTGCTGCGCTGTTCAGAGCAGTTGTGGTCTGTGTTACAAGATGCACGTGCCTAGAATGTCCTGTACTGTGTTAGGAAAGCCGAGTTGTGTTTAACAGTCTGTACGTGTGTGGAATGTTCAATGGGTGTGCGTGTAGGCTGTGATGTACATTACCAGTGTTTTGAATGTGCTATATTGTTGATGTGCACTGTGATCTTCGCTATGAGCTGCATGTGTCTTGACTGTATTTATGCTGCTGAGGAGGGCTGTGGTGTGTGTTTCAAACTGTATGTGTCTTGACTGTGTTATGCTGCTAAGGAGGGCTATGGTATATTATGCTAAAGCTGCATGTGTCTTCACTGTGTTATGCTGTTAAGGAAGGTTGTGGTGTGTGTTACAAACTACGTGTGTCTTGACCGCGTTATCCCGCCAAGGAGGCTGTGATATGTGTCACAAGCTGCGTATGCCCAGACTGTGTTGTGCTGTTAAAGATGGCTGTGAAACGTGTCACAAACTGCGCATGTCTTGACTGTGTTGTGCTGTTGAGAAAGATTAGTGTCGTGTGTTAAAAGCTACATTTGTCTTAACTGTCTTGTGCCCTCTACAGAAGGTTGTGAAGTGTGTTACAAGCCACATGTGTCTTGACTTTCTTGTGCCGCTACAGAAGGTTGTGAGGTGTGTTACAAGTTGCATATGCCTTGAATGTATTGTGCTGCTAAGGAGGGCTGTGATCTATGTTACAAGATGCGTGTATCTTGGCCTTGCTATGCTGCTAAGAAGGGCTGTGGTGTTTGTTGCAAGCTACATTTGTCTTGACCTTGCTGTGCTGCTAAGGAGGGTTATGGTGTGTGTTACAAGGCACATTTGTCTTGACTGTGCATGTGGTATGCTGCTAAGGAGGGCTGTGGTGTGTGTTTCAAGGTGCATGTGTCTTGATCGTGTTTTGCTTTCAAGGAACTCTGTGGTGTGTGCTACAAGCTACATGTGTCTTGACTGTGTTATGCTTTCAAGGAAGCCTGTGGGTGTGTTACAAGCTACATGTGTCTTGATTGTGTTATGCTTTCAAGGACGGCTGTGGCGTGTGTTGCAGGCTAGGAGTGTCTTTGACTGTGTTGACCTGCTAAAGAAAGTTGCGGTGTGTGTTATAAGCCACACATGTCTTGTCTGTGTTGTGCTTTCAAGGAAAGTTGTGATGTGTGTTGCAAGCTACATGTGTCTCATCTGTGTTGTGCCGCTACAGAAGGCTGTGAATTATATTACAAGCTGCATATGTCTTGACTACGTTGTGCTTTCAAGGAAGACTGTAGGGTGTGTTACAAGCTACATGTGTCGTGACCGTGTTATCCTATCAAGGAAGGCTGTGATTTTTGTTACAAGCAGCACATGTCTTGACTGTGTTGTGTTGTTGAGGAAGGTTGTGTTGCGTGTTTCAAGCTACATCTGTGTCGACGGTCTTGTGCCTGTACAGAAGGTTATGAGGTGTGTTACAAGCTGCATATGTCTTGACCGTGTTATGCTGCTAAAGAGGGCTATGGTGTGTGTTACAAGCTGCATATGTCTTGACCGTGTTGTGCCCTTTAGGAAGTTTGTGGTGTGTGTCACAAGCTACATGTGCCTTGACTGTGTTGTCCTGCCACAGAAGGCGGTGGTGTGTGTTACAAGCTACATGTGTTTTGACCTTGTTACGCATCAGAGGGAAGTTCTTGCGTGTGTGTTACAAACTGCAAGTGTCTTGACTCTGTCGTGCTGTTCTAGTAAGGACGTGATGTATGTCACCGGCTGTCTGTCACCGAGTGGGTGCTAAGAAAACAAATATATTGTGAAATCAATACCAACGCTCACTTTAACTTGACAGCGTGAGAGGTATACACACGAATGGCTCGTTGGTCTACGGGTATGATTCTCGCTTTGGGTGCGAGAGGTCCCGTGTTCGAATCCCGGACGAGCCCTAACTTTTGTAATTTTCGTTTGATAACTACTCGGACATACAGATGCACAAGTTTAATTCCAGTACATTTGTCTGGATCCTGTGTTGGAATTTTCGCTTAAGTAGTCAGGATCTGGGCGGTAGCACCCTTGCTCTCTGCTTGGGTGGCTTTGGCAATGGTGACCTTTGCGGCTCTGGTGGCTTTGGCAATGGTGACCTTTGCGGCTCTGGTGGCTTTGGCACGGGTGACCTTTGCGGCTCTGGTGGCTTTGACAATGGTGACCTTTGCGGCTCTGGTGGCTTTGGCACGGGTGACCTTTGCGGCTGGGATGGCGTTGGCACATGTGACCATCTCGGCTCGGGTAGCTTTGTCTCTGTTCCAGTAGAGGCCTAGACTGTACATTTCCCTTTTCTTTTTTTCGTCGTTGTGACTGATGTGCATCTCTATGAAAAATATTTCCAGTCGACATTTAAAAGGACAACTACGTGTCTTGCATTCCCTCTGTCTTAATGCTTCATTCCTTCTGTCCTATGCTATTTTTTTTTTTACTTCTGACATGCTATTTTTCCATCTGTCTACACTAATTTCCTCCTACATCTCCTACAAAGAACACAAAACCAATGATTATGTGCGGAACCTGGTCACTAACCTAGTTTGGCCCCCACGAACCACTTCTGGCAACCGTCAAACGACGGAAGATGGCATGGTTTGGCCACGTCATTCGTCATAACACCCTCTCCAAAACCATCCTTCAAGGTACCGTTGAAGGAGGGCACAGACGAGGACGGCAGAGACAGAGCTGGTCCGAAAATATAAAGGACTGGACCACAATGACCATGCCAGATCTCCTCACGACAGCCACCAACAGAAAAGCCTGGAGAGAAACGGCGGCTGCCCCATCACCCCCCCCCCCCCCCCCCCCCCCCCCCCCCCCCCCCCCCCAACCCCCTCCCCCCCCAACCCCGCCGGACCAGCGTCCCCCCCCCCCCCCCAATGGGAATGACTGAGTTTTTCTTTGTTTCTCTTTATTTAGATGCTTTGGCATCTTTGACATCCTGACCAAAGTGGTAGAATTCTTGAGGTCAGGGATAATCCCAATATTTTTTCCAGTTCTGTTTTTGGTTTTCCTTAGGATGCGTATGTTGTCCACATCCTCTGTGACAAAATTTCAATTTAGCACCCAGGATCTCAGTTATAACTTTTGCTTTTGCTTCCGTGGCTTTCGGCTCGGATGATTTGACTCGCATTGACGAAAACAAAGTTCTTACAAACTGTACTATCAGCTTAATTTAAGATAACCGCATGCCTTATGTCGTTTTGTTTTTCTCAGTGTCAGATGCTGTATGCCTTCTGTTGTCCTGTGCTTTGTTTGTCAATGTCCTTGACGGCAACTAACTCCCACACTTTCTAAATTCTGCTGTGTTGTTTTCCTCATGTATGTTATTTTCCTTCTGCCTCATGTTATTTTCCTTTCGTCGTCTTACATTATTTTCCTTCTGATCTACATTATTTTCTTCTTCTGTTTTACTGTTGTTTATCGTCCTAAAGTATTTTTTTTCTGCCATAAGTTATTTTCCTCTTGTTGTGCGCACACATGCGCGCGCTTCTCTCTCTCTCTCTCTCTCTCTCTCTCTGTGTGTGTGTGTGTGTGTGTGTGTGTGTGTGTGTGTGTGTGTGTGTGTGTGCTCGATGATATTTTCCTTCTGCCTTCGGGTTCTTTTTCAACCGTCTCATATCTTCTGCCCGACTTATTTTCCCTGTTTGCTTTATGTTTTTTCCCTGTGCTGTCCATTAGATTCCAACTATTTCTTTACATTGTAAGACATTTGTGTACTTTCACCCAAATGTATTCGCACATTAAAAATCCATATGCAACATCTGGTCTTAAAGTGACATTGACGTCTTATGACGCATACATTGTATATGCCCGTTTTCGGTCTGCCAATCACTTTGCTGTAGTCTTCTCCTTTTACGTCGTCTTTTTTCTTTAATCAGGGAAAAAATCGCCTGATGGTTGAAAACACCATGCTCTGTCCCTGTTTTACTTCCACTAACCCTACAACACTCTTTTAAGCTTGTTCAGTGCATCGCTTCATTGATTTCATCCAGCTGACGTGCACCATCTGTTCAAAACCGAGGTCAACCGGAAGTTGTCAAAGGAAAAGTCCCCATCCAGGATCAATATAAACTAGCTTAATAATTTCACACAAGTGAAAGCGCTGTGGAACGGCTCGTTGGTCTAGGGGTATGATTCTCGCTTTGGGTGCGAGAGGTCCCGGGTTCGAATCCCGGACGAGCCCTACATTTTGATTTTTTTTTTGTTTTTGTTTGTACTCATTCATCCAGTCGCACACAAGTATGATTCCTGTAGCTTTTGGACCAGATCATGTGTTCTGCATCTTATGTTAAGCAATCTACATCGAAGTGGCAGAATTCTTGCTTAGGCTTAGGGGCTCTGGGTCGGCTGGCTTTGGCTCAGGTGGATCTGTACCTTGGAGGCTTAGGCTCGGGTGCTAGGGATACGCTCAGCTGTGGGCTCGCAGACAAGCTCTGATTCTTTCCTTTGTTAATGTATCAACCGATGCATTTAGATGTACAGTAGTCAGACTTATTTGAGGATCTCTGTTCCAGCTTACATTAGAGTGGGCAAGGGTCTAATGTTATTTTTCTTTCTGTGCTATGTTGTGTTCCTTCCGATGTCTTCAAATGATACTACCATATCATACGCATGCACATGATGCAATGCCAGCGTAACTTAACTCGGTTTGCCCGTCATAAGCAACACCGCTGTTATCTTTTTGTATTATGTATTCTTTCCTTCTAAATTTGAAAAGAAAAAATCTCATCTAATTGTTGAAAACGCTATGCTGTACTTATGTTTTCTTCTACAAGCCCTTATTACAATCTGTGTGTGTGTGTGTGTGTGTGTGGTGTGTGTGTGTGTGTGTGTGTGTGTGTGTGTGTGTGTGTGTGTTACTAATTCGATTTCTTCTTTGATTTTGTCCAGCTGGCGTGCACTTCTGTTCAGACAAAAGAAGTGTCACTGTCTCAAATCACTAGAACCTACTTTCGTCGTAATTTCACACTTCTGAAGAACAGTGTGGGATAGCTTTATTGGACTAGGTGTATGATTTTTCGCTTTGGGTACAAGGGATCCTATGTCAGAATTTCATTCGAGCCTATCTTTGTTGTTGTTGTTCTTTCCTTTTCGTTTTATATACACATTCAAATTCCCCTTGGTTGGCTGGATTATTATAAACAATGTGACTTGACTTATTCTGGCATGTTTGGTCAAGAGTTTTGGTTGATATTTTCTGTAAAGTGTCTAAGATCTAACTAGCTGAATTCTGATTTTTGGCTCGAATAGACTGGACTCGCATTCCGGAAGAATTTTGCATGTTGCGTTTTTTGTTTTGCTTTGTTTAACTTTTATCATTTGGACTGATCGATCTCGACATTAAGAACAAATCGTATTGTATTTTCAGTTTCAGCTTACAATTAGGGGAATGACTACATGTCTCACGGTATTTTCATTCACTTATCATTTTCTTTCTTGTTAATTTTCCTTTGACATGTGTTTTTTTTTTCCCTCGGTCAGAAGTTGCTTTCCTAAGGATCTCTCTTTGGGTGCAGGAGGCTCCAGGTTCGAATCCCAGACTACTTTATTTATTATTTTATATGCTGTTTGTTTTGATAATTCTGGTTCAGCCACAGCACATTTGCTCCTCAAAATTCAGTGTTCTATGCACATAATTCAGATTTTACATTTTCAAAGCCTGTATATGAGAGATTCTGAATGTTAGAATCCAAAGTGAGACCATTTTATCAGTTAATGTAACACTTTGACAATTGTATAGACATACACCGCATCAGAAAGGGAAATCAGCCGGTAGTGTGCCGCATGAACCGAGTGCAACCGAGAGATAACATTGTGCTGTCATTGCATATTATGCTAGGAACAGACATTCAGAGGGAAGCGCTACACGACTGCAGTATCACAGAACTCTGCTGGTTTTACTTTGACCGTTAACACTGTTAAAACAAAATTCTGAAAACCAGCATTCTGAACTTGTACGAGTTCAGCGATTCCAAATCAGAGGTCAGGGATTTCAATTCTGATCAGGTTTTGTATGTTGGTATCGGATGGTTTGGCTTTTGATACATAACAGATGACACTACGAAGAGAAAACTCAACAAGAAATGAAGGAAGGAAACAGAAAGAAATGAAAGAAAAAAAATGAAAGAAAGAGAAAGAAGCAAAAAAACACACACACACACAAAAACACACACACAAAAGCGCGCGCGCGCGCGAAAAAAAAAGCGAAGAAAAAAAAATGGGATTTGTTAATTGATTTTAAAAAAAAGAAAGGAGGGGGGGGGGGGGGGGATTCAAGAAAGGAAATGAGAGAAGAAGAAACATATTTTAGAACAAAAAACAAACAACGCAAACGAAAGAAAAGAAGAAGAAACAGTAAAAACAACGGGAGTGAAGTAGGTGAGAACGATTGTCGCCAAACAGGGTGACCCCAGGGAAGAGATGTGTGTGTGTGTGCAGGTATGACGCAGCCAATGAGGGCATCATTGACGGACGCCGATTCCTCAACGCCTTGGGCATTGAGTGGCGTGGACAATCAGGACCTGCTGTCAGATCCCCACCTGTCATCCCTCAGACAGGTACAACACCCTCTCTCCTCTCCTCTTTCCAGCTTCGTGTATCATATGCTGTAGACCATGCCCGTGGAATATCTACGTTGTTAGAACTGGACTTCATTCGGCAATGTGAAACGAAAGTTGATTTTAGCTTGGAAAAGCAAATTGTCTTAATCAGAAGATTGGATGTGGAGATGGAGAGTAGGGAGGCCCAAATTAAAGAATGCATCTTCCAATAGGTATTTGCACAAATCCTCTCAAGATGCCCCCACCCCTTCGATTCGCCCCCCCCCCCCCCCCCCCCCCCCTAGTCTCCGTTTACTCCTGATTTAAACTTTTTATTGAATTTCCTATGGAAAGACATGTGATTTTTTTCTCTCCAGCTGAGGATCAACTGACTGGCTAGGGATCACTTGCGTGCCACAATATAACAACTTATGCTTTCTATGAAAGTTGTAATGACTGTCTTCTTGACAACAACAGTAATATCACTATGATAAAAACGTTGTTTTTATCACTGGTTCAAAGCAAATGTTTTCACTGGTTTTGACTCAGCTAAGACATCAAGTAGTGAGTCAGAGCAAACATCCCTAAGACCCTAGTTGGGCTAATTACTCGAAAGGGCTAATTATCTGGCAGTTATTTCTGGCGTCCGGCATTCGGCACCTTTACATAGCCATCTTGCAAAGATCAACAGCCCCCACAACAATATTAAGTGCGCATACATATGTGCCATAGTGACCTGTTTTCATGTATCAAAGTTAATGTTTTGATGCTAATCATGTATGAGCACCTTAGGAAGCCGAAAAGCGTGGAATCGAATAATCATGAAACAACAACAAAAGTGATGATTACTGTTTTCGATTATCACTCTTTTGAAGAAAATTACTTTGCCTAGGTTAAAAAAAAGGGGGGGGGGGGGGGGGGGGGGGGGGGGGGGGGGGGGGGGGGGGGGGGGGGGGGGGGGGGGGGGGGGGGGGGGGGGGGGATGTCTGGCTTTTTGAATTTGTAAAAGTTTCATACGATTTGATGACGTAGTAAGTCCACACCATTTCCCCCCTAATACGTGCTTTTCTGACGTGAATCTCAAGACATTCTCCTTGCCAACCCCGACCATCTCCCTGTACAAATTGTCCCGGAGTATCATGCAGCGCTGCTATCCCACCTCCGGTTGCATTTTCTTTCTGTCTCTTCCTCTCTTTCGGTAGCTACCAGTCTGACTGTTTTAGTGAAAATGAACTTAAGTAGGCTGTACAAGAAACGCTTATTGATGTAGTCTTGATGATTTTACAGCAACAACACAGATCGTTTGATTCCGCACTGGGTTGTACCATACCAAGGAATAGCCACAGAAGTTTACCACCTTTAAAAGCCAATTATAGTCTCTTTTCAAACTTTGAGATCTTTTGAAATGAAAAACAAAATTCATTGCTGTCAGAAAAGTAGCCTTTCAGTAAGCAAGTATGTCGAAGGTCAGTTCTACGGAAACAACATGAAGCTTTTGACTCGAGAACACACGTTGAATGGTTTTTTTAAGACGCACGAAATCTGAAATCCAACATAGAGGGTCTGTTCTAAACCTCACGACGGCATCACGTGATCTTGGGACCCGGATGTGGGTAACACGACCCGAGAATGGCCACAGATGTCACGAGATACCAGCAAACCTTTTCCGGACCGATGGAATAATCATTCAATGGTCCAGCCTTCCCGCAGACGTCTTCCTATAATGGCTGAAGTATTCAGACCCAAATGTTAGGTCTAGCAGAGGTGACACAGACCTATACACCGTGGGTGACATGGCATTGTGTGACTGCTGCCTCTGCAGGCCATGTAGACAGACTGGAGGTGAACCACAATGCCGATGGTGGGGAGGACGGCAGATCTCGTCTCTCTCCCATTCAGGAGTCAGGTAGAAGCTTGCTAACGCTGCGTGACGCGTGCTGTGACGTCAGAATGTCATGACGTAGATTGGCTGGAGTGTTGTCTCTTTCATTTGCACAGTTCACTTACGGTAACATTTGTAGGCTAATGTTAGTGAAATAGTTAGGACAACATTTTTTTTCATTCAGCAGATTAACAATTAATTATGAATAAGAGGAAGGAGAAGGTTGCATTTGCTGATGGGTAAACTTGTAAATAAACCAATAAATTTGTCATTTGCAACAAACTGAAATTATATATTTATGTAATTTGATTAAGGAAATTAATGTGCTATCTCAATGTGTACTGTTCATCTTGCATAACTATACACGATGCATTTTGGCGAACGTGGATTATTTGTTACCTATCCTCTTCCCTGTTTAACTGAACAAGTAGTTGAAAGTTACGATAAGCGTTAAGGCAGTTAGAATTCGAAAGCATAGTGTGTGTGTGTGTGTGTGTGTGTGTGTGTGTGTGTGTGTGTGTGTGTGTGTGTGTGTGTGTGTGTGCGCGCGCGCGTGCGCGTGCGTCCGTGCGTGCATATGTGCTGTAGGTCTACTCGTGATAAAAACTTACCCTATCACTTAAAAGAAAATATTTTTATTCATTTATGCAAAGTTAGATGGAACACACACACACACACACACACACACACACACACACACAGAGGGAGGGGGGAGAGAGAGAGAGAGGTACGCACCACGCTTGCTTGCTCGTGCACATGTTCTTTCATGCTGTCGAATTTTTATGCAACGACTGTCACGCACGGACATTCAAGGGACATAATTGCGCATATTGTAAGGCGGAGTTATTGCAGCAGTCAGTTCTTTCTTTTACCCGGTGTCGATATTTGGGAGTTACGATGCGTGTCTTATTTTTTGTGTGTGTGTGTTTTGGTCGAGTCAGTCATTGTTGGTAGGTGATCGACCAACGAGTCTGGAGTTTGTGCCTATATTTGGCTGTATCCATTCTTGTGATTTTGTGGTCTGTTGCCTTGGTGATTTATGAGTGATTGGTTGACCAAGTATTGGAGATTGGTGCTTGTATATGGTTGTGTCCATATTTGGTCTTGTGTACAAGCTGTTGGTGGTTATCGATTGATGATTGGAGGGATTTATAATCAAGAGTCTGCCGATACACAGTTGTCCCATATTGGGAAGTGTGGTCTCGTCACCCTAGGTGACTTATTGCTGATTGGTCCTCTGGTAAGTTGGTGTTTCGAGTCTGCATGCGACTGTCGCTACCTATACCCTATCTGGAGTTTTTGTCGTGGCCGTTCCCTGGGGCAACCTATTGATGATTGGTCGAAGTCAGGGTGTGGCCTTGTCAGTTTCATGGTGTTTGTCAACTCTAAGTGTCGTCTGTTTTTGACTGTCTGATTCAGTTGTTTGCGACTCCTGGCTCGAGACGGTCTTCTGATCCAGCGTTTGGTGAGGCAGTTTTGCCACTTTGTTTAGTGGGCTGCCAGGAAACCCATTGGTGTGTCCTTGTGACAGCTCGGGATTCCAAGAAGAAGTTGTCGGTGTCTGCCACCAGTGTCCACGCTTTCAAGGGAGTCCCCCAGTCTGGAGGTGCTCTCTGGCGGGTGTTTGTCCTGTATTGTCTTCGTTGGTCATCCTAACTCCAGGTGAGAAGTGCAGGGCAGGTTGTTCATTGAAAAAAGGGAGTTGGAGGTAGATGATTCTGGATCGAAACGCGTCGTATGTACATAGGCGAAATGTGAGAAAGTGCGATTCAGTTTAGTATGAAAAAAACAGAGGATCTACGGGGCCGTAAATCGCGCCGGCTTGTAGACAAGGGGGGAAGGAGTGAGAGTGAGGTGTCATATGCTTGACGAGCGCTACTGTTTCGGGCGAGAGGTTATCGTCATGCGCGCGCGCGCGCGCCGAATGTCGGTATGTGCGGCGGTAGTTGTTTTCATTGCATTGTGTTTTCCGTCGTTTTGTAGAAAATGATTTTTTTTTTTTTCAAATGTGTTGTATTTAATTCCGGTAATTATCGAGTCAAACCGTAAGTTCGTATATATGAAATTGATGAGGATTACAATAGGTTTTTGTTTATTCTTATTTTCTTTTGATTGGAGAAGAAAATTATTTTGTATGCCCCTTTTTTCATATGAAGGATGGTTGTTGCGCCGAAAGCGATGATGGGAAGGGGGATGGTGGTGTGCTTTGACTTCGAGTAGAGGGAAAGAGGGAGAGTGTGAAGGTGGTTATTGTAGTTGGAAAGGAATTGGTATATGGTTGTTTGTGTGAAGTTGGTGAATTATAATGACATTGGTGGTTTGAATTGACGAATATTTGCGGTGTTATGCATTGATATATATTTAATGCATTATGTTTCTTTTTTTGTGGTTATGATTGGGAAGTTGGAATAGGTAGCTTTTAAATTTGTTGTGTTATTTGTAAATTAGTGCAGTGATTTGTTGTTGCAAGTTGAAATTGATTAGGCGTATGCCTAGTCACGTACAGCCCAGCATGGGGGGGCGCCGTCCTGTCGCTCCGCTTTTGTTAGTATGTCTTGGTCTTCGTTACTATATATGGCCGTGCCGGTCATTTGTTTTCGATCGCTATCGGTTTTGGTGATACTGCGCTGTTTGAGTTCAGGCAGGCAGTGACAGTGGTCATTTATTTTATTATCGGATTATGATATTATATCGGGTTGACCCAATATTGTCTCTTATTCGGCAGCGGCGAGCGCTTCTGCTCTCCGATGTTGTTGTTGTTGAATCGTTTGACATTCATTATATGCCGTTGAAGAAAACAGTAATTCTTCTTTATTATTTTATAAATTCCCTGTGGATAATTTCGTTGATTGATTTATGGCATCATCCTGTCCCACTTGGGTACATACCGTTTGAGGTGTGTCGATTGAGATATGGAATAATATGATATTGATAGTGTGGTATGTGAAAGGATGGTTGTCAATAATTTTTGTCATATTGACAGTATTATGAATTGACTTTGTTGATTTCAATATTCCAGAATATGGAGAAAGCTGGGGTGTTCATAATCGGAAGTTAACAACTGTTTTTTTTGTGTGCACTCTGGGTTTTTTTTTTATGGATACTGTAGGTTGATTTATGTTCCGTTTGGTTTATGTTCCGTGTTTCGGGTAGAAACCGTGACCGCAACCGTGAAACCACAATAACCTAGACTATTACCCCTTCTTAACCCAAGGGAAAGTACCCAATTAACCAACGAAGGCTAAACACCTACTGGGTTACTACCCCCTACTCCACTGGATTATTGTTCAACCTTACACACTACGGTTACCACAGCAGGAAAAGCAACTGTATAAAAACACCCAAAACAGGCCGTTTTTTTCCTTCTCACACACGCACTCACAATCTGTGCTTATGCATGTATATCCACCACGTGGTATCTTCCATCAAAACAAAACCAAATCACCAACACAATATAACATTAACAAGACAAAAGACACAACCATTCACACACCACTCCTCCCTTGGCCGCACCAAGCCAAGACACAACAAGACAATGTTACCGGGATCTGGGAAGCTGTATTACCCAGGTAACCGTGCTACTGCCCCTTACATACAGCACGCGCCTTCCAACCACCCACACTGAAAAAATGGCCCTAGCGAAAGTTTTCTTTTATACTAACAAAACACACAACAGGTCCCTAACTCTGTACCCAAAAGCCAAAAGAACCTACATCCCAGTTAACCTAATTACCCTAATAAACCTTACCCCGCGGCCGCATCTCCACCACCTATTTGTCACTACGCCTTGTGCGGTGACAGGAATACCCGAATGTAGAAGGGTACCCCCTTTTAATCCACCCCGCCCACACTCTAAAACTACTGTCACCACGAACAAAAATACAAAACACCAAATAATAGGTGCAACGAACAATCAAATTTTATTCAAATTCACACTTGCCCACACACTATCAGCAAAAAAAAAACTTCAAAAAAAAATAAAAAAAAAAAAAAAAAAAAAAAAAAAAAAAAACACCAAAATCAGCAATACACAACAAAAATGCCCCGACACACCACCTTCAAATCCAGGAAGCCTCAAGGGACCCCAACCCACACAGGGTTAATACCGGACCAGGGATACTCCAGGGACTATCACGTGGTAACCTGGGGCTGGGTCATCTAGCGGTAGGATGGCCCCCACCGAACCCAAAGTGTCCGCGCGATACGAACCACAAAGGGGACATAACGACCCCCCCCCCCCCAAAAAAAGAAAAACAAAAAAAAATCGTTACAATTCCCCCACACAATACACAAATATATATATAAATATATATATATATATATATATACACATACATATATATATGTATATAAACAACTCACGCACAATACCATTCACCCTTCGCACACTCGAACCGTCTTTTTTTTTTCACACAATCAATTTCCACACTCCAACTTTTTGCCCTTCCTTCACGAACGTTCACTGTTTGTGCACTGGTGACCACACTGTCACTGAGTCTGACTGATGCCCCAGCAAACGAAGCGCCGAACGATGAAGACTCGACGATGTCACAAGGTTCAACACGGAGTCACTGATTCAAAGTACACTGTGACACACATTGAAGAAATGAAGAGCCTAGCAGCAGCAGCTCAGCAGATCTCAGCAGCAGGAGGGGGAGCTCCAACGCTCGCAGAAGGATGAGCTCGTCCCCTCCCAGTCGTTCGTAGCGATGACCTAGAGGTCGGCCAGAAAGAAGTCGGAAACAGGGCAGTACCAGGTAAGATGCCTCACACCAGAGGTTGCAGCAGCAGCAGAGCGGTCAAACCCTGTCGACACCTGGAGTTAGGATGACCAACGAAGACAATACAGGACAACACACACCCGCCAGAGCACCTCCAGACTGGGGAAACCCTCGCTTCCCTTGAAGGCGTGGACACTGGTGGCAGACACCGACACACCAATAACTTCTTCTTGGAATCCCGAGTGTCACAAGGACACACCAATGGGTTTCCTGGCAGCCCACTAAACAAAGTGGCAAAGCTGCCTCACCAAACGCTGGATCAGAAGACCTCCGTCTCGAGCCAGGAGTCGCAAACAACTGAATCAGACGTCAAAAAAAAAACAGACGACACTAAGAGAGCTGACAAACACCATAAAACTGACAAGGCCACACCCTGACTTCGACCAATCATCAATATGTTGCCCAGGGAACGGGCACGACAAAACTCCAGATAGGGGCATAGGTAGCGAGCGACAGTCGCATGCATACTCGAAACACCAACTTGCCAGAGGACCAATCAGCAATAAGTCACCTAGGGTGACGAGACCACACTTCCCAGTATGGGAACAACTGTGTATCGGCACAGACTCTAGATTATAAATCCCTCCAATCATCAATCGATAACCACCAACAGCTTGTACACAAGACCAAATATGGACACAACCATATACAAGCACCAATCTTCAATACTTAGTCAACTAATCACCCATAAATCACCAAGGCAACAGACCTCAAAATCACAAGAATGGATACAGCCAAATATAGGCACAAACACCAGACTCTTTGGTCGATCACCTACCAACAATGACTCAACCAAAACACACCACACACACCACACACACACACACACACACACACAATAAAACACGCATCGTAACTCCCAAATATCGACACTAACTTCGCCTTACAATATGGCGCAATTATGTCCCTTGAATGTCCGTGCGTGAAACAACGTCACTATGTTGTATTTCGATTCGTAGCATCATGACATACTTTGGGTGCATATGTAAAGCACGGTTTCACATTTTCTTTCCAATAATGCACAGCTTTTGCTTCATCTGTAGTTGCATAGGTAATTTTATTAGCTGTAGATTGGTATTTGTAGTGTAATGCTCAAAGATAGAAGAAATGTTAAATATTATTCCTCTCTCTCTCTCTCTCTCTCTCTCTCTCTCTCTCTCTCTCTCTCTCTCTCTTTCACCTTATTTACGTTTAGATATAGATAAACATCTGAAAGATATTAGAGGTAGATTTAGGTTTTTTGGGATTTCTGAGCTGACAGTACATCGTTATCAATATAGAACGTTTGCACACAAAACGACTTATTTGTCCACTATGTACTGAATGCCAAGAAGATGAGGTGCATTTTCTTCTCTGTTGCCCAGCGCCTAGACGTATACGCGAAACGTTAATTAAGCCTAAATGTTATAGGCATCCTTCTTTGTTTAAATTGGGTCTTCATTTCCTCGACTATACCTGAAGATGTACGCAATCTTTCTTTGTTTTTGTGTAAAGATTCAAAATGAGAGGTGTTGTGACTTGAGGAAATGTACGTGAATACTTTTGGTATCATCGTTAAACCCTATTTTGTATCTGTTCTACATCTGTATTCAGTTACATGTTCATCACATTCCCCTTCATGACAGGCTGAGGCCTTATGTGGATATCTTTGAATCCTGAGTCCGTCTGTGTCTCTTTGTCTGTCTGTCTCTGTGTCTTGTCTGTCTGTCTGTCTGTCTGTTTCTCTCTCTCTCTCTCTCTCTCTCTCTCTCTCTCTCTCTCTCTCTCTCTCTCTCTGACTCATTCTCCCTCCTCCCCCCCTCTCTCTGGTGTGACTGATTCGCTTGGTAGCGTTTCCGAACTCGGATCCTTTTTTGACCGTTCTGAGAGCCCAAATTCCCAATGGGTTCTTTTTTTTTTTTCCTTCTTTTTCTTTTTTTTTTTTTTTTTTTTTTTTTTATCAAAATCAAAATTCGTAGAACTTACATCATCAGAAAAACTAACAGGTGTTTCCTTCAGTGCACTTTTAACATCATACTAACATGATTTAGAGCACCCAATATGTTTTCGGCTGATTTCACAGTGTGTGTGGTTAATGTTTTCTTTCTCTTTTGCTCTTATTTGTTCCTTTTCGTCATCGTCATTTGGCATCGTCATTCTCTCTCTCTCTCTCTCTCTCTCTCTCTCTCTGTCTGTTTCTGTCTGTCTGTCTGTCTGTCTGTCTCTCTCTCTCTCTCTCTCTCTCTCTGGCTCTGTCTGTCTGTCTGTCTGTCTATGTGTCTCTGTCTCTCTCTCTCTCTCTCGCTCTCTCTCTCTCTCTCTCTCCTCTCTCTCTCTCTCTCTCTCTCTCTCTTCCATTGTCTAGGTGTAATTCTGTCAAGACTGTGATGATAATCTCTGTCTGTCTGTCTGTATGCCTGTCTGTCTTTGTCTCTGTTTCTGTCTGTCTGTCTGTCTGTGTCTGTCTGTCTGTCTGTCTGTCTCTCTCTCTCTCTCTCTCTCTC
>JADBJO010000074.1:25000-50000 GCA_016801955.1 Conus betulinus
TCTCTGTCATTACTCGATTGCAAGCATGTGTGTGCATGTACAGCTTAGTGTTTTCTTGCTCTTTTCCTCCCCCCTCTCCCCGCACCTCCCTTCCGCCTTTTCTTCTTCTTTTTCATTTTTGTTTTGTTTTGTTTGTTTGTTTAAACTCACATACGTTTGCACACACCTGTCCTTTGTGTTGTATTGTATTGTATTTACTGTACTATATTGTGTTGTGTTGTATTGCACTGCAGTGAATTTGACGGGACTGTACTGTATTGTATTATGTTGTATTGCATTGTAGTGAACTGTACTGTACTGTATTGTATTGCACTGTGGTGAACTGTACTGTATTGTATTGTGTTGTATTGCACTGTGGTGTACTGTACTGTACTGTACTGTTTTGTACTGTGCTGTATTGCACTGTGGTGAATTGCAGTGTACTGTAATGCACTGTACTGTATGAAATCGTGTTGCGTTGTATTGTATTTTGTTGTATTGAACAATATTTCATTGTATTGTGCTATGCTGTGTTTTATTGCATTGTATTGCTTTGCATTGCATTATTTTAACGTCAGAACAGATTTCATTCTGTGATTCTCTCTGTGAAGAACACGCTGCCACAGTGCCGCATCACCCATATGTTTTTCCTTTTTATATGTCTTCATGTAAGCTCAGTGACCCACCCAAATCGATTTTCCTACTGAACTCTGCCAAGGACAACACGTTTTGCCGCAAACGTCTTATATTTCTTATCTTTATGTTTTATATTTCATCAGTGCATGCAGCACAGAGAATTTCGGTTTTAATCGTCTCTTCCGAAAGGCTAGCACCCTGACCATCATCTAAAGTCAAGTGGAAAGAGGTGGTAAAAAAAAACAGCAACAACAACAACAAAAAACAGACTTCCCTCATGACCGAGACTAGAACTGTAAACCCCAGGGATTCTCTCACTTTCTAGGCAAGAGTGCTTTGTCCACTTGGCCCCTTTTCCCACACAAATGAATCAAACTCTCGCAAGTATGTCTATAAACTGGCGCGCAAGTTGTATTAATACGCACGCACAAGTAATATCAGTACACACACAAGCGATAAGTTTCAGAGGTGCCTGCGTACAGATGAGTCCACGTACGCTACATCACTATCTACTAAGCCCTGAAGCCACAGTATATGCGCAAGGGTTTTACAGCTATAGAAAGGATGAAATGAACACATAAAATCAAGAAATGAATGAGATATATAAACTGAGTAAACAATTCAGGAGAGTTTGGAAGTGGGTTTCGAGGACGCGAGACTGAACAGATTCTACAGTAGGTGTGTGTGCAGTGAGGGTACGAACTGTGCACATAAGGACGCACCAACCAGCACTAGGGAAACAAATAATGGCGATACCTAGGTAGTTTAAAATCCTTCCTGGCCTCTAGTGAAAGACAATGTTTAGGCATATTCTGTTTTGTATTCAACCAGATTATAAACAGGCAGAAGCAGAGACTAGGCAGTTCAAACTGTTGTTTTTGATCTGTCTTTCTTTTTTATTTATTTATATGTGTATGTGTCGGGCTAGGCGATTCGTCGAAATCTGTAAACTGCGTCCTGATTGGTAGTCATCAACGGCTCCTTTCACCTGCTGTTTCTGGCTTCCAGGAAGCTGGACCGTGACGGCAACGACAGGGTGAGCCAGGAGGAGTTCCGGGCGGCCATCGAGAGCCGCTTCAGCCTGGACCTGTCGGATGGTCAGTTTGAGGCCTTCCTGGATCACGTGCCCATGGATGACGTGGGCAACATCCTCTACGCCAGGTTCATGCAGCAGTTCGACACCAGGTACACCCTCGGCCTGCTTCGAATGTTGTAGTATTTTGCTTTGTCGTCACTGTGTCATTTGTTGTAGTTCATGGTCTTTTATGTTTCTGGTGATATAAAAGCAAAAAAAAATCCATCCATCCATCCATCCATCTATCTATCTATCTTTATCGAAAGACAGACAGACAGACAGAGATAGAGACTGAGAGAGAGAGAGAGTGACCAAACAAAGCAACAAGCAAACTGGATGAGTGGTGAGAAGATGTTTAGTCCAGGTAGGAATGTGAACCAATGGGTTTATAGAAAAGCAAGGTTTTGAGTGCCCATCTTTCAGGGAGAAGATTTTCAGGAAGCTGACTTGGGAATTGTGTATGTATGTTTGACTGGTGGATGAAGAGTCTGTCCAACATTGAGGAAGTGAGGAGGTATTAACATGGCATGGATGTGGCTTCCAGCCCGTCATCGATGTATCTTTCATTGGGTTGTTCTCATTTTAATCTGTATCTTCCCCCACCCAACCACTTCCCTTTTCTCTTCTGTTTGAACCATAGTTTTGATAAACAATAAACAAGTAGGGTAACTCTTGCTAGAGTTACCATACTTTTTTTTTATTGTTTATTATTTACTGTTCCCTTCCTCGTTTCATATTTAGTTCCATAGTTTTAGTTTTTTACCCACGTCCCAGACTGCACCCAGATTGAAAAGCCAATTGACAACGTGTTCGTCCTTCGCTTCCATTGTTTTGAATGTTGTTTGTCCTGCCTGAAGAAGACCCAATCGGTCGAAACATGTTGTGACTGTTTTGTAATATTTATTTGTTCCTTCATTTGGCGAGTTCTGTGATTCTAATTTGCTTTAGTTTCCATCTGCAGTTAAGCCAGTTTGAAACTAACCATTTTCATCACATTTTTAGTGATGTCCGTTTCTTGCTGTTAGAATTGTATTTTGGGTGTCCATAAGGTTTTTCGTGTTTGTTAGCTTTCTTTTTCTTTGAATGGGGAGTGGTGTGGGATGTTGATTGGTGATATCTCATTGTTTGTTGGAGATTTTTGTTTCGGTTGATTGCAGGCGGATTTGTTCTCCTTTCTCGTCGTTTTGTTTGTTTGTTGTTTGTTGTGGGTTTTTTTTTTTTTTCGTCACAAATTCTCCGATCCTTTTTCTTCTCAAAGTCATTTTGTCATTTTTTTTTCTCAGAAAATCACTGTGATTTTTACAAAGTTTGGAGCTGCTGTTATTTATTTGTGATGTTACTATTTTGACACCGTGACTTACCTTTATTACATTTGTGACCATCGTGTTGCACTAATTGACTTTACTGTCACTGCTATCGTTTCTATTATTTGTTGTTGGTATCGGATATCATTCGACGATGTCGTCGTTGAAATTTTTGGTATTTTTGCTGCTGTGTTCGTTAAAACTGTCGTTTTGGTGGGGGGGGGGGGGGAGAGGAGGAGGGGAGGGTAAAAAGTAGGATAAATGAGGTTTCTGAAAAGCATAGCTGTAGCCGTCTTCAACCTAGAACATAGAACTGAAAGGCAGCTGAAATGAATGCCGAACACAGACGTCTATGACCTGTTTCCATTCCTGCCCGGCAGAGGCAAAGCTCCCAGTCTCTTCGCTTCCGTCCCGGAGCGCGTGGACCCACAGGCCACGGTCCTGCCCCAGGGCAGCGTGCCGGCGGAGGGGCCGGGCGCCCCGGGGGTTCAGAACGGGGGGAGGAGGAGACGGCCCGCGCCGTGGTGTCGCCTGACGTTGATCACGATGAACTACATCGCCGTCGCTCCAAGCAGGAACTGTTCAAGGTGTGTGTGTGTGTACAGGGGTGGGGGGGAGCGGTGTGTGTGTGTGTGTGTGTGTGTGTGTGTGTGTGTGTGTGTGTGTGTGTGTGTGTGTGTGTGTGTGTACAGGAGTGTGGTCTGTCTGGGTCTGTTTTCACGTAGTTGTCATGCACACGGAGCTGATATAAATGACGTGCCAATGTGCATTGGCAGGTCATCAAGGAGCTACTTTCGAAGCGTTTCCAGGATGTGGAGAAGGTCTTCCATGAGCTGGACGAGTCCAACACCCGCCGCCTGACTCAGGAAATGATGCACCAGCTCCTCAAAAGGTAACACACCTGATGCACCGACCGTTCAAAAGATAACACACACCCTGATATACCAACTCCTCAAAAGGTAATACACACCTGATGCACCGACCGTTCAAAAGATAACACACACCCTGATATACCAGCTCCTCAAAAGGTAACACACACCTGATGCACCGACCGTTCAAAAGATAACACACACCCCGATATACCAGTTCCTCAAAAGGTAACACACACCCTGATGTACCGACCGCTCAAAAGATAACACACGCCTGATATACCAGCTCCTCAAAAGGTAACACACACCCTGATGCACCGACCGCGCAAAAGATAACACACACCCCGATATACCAGCTCCTCAAAAGGTAACACACACCCTGATGTACCGACCGCTCAAAAGATAACACACACCCTAATAAACCAGCTCCTCAAAAGGTAACACACACCCTGATGTACCGACCGCTCAAAAGATAGCACACACCTGATGTACCAGCTCCTCAAAAGGTAACACACACCCTGATGTACCGACCGCTCAAAAGATAGCACACACCTGATGTACCAGCTCCTCAAAAGGTAACACACACCCTGATGTACCGACCGCTCAAAAGATAGCACACACCTGATGTACCAGCTCCTCAAAAGGTAACACACACCCTGATGTACCGACCGCTCAAAAGATAGCACACACCTGATGTACCAGCTCCTCAAAAGGTAACACACGCCCTGATGTACCAGCTCCTCAAAAGGTAACACACAGCCTAGTGTACCAACCGCTCAAAAGGTAATACACACCCTGATGTAATAATAATAATAATGTATGGATTTTATATGGCGCAGTTCTTGGGGTCAGCTCATTGCGCTCAACACACACTCAAACACTCGCACTGACATGTGTTCACACACACACACACACACACACACACACACACACACACACACACACACACACACACACTCACCGACACAGGCGCACTTATCAAGTTCATCGGTTCAAGCGTAAACAATACAGTTTTTGCATGCAGTACATAAAAAGTCAGGTCAGAATAATAGACGCAGCATTTAGATATTATGGTTGAAGAAGGCTTTCCTAAAGAAGTATGTTTTTAACTCTGACTTGAATTTAGATAATGTGGGCAGGTTACGTAAGCTATCAGGAAGAGAATTCCAAAGAGTGGGCGCACTAAAGCTAAATGCTGTCTCACCGACTGTCTTTAACGACGCGCCTAACGTATCAACCAATCAAAAGATAACACACACCCTAATGTACCTGCTCCTCAAAAAAGTAACGCATACCTTAATGTACCAACCGCTCAGAATGTAACACATACCCTAATGTACCATCCGCTCAAAAGGTAACACACACCCTAATGTACCTGCCACTCAAAAAAGTAGCCCCCCCACTGATGTATAAGCCGCTCAAAAAGTAACACACACCCTGATGTACCTGCCGCTCAAAAGGTAACGCACCCCCTAAAGTAGAAGCCGCTCAAGAAGAAACAGACATCCTAATGTAGCATGACGTATCAGCTCCTGAACAGAAAACTTCTCAGGAGATAATGTACCAGCTCCTCAAAGATCACAGCCCCGGGACATGATGTATTGAGTTCCTCAAAAGACAGCATCCCAACAGAACAAATTTCTCAAACGTACACGCCCCAGAGATGATGTACCAGCTCCCTGCAGACGATTTACAAGCTCCCTGAAAGGTAATAAACACCTTAGAGACGCTGCACAAGTTCTTCGAAAGATTAACCACACGTTGAGCAGAAGGCACACTGGTTCCAGATGATGATTACCGGCTCAAGAGATAAATTATTTGTCTCGTGGGGATGAGAGTGAACTAGTTCCACGTTCCACAAAAGGTGAATCACACACGCCTCAGCTCTTCCAAAGGCCCAGGAGTCTGAGATACAGGATTGTCAGTTAGACGACAGGTAGTGGCGTGTACTTGGGCAGGGGACGGAGACGATAGAATAGAAATTATTGATTTATGTCACCCTTTCGCCCTAACAATTCTTTTGCTAATCATGCAGTGAATTGTTTACACTGTGATGACGAGTTTTGTCCCCATTTTGAATTGTTACCGCCATTGGAACACCTTTGAGAGACAAAACACAATATGCATCGGCATTCGTTAACACGTTATTTCTATAATCATAAAGTGTATGGTTAACACGTTATTTTTTAATAATCAAAACGTATACGGTTAGCATGTTATCTTTATAATCATAAAGTATGTGGTTAACACATTGTTTCTTTTATATTGTAAAGTATGTGGTTAACACATTATTTTTATAATCATAAAGTATGTTTACAATACAAACTATCTTTGAGGATGTTCAGAAGATCTGAAAATAGAGAGAGGGGGGGGGGGGGGGGCGGATTAGAACAAAAGCGCGCGCATGTGTGTGTGTGTGCGTATGTGTGTGTGCGTATGTGTGTGTCCGTGCGTGCGCGCGCGCGCGCGTGTGTGTGTGTATGTGTGTGTGCATGTGTGTGTTCTTATAAAGTATGTGGTTAACATGCTATTATCGTAATCATAAAGTATTGATGAACTCAATATTTTCATAATTATAAAGTATGTGGTTAGCATGTTCTTTTCATGATCTTAATGTATGTGGTTGACATGCTGTTTTTCATGATCATAAAGTACGCACATAAATCGGGAGGATGTAGCTATGACAGGTACAGAGGACAAGGAAGAAACCGAAAACAACAACCACCAACAATACTCAACGTTTCACTCTCTCACACCAACCCAAAGAAACGAAACAAACCGCTCACCGAAACCATCCCCGACCCCCTCCCCCATCTCTGTCCAGGTTCGACATCAAGCCAGAGATCTCCCGCGGGGAGATCAGAGAGCTGTGGAGAACGTTCATCACCAACTCGGACCGCACCCTGGAGTACCTGCAGTTTATCAGGCACTTCGGCTTCTCCATGAGGTCCGCCACCTTCCCCAACGCCAAGCTGCAGCCCCCTCGCAGAGGGGATGCCGACTTCATGATCCGCTCCCGGAAACTGAACTGTGCCTCCGACATGCTGCAGGACAATCTCCGATCAAAGGTCAGTGCAGGCGGCAAGCGGAAGGAGAAGAGAAAGGGAGGGAGGGAGGGAGGAGGAAGAGGAAGTGGAATGAAAGGATGAGGGACAGAAGCAGACCAGGTACTGAGGTCATGGATAGTTAATGCAGACTCATCTGTGTGTGTGAAGAGAATGTGGCAGACAATCTGAGATGCAAAGGTAAAACTGAAGACAGAAGCGTTGAAGAAGACAAATAAAATAGAGGAGGAGGAGAGAAGAAGATTGAAAGAATGAGGAACACAGAGTAGCTGCCGAGTTCATGGATAGTTAGTGCAGACTCAGCTGTGTGTGAAGAGAATGTTGCCGACAATCTGAGATGCAAAGGTAAAACTGAAAACAGAAGAGTTGAAGAAGAAACAGGGAAGGAAGAGGAAGAAGAAGGATGAAAGAGTGAGGAACAAAAGCAGAGTAGGTGCTTAGGTGATGGATCGTAAGTGTAGACTTAGCTGGGTGTGTAGAGAATGTTGCATGCAGACAATCTTGAGATGCTAACGCAAGTTTGAAGAGGGAAGTGTTAAAGATGAAAAGACAGAGAGGGAACACTAGTGTCAGCTGCCAGGAATATAGTCACACACACACACACACACACACACACACACACACACACACACAGATATATATATATATATATATATATATATATATATATATATATATATATATATATATATATATATATATATATATGTATGTATGTAGGGGGTGCATATGTATGCGTGCGTGCGTGCGTATGTGCACCATGGTTGATGCTGATGCCTTTATTGCTACTGCAGTGCTGCTGGGTCTACTGTTGTTATTGTTACCAACATAAATGCTGTTTTTCACGTTCATGCTGACCTGACCTGTCAGCACCTGACCCACTGTGGATGTGTGCCCACCAGATCGACTACCTGTGGGACGACCTGCGGAAGGAGTTCCAGGGCATGGACCCTTACCACACGGGCTGCTGTGTCCAGGGAGGAGTTCCGGGAGGTCCTGATCGAGCTCTGTGTCAACCTGTCTGACGTGGAACTGGGGTCCATCATCGCCAAATTCGGCACACGTGACGACAGGTAAGCCTACACCTACCTGGCTGTGGGGTTTCTTGTCAGTTTCACGGAACTGACTTTGACGAGCTGACAGCCCTGATATTGCCACTCTTGGTCTGCTGTGTTAGTTTCTGTAAGGAGGTGTCAGGTCATCAAGGAGCTACTTTCGAAGCGTTTCCAGGACGTGGAGAAAGTCTTTCGTGAGCTGGACGAGTCCAACGTGCGGCCTTAGTCCACTTACGCTACACCTCATCTGCTAAGTTTCGAAACCACACTAAGCTAAATGAGAGAATTTAAGAAGAGAATCCCCTGGCTACGACTTACCAGATACCTGACTACGCATTTGCCCAACGCGCTGGTCATACGTTGGGGCGGCAGAGTAGGGGGGAGGGGGAGGGGGGCGGATTTTAAACAAGATACATTGAACCGAGTTGCTTTCAGTTGTAATAACATTATACCCCAGCACCTGTCACAACACAGAAAAGAAATGTCTATAAAAGGAAATCCAGCCAATAAACATTTATACATAACAATCTACGAGAAAATTTGTAATAAACTATGAACGTCCTTGAGGCACTAAAATTAGAATCCTGAAACCGTATAAAATTGAAACGTGCAGGAGGTGCCAGCACTTTAGGTTGATTTGTACACCCTCATACTTTCAATGTGAATGTAAAAATATGATAGACAAGTGATTCCACGATTCCAGCAGTACATTCATATCTGAAAAGAGGATACGGAACTGAAAAATATGCCTCCCGTATGGCTATGTCTCAGAAACTTTCACTACTGCGATGGCGTATATATCTAATTCTCTTTAAATGATGTGAAAACTTCATAATTACTGTGGTAGTTTATTTTTTTGTGCACTTGTATACTATATCCTCTTGTCAAATTTACTCGTGCATGCATGTGTGGACATTGTCTATGCAAAAACGCTTATAGAACTGTTTTTAAAAATGTAAAAGATTAGAAAGAATGAGGCTGCCACAATAACGCTCTGAAAATACCACCACAGCGAACAAGGCTGCAGAATGCGAAGCTAATGTCACTCTATACAGTGTGCACAGTGCCACGGCCCACAGGCCACATTACAGCAGAAACACTGGCATGTCACACAGTGGCACAGGATGAAAAAAAAGTGCAAACACTTTCTAGAACAAATACAAGGGAACAGGTCACCACATGACAGAAAAACAGCAATCGACATTAAAGACAAAGATTTTTTTTTTCTGAAGCGAAGGAACTGCCGGGAAGGGAAACAACTAGCACGGAATTTCCAGAATGTGGTTATACTAAATAAAGCCAACTTGATTTGTTAAGCTTGGTTTCGTTTCGTTTTTCTTTTATCTGTTTGTGTGAATTCTCCATCCCACCCTGATGTTTCATGGGCAGCCGGTGTTGCACTCCCGTAAATAATGAATTAGAATTTTTTTCCGCTTTTATGCTTGTTTATAATGATAGCATGATGACAGAAAAAATATATGCTAGCAAAAAGCAAAATAAAAAACAAAACAAAAAAAGCCCTTCTCGTTTAACTGTTAGCATTTCACGTTTTGCAACACAACCCAAGCAGATATCCATTTTGAGATGAAAAATGGTAAACATAGCAGTATTATGACAAAACAGTCAATCAAAAAGTTCGTAATTGTTATTACAAGAATGTCGAACACACTTTTAGCTTTTGCTGGCTGGTTCAAGAGAAAAGAATATTATGTATTGACTGGGATCACATGCCGTCTTACGGTTGCTAGCTCCACTCAATCTATTTCTGTTTCTTTATTTCTTTCTTTGTTTCTTTGTTTAGTTATGTATTGAATTTATTCATTTATTTTGTGTGTGTGTGTGTGTGTGTGTGTGTGTGTGTGTGTGTGTGTGTGTGTGTGTGTGTGTGTGACTGCAATGCCGTGTCCGCCCACAGAGAGTGTCCTACGTGGAGTTCCTGAAACCCTTCGCCCTGCGGAAGCAGACGTGGCGCCATGGCAACAACATGCTGTCCCTGCTGCAGCACCACCCCAGCCTGAACTGCCCATCACCGACATCGTGGAACCGCCCCAGAAGGGCCTGCATGGCATCACGTCCAAACTCAGGCAGAGAGTACGTCGTCTGTCTCTCTCTGCCCTCTCGTCCTCTCTTTGCACTTCCTTTTCCCACAGACTAAAAGATTAATCCGCCAATGCCTTGCTTAAGGAGTCGAGTATTTATATACATTGTTTTTAGAATTTTCATCGAGTCTGAAAGTTGATTCTCCACATTTTCTTTCATGTGGCCATCAAGGCGCAAGCCAGGTGGTTCCACGCAGACAGATTAAAATCAAAGGTATGGGACTATTTGGGCGCTTACAGCCGGCGCAAAAATAGGGTCACGCGTGAGTGCAAAGGCCTGAAATGTGATGTCAGCTAAGAGGAGGGTCATGTATTTGAAGATGTTTGTGATTTCGTTGGTGAAAAATTACCCAAAACAAGGCAAACAATTGGTGGAGAGTTTGTTCTTTTGATCAATGATCAGTTTAACATTAAACGCTGGCTCAAATTTATGGTAGGCCACAAACCTCTTACATGGACTTCACGGTGTTTAGTGCAAAATTCTAACTGTGGCGTGTGGCCGCACGCTTCCTTTGGGCATGCTCTCTCAATTCCGCTTGCTCCTCTGCAGCCTGCAGTATGCACAGGGAAAGACAAATTAAGTGTATTATCGACTGCCTTCCCCTGGTCTTTATCTCTCTTGTTTTCCGTCTGCATGTCTTTGTCTCTGATCTCTGTTTGTTTTCTACAAACGACAAAGATCTATTTTGAAAAATCGTTTATCAGATATAGAACAAGTATCTTCTTCTTCTTTTTAAAAAATTGTTTATCAGATATATATGAAAAGGTATCTTCTTCTTTTTTCTTCTTTCTTCTTCTTCTTCTTCTTCTTCTTCTTTCTTCTTCTTCTTCATCATCATCATCATCTCATCATCATCATCATCATCATCTTCTTCTTCTTCCTCTTCTTCTCTCTCGCATATTTGTATGTCAACGTCCAATTACAAATACATTGTCTTTGTGTGTTATACGTATGTGTGCGTGCGTGTGCGTGTATGCGTGCGCGCGCGCGTTTGTGTGTGTGTGTGTGTGTGTGTGTGTGTGTGTGTGTGTGTACGCGCTGGCACGCACGCGCGTTTGCGCGTGTGTGCGTGTGTTGTATGCGTGTGTGTGTGCGCGCGTGCACGCGCATGTGTGTGTATGTAATCGTACATGTGTGGGTGTGGGTGTGTGTGGTGATCACGGTGAAACACATCTAATCAGCACATTTCCACAACACATTACCAACGACACACATCAAACCAGCACTTTTTTCTTCACAATACATCATCACAAAGACAAGCAAATCACACCAACACATTTTTTTCTCCCGCAATACATCACCAGCAATACACGCACTTAGCATTTTTTACACGATACATCACCAATGACAATGATACCATACCCAGCACATGGGCACCTCACATGGATGACACACATCTCACCAGCACCTCGCTGTTGTTTCTCTACGGAATTCCAGGTGGCCGGCGACTGGAAGAACATCCGCCGAGCCTTCCGCAAACTGGACGTGAGCGGCAACGGGTACCTGTCGCTGCCAGAGTTCCGCTCCGTGCTGAAAACTGGCCAACGTGCTGCTGGACGAGGATGAAGTGTACCACGTCATGACGGAGTTCGACCGCGACCTGACCGGCAAGATCCAGTACGAGAAGTTCATCGAGGAGACGTTCAAGCCAGAGACGCGTCGAAGTGTCCGGTCCAACCCTGAGCAGAAAGCGTGAGGCTGGAACTCTAAGACATTTTCAGCCCGCACTCATTCTCTGTTTCGTGGTCCAGCGTTTTTTCTTTTTTCCGCCGAAGAAGTCACTGTTTATCCCTACCTTTTCCATCCCTGAATGGTCATGACATTTTCAACATTTTCAATGGGAAATGGTTACTGCTATTCCATATCTTTTCCAGCCCAAAAAATGAATGAATTAATAAATTAATTAGTTCAATGATTAACGTTTTCCTACTTAAGTTGGTCACGTCGAGGTTTATGTGTCAAAATAATGCATGAATGAATGAATTAGTTAATTGATTAATGTTTTCCAACTAAAGTTGGTCACATCGAGGTTTAGCCGTCTGAACAGGAACGATAACTATTTGATGATGTATTCGCCTAATACACGTGAGCAGACAACTTTTGGACGACCTGAATTTTGTCAACATCAAATACTAGATCTTCTGTACACAAATGAGAAAACACGATGCGCATTCGCTTTTGGTCAGTATTCAGCACTCGGTTCCACTGAGACTGATTGTCTCCAGATGTTATGGGAACTTTTTCTTGAATAGTTATGGATATGCTTTCACGTGCACGTGTACTACATGAATAGGTATCACAAATAGCACTGACTTCCAGTTATGTGCCTGTAATTGTTTTACTGTTGGAGCAAAGTTTTCAGTGTGCTCACGCCTGTGATTACATTCACTGGGGGACATCGAAAATATTCACTAAAGTAAGTGAATGTTTCCATGCAGCATTCTGCACACTAGTCAACCTCAGCAGATGTAGCGAAGTGTAATGATGATTTTCGTTTTCGCTGATCCTGAAGTAGGCTGAGCAATAGGTCCACACGTAACAAACAGAAGAAAATGCCGCGCTGAACGACCAATACATGTTGTTAAAAAGGAATGTGAACCCTTGACTGAACGACTCGTGCATTAAAATTAAAAGAAGGAAAATGGAGCGCTTGTTGCTGCTTGAACGACAAATGCTGTTAAAAAGTAGGGAAAACGTATTGCCAGCTGAACTCAGCTGACTTTGATGCGTGAAGAGTGAATATATACATACATGCATCTCTCTCTCTCTCTCTCTCTCTCTCTCTCTCTCTCTCTCTCTCTCTCTCTCTCTCCACGTGGGTCTTTCATCTCTCTCTGTCTCTTTCCTTCGTCTCGTCTACATTTCTATCCCGATTTTCTTTCTTTCATTTTTTTTCCCTTTTCTTCTTTCTTTCTTTTTTTTTTTTATTTCCACTTTTTTTTCTTTATTTCATCCAATGTACTCGTTTGAACAGTATTACTTGTGCTCTTATGCTCATTTAGGGTAACCATGTGTGCTAAAACTGATTTTGTGCTTCGTTTTTAACAGTATTATTTGTACTCGTAGGAACTTCTAGGGTAACCATATGCAATTGTTATTTTCTTTTCTTTGTTTTAAAAGTACGACTTGCACTCTCATGCTCATTTAGGGTTGCCACGTTTGCTGACATTCATTTATTTTATTTGTGTACTAATGCTTTGTTTTACATAATTTTTGTATGTTTAGATTACTGATGGAAGTATCCTCGTTTGTTAAGTGCTGAAGTTTCCATAGAGGTGGAATCGTAAGGTAGCATTGATGCTGAGAGTCTTGATGTATTGGTTGTCTGTGGTTTGCTGTCATATATATCTCGAGTGATTCATATCATCAGTCATGAATTTGCCGAATACTAGGATGATACCATTTTAATGATCATAATTCTATAGGGTCCTACTGTCCTATGTAGGTTGTATTTGTATTTATTTGTACGTGTGGGTCGCCTAACAGAAAAATACACAAATCAATGTGATCGTAAAGCAGCATTGTAATTAAGCATGCGATGTAAAGAGTGAAAATGCTTGCATTGGCTTTTTTGTACACTTTTGATGTATGAAGAGTGATATATACATGCATGCATCTCTCTCTCTCTCTCTCTCTCTCTCTCTCTCTCTCTCTCTCTCTCTCTCTCTCTCTCTCTCTAAATCTCCTTTGATGTTTTATTTTTTTTTTTACTTTGAATTTCATTGTTCCCATTGCATGTGATACTTTGCTGGTAGTACCTTGGGATTGTTTGTTCTTCTTTGTTTCCTTCTCCACATCCATGCCTCTACCTTCCCCTCCCTTACCCCTCTCGCTCGTTCTCCCAACGTCACCCCCCCCCCACTCCCTCCCCCCACCCGCCCCTACCCATACGCCATGTTGACACACAAAACAGCTGTGATATTTATGGAGGGTACTGAACAGAAAATGGACTCCACTCACCCTCCACTCCTCCGATTATCCCCATTTGTTATTCTCATATCTGATTTTACAAAAAAAGAAAAAAGATTTTTAAAAATCACGAATGATTAAAGCACTCTAGCTATACATGTCAAATGATAACCTTAAATAGCTTATTTCTGGAATACATGTTGTCCTTGCGAGAAGCTGCCTTATGAATTAAAAGTGATTTTTCATGCAGTAAAGAAGCATGACTGATCAGGAGCTGATAATCGTTTTCTTTTTTTTTCTTCCATCGAGCTAATAACAACACCTTTTCTTTTCTTTAGAGAGAGAAAAAAAAGAGTAGGTGGTTGTTTGCGAATATGTATTGAGTATCACTTTGATTCCACTAAGCTGTTTTCATCTGTATTACCCATGTGCAACGCGTATCAGTACTTTACCACTTGAAAACCTCTCTCTCTCTCTCTCTCTCTCTCTCTCTCTCTCTCTCTCTCTCTCTCTCTCTCTCTCATTTTGCCTATCTACGAAAACAGGTATTTCGATTGTGTCTTAAATACTACAAGACAAAGCCTTCCTGGAGTGAAACTGTTGATTAGCATCTTTGTTTGTTCACATACTTTATGGGTAATATCATGTATTTAATGATTTGTGTATTTATTATTCATATGTATATCTGCATTCTTTTTCATGACCATAAGCATTATCATAATTCCCAACAAACACAGAAAAAAGGAAATGCAAATAAGCACTGTTTGGTATATTCTTCGTTCATTTGACTTTCATATCAACATTACATGAACTGTTCAAATAAAGTAGAAAAAAAAAAACAAACGAAGAAAAAAAGTCTTTTTTAGGCACCCGTCGTGTCCATACTGACAAGTGTTGTTTTTTTTTTTATTGTGGAAGACTGGGATTGTATATGGTATGTCACGCTCCTCTATCTCTCTCTCTCTCTCTCTCTCTCTCTCTCTCTCTCTCTCTCTCTCTCTCTCTCTCTCTCTTGCCAAACTGACCCGAAAGTTGGGGTTGGCATTTTACAGGGAACTAACTCAATGTGCTCGAGCAGTTTTTTTCTGTTTTTAAAGGGGTAATGATTTTGTCCCAATATGCTGGGTCATTTTGCAGGGGACAAGGGATTCGTTTCTTGTGGGTTTTTTTTTTTGTTTGTTGTTTCTTGCTTTTTTTTTTTCCCCAAGCCTTTCCCCAGTTTCCACGCAATCACGCACGCACGCACACATTCACACACACACACACACACACACACACACACACACACACACACACACACACACACGCACACACACGCACGCGCGCGCGCGCGCGCGCGCACACACACACACAACACACACACACACACACACACACACTCACACACAAGCTTAAGTTAGTTTACAGAGAGAGAAAGAGAGCTTGTGTTTCCCCGAAGTTAGAGAAAGGCTGCTTTGGTCATACACACAAAATTCCACTCCCTATGTTGGGTAGATAGGATTAATTCTTGCTTTCCTATACAGGAGGCGTCCGCAGGAGTATCAGCCTGCGTACGCAGAAGAAGAAGACGTGTGTGTGTGTGTGTGTGTGTGTGTGTGTGTGTGTGTGTGTGAGCGCGCACTCGCGCGTGTGTGTGTGTGTGTGTGTGTATGTGTGTGTGTAGCTTAAATTTGTTTCCATAGATTGTACTGTAATTTTCTAAGAGGCAAGGGTGTTGGTAGGTGCTACATAAACCCTGTGTATAATTTTGATCTAAAGTGGGTGGTTGGCGTTCACTAAATGCACGGTGCTTACAGGGCCCTTTATGCTATTTGAACATACATGTCGGATTAGCTGACTTGCTGAATTCTGGAATCTTTCTTGCCATGGTAGCCGGCCAATGAGCCCGCATTTCAGCTTATTGTCCTTTGACTGAAACAAAGGGGAAGTATTTTTTAGATACACTACTCTAAACATGTTATGGTTATTTCCCTTTGGTCAGGATTTCGTACGGGCTTTCTGAATCGTCGAATACTAAGAGTAATCGTCACACCTTACTAGACAGACTGGTTGATGATCGATCGAAAGGTCTAGAAAGATAAGATTAGAGAGAGAGAGAGGGGGGGGGGAGGGAGAAAGAGATTCTTTAGTGTTAAGGATAACCAGTTAATATTAGTGTGCTTTCTATTGAGAGAGAGAGAGAGAGAGAGGGAGAGACGCAAAGACATCAATACTGATGCTTCAGTAAAGAAGAATCTGGCATTTGTAGTGAGAACTTTAAAACCGCAAGTACAGCGAAATTATGACCACACATACACAGACACAGACACACACAGAGAAACACACTGAAACACACACACACACACACACACACACACACACACACACACACACACACACACACACACACATATCTCCATCCGCCTTTCTCTATCCTCATGAACATACACACCCATTCCAACCTTCACCCATACACGTACAGTTGCATTTTTAGATATGTAAACCTTTCTAATTTGCATACAAACACACGTGTTCCCTTATCTCTTTCTCAATACACCACACACACACACACACACACACACACACACACACACACACACACACGCACGCACGCACGCACGCACGCACGCACGCACGCACGCACGCACGCGCGCGCGCGCGCGCGCGAGTGTGCACACTTGCAAAAATTTCTGAAATGATACTCATTGTTATATGGACGCATGCGATCACACACACACACATACACACACACACACACACACACACACACACACACACACACACACACACACACAGAGGGAAGAAAAAGACGGAAGGAGGGAGAAAGACAGACTGACAGACATATATACGTATTTGCAGGCATGCATGCATCCATCTGTCCATCCATACATACATTCATGCACACACACACACACACACACACACACACACACACACACACACACGCGCGCGCGCGCGCGCGCGCGCGCGCGCGCGCGCGCTCGCACGCACGCACGTGCACACACACACACACACACACACACACACACACACACACACACACACACAGAGAGGCGTGCTGCGCATCAAGCTCAAGTCTGTACTTAGCACGATCTGTCATGAACACTGTCCACACAGCGTAGGTGTGAGAAGTGTCGTGGAGATGGGGAGTAGGGAGGAGGACGGAAAGGCTTTTGTGTGTGTGTGCGTGGGGGGGGGGGGGGGGGGGGGGGGGGGGGGGCTTGGGGGTTGAGAAGTGGGATGGGACCAGAACAGCTGTTCCTCCTTCAAACAGAGCAGATTTGACCATGATCGCCTTTAAACAAAGTGATAATATTTGGTCAGCTAGCTGACTGAATAGGAATTGCCTTTAAACAAGTAATATTTCGTCAGCTAGGTTGACTGAATAAGAATTGCCTCTAAACAAACTGATATTTCGTCAGTTAGCCTGACCGAATAGGAGTTGCCTTTAAACAGACTAATGTTTCGTCAGCCAGCCTGACTGACTGGGCGAGGGGGGGGGGGGGGGGGGGGGGGGGGGAGCAGAACTTATTCTCATCAAACATATGTAAACTGCACTCGTAAATGATATACATCAAGATGACATTGATATTATTATACAAATGAAAACATAATTGAAAATAAAGCTTAAATCAGTGAACATGAACAGCATAAACAATGTTTGCTTCAAAAATACTGAAATCTCATACTAATGTACCGAAGGACTGCGAAGTAAATATTTTGATACATTAGCCAAAAATGAATGATTTGAAGTCAGAGTCTTAAAAATCATCAATTGTAGGATTATTTGGTAACTGAAAATTGGGTAGGTACTGCCGCATAGTGGGACAGTTAAATAGTACATGAAATGTCAAAAGTCTTTCCCCACATATGCATTTGCAGTATCAACATATTTACATTTTAATGAATTATATTTAAGTCTAAAACACAAACTGGAAATTTCCCTTTGAAAAAACGTTCAACAAAGACATGCTGTAAGAGGTGTGCCGATTTACATTATAACCCACACGAGCTTTGGTGTCTTTTTCTAAAAGATTATAGCATTCCTTTACAGACAAAGGAATATAAACGTTTTCACAACAACGAATTCTTTGTCCTGCACCTCCTCTAGCTACTCTGTCTGCCCATTCATTTCCATAAATACCACAATTCAATTACTAAGTCACATCTGTCTCTAGACTTCATGGATTTCAGTGTGAATAAGACAGACTTAGAGTCAACACAAAAAAGTATTGGAAATATAACCATAGGAAGATTACAATGTATCGCAGAGCCATGAGAATGGCTACCAGTTTTCTGCGGTGAAAATAGAATGACCTGCACCAATGTGGAAACGATTTTTCTTTCTTTAGACCAGGTATTACAAACCCAGCACCTGCCACATTAGTGTCAATAAGAGAACCATCGGTATATACCTTCAAATGGTTAGAATAATTTGAATGAACATGAGAGCGAAAAGAAGCAGCAAGTAGATGAGGGTTATCACTCTTTTTTAGATCGTCATTGGAAAAGTCAAAATCTGCTCTGTTCAGTTCCCATGGAGGAATTGGAGACGTAATCGAACGCTTTTGCTCTTTTTGGAATTGAAGATCTGATCTAAGTACGTTTTCATTCACGTTGATATTTTCAACAGCACTGTTTCTTATAATGTACTTAGCTGAAGACAGTTCTCGATAATCGTTCAAAGGTATAACACCAACCTCCCCATATATGTAGCAATAGTCGGGGTGTGGACAGGAACTCCCAAAGCTAATTTATATGCTTTAGAGTCAATACTTTGTAATTTCTTCATAAGATATTTAGGAGCAGAAAAATAAACCTCTTGGCCGTAAGTCAGCTTTGATCTAACCAAAGATGTTGCAAGAAGAGTCAAGCTTTTTGTTTCTTTAGCCCAATTTTGTCTGCTTATATTTTAAGCAAATTTAAGCTTTTTTGAGCTTTGATAGACTGTTTTCAATGTGAAACTTACATGATAATTTCGATGTAAAATAGACACCTAAGAATTTTGTTATGTCTTTGAATTGTAGCTCAGCTCCGTCAATAAAGAAAATGGATAATCTTCTTTTCGTTAGTTGAACCCCTTGGAAAATAGGTACTTACTGACGTTTCAAGCCATAGGCCCGTTGTCAAAGTGAAGAGAAAAGAAGAGGACAGTGTAGACAGGAAAGCCCATGTGAAAATTGGGTGAGAACATCTAATCATCCAGTTGGAAAAAAAAAAAAAAAAAAAACTGACCACTGTTCAGGTCAGGTGTATTGAGCACACACACACACACACACACACACACACCACAGTTCACACACAAAAACACACAACACACATGCGCACGCACACCCCTGCCCCCCCCCCCCCCCACCACCACCACCACCACACACCACACCCACCACCCTCACCCCACGCCACCCACACACACACACACACACACACACCTGGCTGGGGCACCCCCCCCACCCCACACCACACACACACACACACACACACACACACACACACAAAAAAGGGGGGGGGGGGGGGGGGCGAGGAGGAGGGAATAAATGGAAATATTGACTATTTAGCCTACTGAAAGAACAAGGAACAGGGGCTAAAGAGGGACAGGACAGAGAGATTAAGGCAGAAGGGCCCTGGCTCAGCTAGACGTCAGTGACCCTGATGTTCATCCCAGCTGGCTGTGTGGTGCCCAAGCGGCTGATGACAAGGCTCTCCATGTACTTTCTGTACGCACGGTCTCTGGGGTTCTGCCACACTGCTAATATCTTTGCATGACTGAAGCTGTGATACGGGCCAACAAAATGTTGGCCGACTGGGTTGTTGTAGCCCAGCTTCATCGACCTCAGGTGCTCTGAAAAGCGGTCGGCCAATGAGCGGTAGGTCTCCCCAATATACAGCTTGGAGCAGAGGGTGCAGGTCACGACGTACACTAAGTCCCTAGACTGGCAGTTTGAACTGGACCTCACCGTGAATGTGCCAGTGGGTCCCACGACTGTAGCTGAAGTGTCTATGAATGGGCACGTCTTGCATTTTTTGTCCCCACAAGGTCTGCACCCTGGTGAGGTTGACTGAGTGGCCTGTGGTCTAAGCTTGGACCTAACAAGCATGTCACGCAGGTTCTTGTCCCTCTGAAAAGCAATCAGCGGTGGCTTGGAGAAGATTTGTTTGAGGTCCGGATCTTGCTGGAGGAGACTAAAGTTTTCACGCAGGATTCTGCAGACTGGTAGGTTGTGAGGATGGTATGGGATGACTATGACAGCGCGGTCTTCATCCTCTCTCCGATTTCTTTGGTCTCAGGGCTTCTGTGCGGCTGGTAGAGCGTGCACGCTCAAGTGCTTTCTGCACAATATCTTCTGGGTACTGGCGGGCTATGAAGAAGGTGGACATCCTTTGAGCCTCATTTTCAAAGTCTTGTTCCCTGCTGCAAATGCGTCTGAGCCTTTGGAACTGAGAGTGTGGTATGCTGTTTCTGGTGGAGGATGGGTGGCTGGCTGGAGTTGTACAGGAGATATGCATGGGAGTCAGTGGGCTTGTAAAAGACAGTGGTGGAGAGCTTGGAACAGTCTGGGTGGACAGAGATGGAAAGGTCCAGGAAGGAAATAGATGTGGATGATATTTCATGGGTGTATCGGAGGGCAGGGTGGAAGTTAGACATGTGTTGGATGAAGTTTAACAAGTCTTCCCTTGGTCCCACTGACACCCCAAGGCAGTCGTCAATATACCGTTTGAACAGTGCTGGTTGTGTTCCTGTGTAATGGCTGAGAGCCTGCTCCTCCACAAAGCCTACAAACAAGCATGCAAAGCTGGGCCCCATCTTTGTGCCCATGGCGACCCCTCTCGTTTGTAGGTAGTGATGGTCCTCGAAGGCAAACGAGTTCAGGGAGAGAACCAGTTCTGCTAGGCGGAGGATGGTAGGGATGTGAAGGTGTTTGATGTCACTCTTCTGCAAGTAGTGTTTCAGCGCCTGCAATCCATCACTATGGGGAATACTGGTGTAAAGAGACACAATATCCATTGTGAAGATGTGTCTCTCTCTGCTGTCATCTGGGAAGGTGAAACCCTCTAACAGTCTCAGAGTGTCGTTGGTGTCTTTTATGTATGTGGGTAGAGCGGCCACTAGGGGTTGGAGAATCTTGTCCAAGACATCAGAAATGATGACTGTGGGGCAAGCGCATGCAGAGACAATGGGACGTCCGGGAGGGTCCACTTTGTGAATCTTGGGTAACAGATAGAAATTTGGTTCTTTAGGTTCACTGTTGGTGGCATTAATAGCTAGCTTCTGTTGGAAGATGTCCTTGGTCTATGGCCAATTTTATTGTTTTTCGGATCAGTGTGTTGTCAGGTTTCACCGTAGATTTCGTAATCTCTCTGTAGGAGTCCCTGTCACCCAATTTGTCTCCTCGCCTCCTCCACATAGAGATCTTTTCGCCATACTGTTATGGCCCCTCCCTTGTCAGCTGGTTTGATGACCACATCTGTCCTCTTCTTCAGATCTTTCAATGCTTCAAGTTCTGCAGTCGAGAGGTTGGAGTGTTTGAGTGGCCTGGGTCGCAGCTGGACAATCTGTTTTTTGCAGGTGGCTATGTAGAAATCCAGAGCTGGAAATTCCCTGGACTTGGTGTCCAGGTGCTTGGTTGTCGAGGAAACACAGTTTTTGCCAAATCGTCATGAGTTGTGGCAGGTGGTGGAGGGGATGTGCTTGAAAAAATGGGCAGCTAGGCGGAGTCTGCGGAAAAAACCGTTGGCACACAGAAACAGAACATGCATACGGTTCGCTGTCGGTTGCAGAGGGACAAACTTCAAGCCTCTCGACAGGACACGGCATTGGTTGTCAGGTAGGTTTAAGTCTGGTGGTATTGTCACAACCAGTTGGGGTTGGAGCTGGAGTCATGGGTGCAAGTTGGATGGACGGTAGGCATTGATATAGTCTTGGGCTGTGAGCATTCCATTTTTGTTTGTTTTAGTTTTTTGTTCATAGCTGTGTGTAGTCCTCTGTTGGCTTCCTGAACAGTGCTAATAATGTATCTTGATGTTTGGTAATCCATGAGGTTTCGGAGCTGTGATTTCAAGTGGCTTATGTGGTGGGACGCCCTGTTGACACACTGCGTATAGGATCGGATAGTTTCTGACATTAGCTTCATGGAGGCGTGGTGGATGATCCTGTGAGCTGCGGCAGATCGCCTATGGTCATCACTGGGGATAGGGCTTTTAATCTTGAATCCCTTGGGAACACATCCAATTCGTTTGCACGTGCGTAGAAAGATAATGTGGTTGATAAACCGTGTCTTGGTGAGTGTACTCTTGAGGTATGCCACACCGACACATTGGGGAATTGCTGGAAGAGTCCGTAGTTTGACCAAAGCAGTGCCGAAGAAGACTGAAGAGGAAGAAGGCATGACAAAAGAGTTGGGTAGAAGGTAAGTGTTGGGTCGCAGTCCAAGGTAGCAGGTGAAACCGACAAAGGAAGATACAAAACTTGACTGCAGGGTTCATGGTGAAAATGAAATAAAAATGTGTGTGTGTGTGTGTGTGTGTGTGTGTGTGTGTGTGTGTGTGTTCACACAAAAACACCAACACACCCCCAGCCAGTGTGTGTGTGTGTGTGTGGTGGCGTGGGGTGAGGGGTGTCGTGGTGTGGAGGTGGTGGTGGGTGGTGCGGGGGGGGCAGGGGTGTGCGTGCGTGTGTGTGTTGGTGTTTTTGTGTGAACTGTGGTGTGTGTGTGTGTGTGTGCTCAATACACCTGAACAGTGGTCCCTGCAGTGAACCCTGCAGTCAAGTTTTGTATCTTCCTTTGTCGGTTTCACCTGCTACCTTGGACTGCGACCCAACACTTACCTTCTACCAACTCTTTTGTCATGCCTTCTTCCTCTTCAGTCTTCTTCGGCACTGCTTTGGTCAAACTACGGACTCTTCCAGCAATTCCCCAATGTGTCGGTGTGGCATACCTCAAGAGTACACTCACCAAGACACGGTTTATCAACCACATTATCTTTCTACGCACGTGCAAACGAATTGGATGTGTTCCCAAGGGATTCAAGATTAAAAGCCCTATCCCCAGTGATGACCATAGGCGATCTGCCGCAGCTCACAGGATCATCCACCACGTCTCCATGAAGCTAATGTCAGAAACTATCCGATCCTATACGCAGTGTGTCAACAGGGCGTCCCACCACATAAGCCACTTGAAATCACAGCTCCGAAACCTCATGGATTACCAAACATCAAGATACATTATTAGCACTGTTCAGGAAGCCAACAGAGGAGGACTACACACAGCTATGAACAAAACTAAACAACAAAAAATGGAATGCTCACAGCCCAAGACTATATCAATGCCTACCGTCCATCCAACTTGCACCCATGACTCCAGCTCCAACCCCAACCTGGTTGTGACAATACCACCAGACTTAAACTACCTGACAACCAACGCCGTGTCCTGTCGAGAGGCTTGAAGTTTGTCCCTCTGCAACCGACAGCGAACCGTATGCATGTTCTGTTTCTGTGCCAACGGTTTTTCCGCAGACTCCGCCTAGCTGCCATTTTTCAAGCACATCCCCTCCACCACCTGCCACAACTCATGACGATTTGGCAAAACTGTTTCCTCGACAACCAAGCACCTGGACACCAAGTCCAGGGGAATTTCCAGCTCTGGACTTCTACATAGCCACCTGCAAAAAAAAACAGATTGTCCAGCTGCGACCCAGGCCACTCAAACACTCCAACCTCTCGACTGCAGAACTTGAAGCATTGAAAGATCTGAAGAAGAGGACAGATGTGGTCATCAAACCAGCTGACAAGGGAGGGGCCATAACAGTACGGCGAAAAGATCTCTATGTGGAGGAGGCGAGGAGACAATTGGGTGACAGGGACTCCTACAGAGAGATTACGAAATCTACGGTGAAACCTGACAAACAACTGATCCGAAAAAACAATAAAATTGGCCATAGACCAAGGACATCTTCCAACAGAAGCTATTAATGCCACCAACAGTGAACCTAAAGAACCAAATTTCTATCTGTTACCCAAGATTCACAAAGTGGACACTCCCGGACGTCCCATTGTCTCTGCATGCGCTTGCCCCACAGTCATCATTTCTGATGTCTTGGACAAGATTCTCCAAACCCTAGTGGCCGCTCTACCCACATACATAAAAGACACCAACGACACTCTGAGACTGTTAGAGGGTTTCACCTTCCCAGATGACAGCAGAGAGAGACACATCTTCACAATGGATTGTGTCTCTTTACACCAGTATTCCCCATAGTGATGGATTGCAGGCGCTGAAAACACTACTTGCAGAAGAGTGACATCAAACACACCTACACATCCCTACCATCCTCCGCTTAGCAGAACTGGTTCTCTCCCTGAACTCGTTTGCCTTCGAGGACCATCACTACCTACAAACGAGAGGGGTCGCCATGGGCACAAAGATGGGGCCCAGCTTTGCATGCTTGTTTGTAGGCTTTGTGGAGGAGCAGGCTCTCAGCCATTACACAGGAACACAACCAGCACTGTTCAAACGGTATATTGACGACTGCCTTGGGGTGTCAGTGGGACCAAGGGAAAGACTTGTTAAACTTCATCCAACACATGTCTAACTTCCACCCTGCCCTCCGATACACCCATGAAATATCATCCACATCTATTTCCTTCCTGGACCTTTCCATCTCTGTCCACCCAGACTGTTCCAAGCTCTCCACCACTGTCTTTTACAAGCCCACTGACTCCCATGCATATCTCCTGTACAACTCCAGCCACCCATCCTCCACCAGAAACAGCATACCACACTCTCAGTTCCAAAGGCTCAGACGCATTTGCAGCAGGGAACAGACTTTGAAAATGAGGCTCAAAGGATGTCCACCTTCTTCATAGCCCGCCACCCAGAAGATATTGTGCAGAAAGCACTTGAGCGTGCACGCTCTACCAGCCGCACAGAAGCCCTGAGACCAAAAGAAATCGGAGAGGATGAAGACCGCGCTGTCATAGTCATCCCATACCATCCTCACAACCTACCAGTCTGCAGAATCCTGCGTGAAAACT
>JADBJO010000074.1:60000-65000 GCA_016801955.1 Conus betulinus
GATATAGAGAGGATAGAGAGAGAGCGAGAGAGAGAACACTGAACATTTTGAATATCAGTATCTATAAGCATTGCTGACAAGAAGTGCAAAACACAGACAAATACCAACACGAAAACACCACACACAACACACACCCAAGAACACAGCTTGAATGTTAAAGCAAGATAAGCATGAATCCTGTAAATGCTTTTTTCAAAGAAGCGGCAATGCATTTAATTTTTTTTTTTAAGACTTAATATCTTCTTTAAGATTTGTTTTATATTTTCTAACCCCATCAGTTTGATTTATTTTTCCTATGTTGGAATGTTCAATACCTCTGAAGCACAAAATGCGAGTGATTTCAGTCATCGTTAGAATTCAGTGTCAGCACTTCAACTCCTCGTTTCCTAGCCAAAAATTTATGCATTTTTCACGGATAGAATTGTATTATTTTACCATGAAAGGAAAAACATGTTTCATGAGAGAGAGAGAGAGAGAGAGAGAGAGAGAGAGAGAGAGAGAGAGAAAGTTGCAGTCAACATGGGACGATGTGTCTGTAACATGCTGAGTAGCAAAATTAACGAGAGAGAGAGAGAGAGAGAGAGAGAGAGAGGAGGGTCGAAGTCAACATAAAGTGGACGATGCGTCGGTAACATGCTGCGTTTTAAAAATACCCCCCCCTCGTTACGATGTACTCTGACAACAATACTGGCCCTTATCTTTCTCAGTCCTGGCATGGAGAAGGTAGGAGAGGCCAAGCCTCAGAGCGACTGTGTCACGAAGAGTGTGCTTTGTGTGTCATGTTTGCCTCAGAATAAACACAACTAACGAAAAGCAAACAGTACGATATGAAAGCCTCGCCAGCTGTTTGGGGTCGTGCCAATTTTCCTACAACGGTTAGATGCGTGCTCTCTGTCTGTCTGTCTGTCTCTCTCTCTCTCTCCACAGGACTCTTCAATGAGATTTACATTTATTTTCTTTAAATCTCTCTCCTTTCACAAGTACGGTTATCCTTTCATTATATTTATTTTGTTTAAATCTTTTCTTTCCACAAGTACGGTATCTTTTCAAACTGCCTATCTTCGCTTAATCTGTGTGTGTGTGTGTGTGTGTGCGTGTGTGTGTGTGTGCGTCCGTGTGTGTGTGTGTGTGTGTTGACGGACCTTCATGTCAAAGTGACGTGTGCTGCTCTGTCTCCTCTCTCTTTCTCTTCCTCGGTTACAAATAACTATGTCAGCGAAGATCTTTTCACCCTGGTTTTGACGTGCAGATGTATGATAAATAATCATTTACATCGCTCAAAATCGTGTAGGAAATGTTGACTGTAGAGCGTAATTAAGGTTGATGATTGATAATGCAAACACTGAAGAATAAATTAATTTGGATAGCACTGCTCACTGCTATTGAAGATGGGTGACCTGGTTTGGGGTTCAGAAAGCACGTGAAACCCGCAAGTGACAGTACGCGTCGTGCGGCCAGGCGGGAGCCTGTACGTTCCCGTGTGTTCTGTGTATAATAACCCTTCTTGTTTCGCGCGCTGTGTTGATGCAATTCTCGACTTTATTGACCAGGCAACATAGGCGCCAGACAGATGGTCGAAACACAAGTGAAAATAGAAACTAGAAAATAGTTGTGCATTCTATGGACTGCCATTCTTAAAGACTGCAGTAAGAACTGAAGCTACGTGCCGCTTACAAAAAGAATACCCTGTACACGTTGTAAGTGACTAATGCGTTGTTTTTTACAAGTTGCTTGTTCTTTTCTTTTTTGGCGGCACAGTAATTTTTCTTTTTAATCTTGTTTGAATTCCCGCATGTAGCCCCCTCACTTTGAAACCGACACGTGCAATGTAAAAGAATGTGTTCACGAAAACAAACAGGATTTTAAAAACCTCCAAAGATAAACAAGTATTCGTACGGACAGGCTTGAGAGGCTGGAACCGAAATCGTTGAACCAGAGGCTGGAACCGAAATCGTTGAACCAGGGGCTGGAACCGAAATCGTTGAACCAGAGTCCTATGCGTGCAATCCTATTTTCGTCAGTGTTGAAGAAGACAGAAGGGTATTCCCATTCATATTCTCATCCATGTTGTTTATAGTCACATCACGGCTGTTACCATGTCAAAATCGATCCCATTCAAAAGTTTCCTTATTCAAAACTTACTAGTAACGACGTAAAACCGGGTCTGTTTTCAACGAATTCTTAGAAGAAATGAAATGCAATTACCTCTTTAGATTTTTTTTTTTTTTTTTTTTTGACCTGGTGGAAAAATCCTGAATCTGGTCTTCATGGAGTTTCGTGTAAAGTGGCTGTGACTGATGTCATGCTAGTTCCAGCACGATGTAAGAGTGTCTAGACGAAAGACTCGTCACATGGTCATCTGCATCACGGAGCTTCCAGTCCTTAAATAGAAACATACGAACGTGTGTAAAAGGAGTGGCCTGGGCGTAATCAGCATAGAGCTATTCCTTCTCTGCGGTCGCCATTGTCTGCCAGTAGAATTTTTTTTTTTTTTTTTTAACGTTTGGATCGACCAGGAAGTGGTTCTTTCGTAAAAGACGATGCTATACCATACACATTGTCTCAACTACTACAATTCAGTAAACAAAGTGACCCCCCCCCCCCCCCCCCCCCCCCCGGCCCACTCCTTCCCAGGAGTCTTGTCGTAAGGGAAGTAACTCGCAACAATACTGGTGCAGTTTTGCAGATGTGCCAACGAAATGGCCGAACTGGCTGAGAGGCAACTGAGAGATTACATGAGGCAGACCAGAATCAGTGTAACCCAGATCTTACCGCTCGACAGAAAAACATAGTGGAGTATTATCGCAAGGGCAAGGCTTCGTGCATCTACAGCGGGAAACTACAAGTATGGGAGTGAGAAACAGGACGAACAAATTACGAGAAGAATGGTCACCGGCACCACGTTTTCGTGAATACTTTTGACGTTAAAGATCGAAGATGCCTCCAGTTCAGCAAGAGACAACCCCATGACACAACTTGGTGCACCGACCTACACATTCACAGGATATACCACCCATGGCCAGGCAGGCAGAGCTGGTTCTGGAGCATGAGGAAAGTGGCTTTGCTTTTCCAGTCGTCCATCAATAGAAGCCAGGAACTTCAATTAAAACCAGTCCCCATCTTCGTTCGTACAGAAACAAAGGGGTCCGAGAGAAAATCGTTCTGAAATAAGAACCAGAAATAGCAGTACCCAAGAAACATCGAAAACATCCCTAATCCTAACACCCAAGTCAGAGACTTGACTGTGGTGCAAGGAGCTGGCTTGTATGACGAGGTGGCCGGACAAAGAGAGTCAAGCAGCGCTGAGCACAAGAAGACAGTGGTTATGAAGAACCACAGCAGCAGCATACCTGCTGGTGCAGACCAGTCGACAGATTCAATGGTCGCCCGAGAGTGCACATGCACCTAACGCTAGTGCTGAGGCTGGCAGATGTGATACTGACGGACATAACAGAGGCTGTCATGCCTGGGAACACAACAGATGAGGACCAAACGGTGCTAGTTCATGTGCGTGTGGTTGGCATTGAACACATCATTCGGTGCGAGGGGTGAGAAAGAGAAACATAACCCATGATGATGAAATAAGAAAAGAAAGGGGGGAAAAAAACACACAATGAACGATGATATTCTGTGATGTTCATGATGTTTCTGAGCTAATAATTATGGGACACAGTCAACATTGGACACGGACTGACAGGCAGCAGAATGGAGAGGAAAGTAAAAAAAAAAACAACTCTGATACGACAGATGACAAACTGATAGACTCATTGACATGGACGTAAATCTGACAGCCAAGATGACACAAATGAATATTGATACACTCATTCTGTACTAGCCATCGATTCAACCGACTCTGAGACCGACTCATGTGGAGCACTCGCATGCATGTGGCAGCACTCGCATGTCAGGCAGAACGAGGAGAATCACACCAGCCACACGAAAACAACCGTCGTAACAGAACAAGGAAATGCAAAGCGAGGAAAAAAGATGTTTACACCAGTGACAACCATGCAGGATAATCAAGCACAGAGTTCTACTACCACACTCTGGCCAACCGCCCGGCATAATAAACCAAACAGTCCCTATCACATACGTCACACAGTCAAAACGGCATCCTCTATTTACTGAAGACAGTATCGTCCGATCCTGAATGTGAAAAAAGATTTTGTCCTTAGATTTGGGGTTAATGAAATAGTTTAGGGAAGTGTACCAGTTTAAAACAACAACAACAACAACAACAACAACAACAACAAAACGTGAATTGCAACTTCTTTGTGTTCTTATGCTTTTGTCGGGGTGCAAGGATTTGAGGAGTAAAAAGTCTAGCAGACGACATAAGAAAACAAGATTAAAGAGTGGGGTCATGTAGGTTGTGCTCGTATAAAACAACTACACACCGGAATGGGCTCATCGTCAGATACAATATTCAATATCCTTTAAGGGCTGAACCGTGCAATGTATTTATTCTGAAGGAGGGTCGATCTTATGACAGATGATACATGCAGTCTCGAGACTGCTGTATTGAGCGTACTTGACTGTTTACTGTGCAAATCCGACAATAAACTTGTTTCTCTCTCGTAGCTTTGCTTGATCTGAGTGCTGCCTTTGATACGCTAGATCACGCTACTTTACTTGAAAGGCTTAGGGTCACTTTTGGTGTTGATGGGATAGTTCTCCAGTGGTTCGAATCATACATCAGAGATAGGTCGCAGGCGGTGGTTGTTGGTGGTGTAAGGTCTACTTTGTCACCTCTTTTGTATGGAGTATCACAGAGGGTCAGTATTGGGCCCAGTGTTGTTTACATTGTACTCACAGCCCTTGTCGGATGTTATCTCGGACCATGATTGTGATTTTCACAAGTATGCTGATGACACAGCTTTCTAAGAGTGTGGCACACCTGATGAGTTTGTTTCTGTTCAATCTGGGGTGTCTCGGTGTATCAGCAGTGTGCAGGAATGGATGACAAGTAATAAGCTTAAAGTAAATTGTGAAAAGACTGA
>JADBJO010000074.1:77500-125000 GCA_016801955.1 Conus betulinus
GACAGCTTGTGATGACTCTTTTCGCTGCTAGTGACAGAGTAAATGTTTATATTATAAAACCTTTTGCTTCTCTCTCTCTCTCTCTCTCTCTCTCTCTCTCTCTCTCTCTCTTTCTTTTTTTTTTTTCTTTTCTTTTTTCATCAGTGCAAAGTCATTGTTGTAAAGACAGATTAATATCTTGTTAATCCACACTTGCGTTCCTTAAATACTGATTCGTTCCACACATTGTTGTCTGGTTAAATGGTAGGAGATTGCATCTGCTAGAAGATCCAAGTAAAGGCTGTTATGAACCCATGCTTAGCTGCTGTCTGCACTGATATGAATGACAGTGCAAAGGTTTTCAAACAGTAGAGCTGATCACTCAGACTGTTGACACTTTTTAGCCTGCCTTGTAATCTAAACTGGGACCTCATGCTTGGGGTCAAAAATTTCCCCGTGCTTTTATTATTCTTTACACGATGATTTCAGTTTTATGCAGCTTACCTCCCTACAGCGCTCTCTTCTGTTTTACTTTCTGCCTTTCGTTGGCTGCTTTGGGGTGCTTTCGGATTCTGTTTTTGAGGGTGAGAATACTACAAAGGTAGAAGTGGTGGACTACATCTTTACTTGATGCCAAAGGAGGACCAACGCAATCAGGCGAGTCCTACTGATGTCTTCGCATCAGCGGACGAAAAACCAATGGGCAGGCGAGTGAATGGTGATGTTTTCTAGACAGACTGTGATGTCCCTCATTTACTGCTGGCGAAGGGCACTGTATTCTTATTCTGCCGATTTTCGTTCCCGTTTTATTCCTCTCTCAGCACCCTCTTCTTTATTTTTCTTTCTTTCTTTTTTATTATCTGCAAAAGTTATGATGTGATAATGGAAGAATAGTTAACCTGCACTTGTTTTCCCTCGCTGCTTATTCGCTTTAATATGTATTTGGATGTATGTGTGCGCGAACACACACACACATCCACAAACTATATATATATATATATGGAATTCAGTGTGTGTGGCGATGTGTGTGTGTGTGTGTGTGTGTGTGTAGTGTGTGTGTGTACAGTGTGTGTGTGGGAATTCAGAAACGATTCTGCTATGCAGACAGGCCTAAATGCCCACTGTAATTTGACTTGGACGAAAGTAAATTCTGGGCATTCCTTTCTGTTTCATGTGTGTGTGTAACTCGTTTTGACACACACCCTTGCTGTGCTGTATTGCCTTGTTTCTGCATTTTCTGTGTGTGTGTTTGTTGTGTGTGTGTGTCGCCTTGTTTCTGAATGTGTGTGTGTGTGTTGCCTAGTTTCTGGATTGTGTTTACTTCTGCTGTGCTGTATTGCCTAAAACTGTTTCTGAATTTGATGTGGATCAAAGTTGTTTGTTGAATTGCCTTTCTTTTCTAAATTCACCTACCTCGTTTCTGAATTCCTGTGCTGTCTGTTTCTGAATAACCTTGATTTGTGCTGTACGTATTTTTCTTGTTTCTTAATCGCCCTTTCTCCTTCTGTGTGCTGTTTTGCTTGCTCCTGGATTCCCTTGCTCTTTCTGTGCTGTGTTGCCTTGTGTCTTTCTCCCCGTCCTCTTTGTGTGCTGTATTGCCTTGTTTCTAAATTCCCTTGCTCTTTCTGTGCTGTATTACCTTGTTTCTGAATTCCTTTGCTCTCTCTGTGCTGTATTGCCTTGTTTCTGAATTCCCTTTCTCCTTCTGTGCTGTTTTGCCTTGCTTCTGAATTCCCTTGCTCTTTCTGTGCTGTATTACCTTGCTTCTGATTTCTTTGCTCTTTCTGTGCTGTATTACCTTGCTTCTGAATTCCCTTGCTCTTTCTGTGCTGTATTACCTTGCTTCTGATTCCTTTGCTCTCTCTGTGCTGTATTACCTTGCTTCTGAATTCCCTTTGCTCTTTCTGTGCTGTATTACCTTGCTTCTGAATTCCCTTGCTCTTTCTGTGCTGTATTACCTTGCTTCTGAGTTTCTTTGCTCTTTCTGTGCTGTATTACCTTGCTTCTGAATTCCCTTGCTCTTTCTGTGCTGTATTACCTTGCTTCTGAATTCCCTTGCTCTTTTCTGTGCTGTATTACCTTGCTTCTGAGTTTCTTTGCTCTTTCTGTGCTGTATTACCTTGCTTCTGAATTCCCTTGCTCTTTCTGTGCTGTATTACCTTGCTTCTGAATTCCCTTGCTCTTTCTGTGCTGTATTACCTTGCTTCTGAGTTTCTTTGCTCTCTCTGTGCTGTATTGTTCCCTCGCTCTTTCTGTCCTGTATTGCCTCGTTTCTGAATTCCCTTGCTCTCCCAGTGCTGTACTGCCTTTTTTTTTTCCTGGAATCTCCATCTCTGCTCTGTAATGTACTGTACTGCCTCGCTTCTGGAATATCTTTCTCTGCTCTATTCTCTGTTGTATGCTTTCATAAGTTTCTGGATTCTCTAGCTCTGCTCTTTTCTGCGATGGATTGCTCGTTTCTGAGTTCTCCCGCCCTGTTCTGTGTGGTATTAACTTGTTTTTGGATGATGTATTTCTGGGTTCTTCTGTGGTGGTCTGTGTCACATTGCTAGGTTGCTGCACTGTCCTGTGTTTATTCAGTGTTGCATGGTCTTTTTGTATTTACCTGTACTGTATTGCCTTGTTGCTCTGCTCGTGTTCTCTTAGTTTGTACTGCATTGTTACTCTACTCTCCTGTTCTGTCCAGTGTTGTTGGGCTTTGTAGCCTTATTCTCCAGCTCCAATCAGCGTTGTGATGGTCTTATTGCTGTATCCCCTTGTTTTGCTCTGTAATGTATTACCTTGTCTGCTCTTTCTCTCTGTCTGTCTCTGTTTCTCAGTCTCTGTCTGTCTGTGTCTCTCTCATATAGAAGTTTGGCTCTGTGCCCCTACTTTCTTCCGTTTTATTTTCTTACTCCTACACACACACACACACACACACACACACACACACACACACACACACACACTGTATATTAATAATTCAGCACATAATAACACAATTCAGCACACCTGTTGCTATTTGGTTATTATTTCCATAGCAAATAGGAAGAAAACCTAAAAATATTTCTAAAATCAAGAGGGAAAAAAAAAAAAAAGCATTGCAGTAAACGTTCCCCATCTATTTTAATACCAATAAGTGATTGAACAAAAGACTTTCTCACAGTAATTCATAATTGCAGCAAGTCCCCTGACCCCCCCCCCCCCCCCCCCCAAATCAACAAAAAAAAACCTGGTCCTGATATTGCCAGTATCAACAATGGGTGTATTATGGAGTAAAGCACAAAGCACAGCTGAATATATCAGTACTTTATCTCCCAGTGATGCACAAATCAACAAAGAGAATACTAAAAAAAAAATATCTTGTGCACATACACACACAAGACAAAATCAATACTTTTAACTCGCACACACACAAACGAACCACCACCACCACACCACCACCACCACACATTAAACAATGTCAACATTTTCTTTTCCCTTTTTGAAACTGAGCAGTTTCCTGACATTTATGTCAAGAAGGCTCTGCCAATCTGTTTCACAGACATACCATTCAACAGCTGTAACATTTTTTTTTTTTTTTTTTGTTGCTGATCTTTCCATATTTCAGTTAAGAAAATGTAACTCATACTATTGCCACTTGAAAATATCAAACATGCTATGACAAGCTTTTCTTCTTTGTTTCTTGCCCATAATTCTGAGGTTAACCATCCACAAAAAAATTTTCTGTACACAAATAAGACCTTGTTTAATCAAACCATTATCAACCTTGTCTGGGATTAAAACCTCTGTTTCAATTTTTTTTTATCCATCATGAAATGGGCAAGAAAAATCCGAAAACAGAATGATTCCATTTCAACTAACAGAAAAGTATTAAAGAAGACTGGCCCATCTTCATAGATGTCTATCGATTTTCTGAGGTGCCAATAGTCAGAGATACAAAGTTCTGTCTGTTTCTGGAAATGTTTCAGCTTTCATTGCCTTAAAATCACCATGTATAATTTTTTCCTGTATTTTGCACCATTAAGACATGCATTTGTATGTAAATCCTTTGGGTCTGGCTGCCAGTTTTGGTGACCTTTGTGCCCAGACTTGTGCATAGAGGCAATTTGTATAGGTGAAAAGTTCTGTGCACAGTTGATCTCTATTGTTATAGATGTCCCTCTCCTCTTTCATGTGATGATGCAGTAATGATTCTTTGTTGTCATCTGTCATTTGAATGACATTTTCATTATTTCATATAAGGAAGAATAAAACAGCAGCAACGAAGCAAGCCTCAATCGTTGATAGACATTTTTCATCTTTTGTGGACCATCAATCAGTCTGTACACACAAATAAGACATCAGTCCATACCCTGTATGGATGCAACACATTGCAAAAAAAAAAAAATAGGATATAACACAAGACAATTTCGTTTCGTTTCATCTGCTAACTGGCATTTCAGCAAGAAAGTATGCTCAAAGATGCGTGTTAAAATGAATGGATTGCATATCCAACACATGGGGCAACATGATGGGAAGGTAGGCAAACTCCTAGCACATTTGCAGGGATATCAATGCCATCTTCACTGATAGTGTTTTTCTCAAGGGTACTCATAAGGCAAGCAAACTCCTAGCACATTTGCAGGGATATCAATGCCATTTTTCACTGATAGTGTTTCTCTCAAGGGTACTCATAAGGCAAGCAAAACAGGTCTGTTTTTGCAGTGACATGCATCTCATCTCAAGCCAAGAGGTAAAAATGGGAGAGAGGGCATCTTATCCTTCTGCTTAAATCTACTGTGTTAGCATCGTACTTGTTCATTACTGGTGACTTGTTTTCCTTTTTCCTTTTGTATGATTTTGTTAATGAGTTTATAGTTCTTATTTCTGTTTTTCAGTTTTTGTATACATCGTTATCATTTACAATTATCATCATTATTATCAATCTTGCAAGTGCATGATATTATCTAAAATACTTGTATTTTTTTCTTTTATTGAATCAAAGAAAAAAAAACCTGTGAGAAGTCCTCATCTGAGCAATCCGGTATCTCCACATACAGCCCCATAAACATGGATGGAAACCAGCAAGAGAACAAAACAGCAACAACAACAACAACCACCGCCACGAAAAGCATGAAGTCTATCAAACCATGAAACACCAGCACAAAGCGACACATACACTAATTACTGAGGTCATCCAACATTCAAGTAAATGATGGATGGATGGTGGTGGTGGCACGGGGGAAGAGGTGTAGGCACGGATGGGAGTGTGGGCAGAGTGTAAGATACTATAAAACTTTTTTTTTTCCCTCCACAATCTTGACTTTCCACCTTTGCACCAGCACCTACATATTAAGGGTGACAAAAATGGGTAAAGCAAATCACAAGTCTTTTTCATTTGATGAAATTCAGGGCCAAATGTCTTAGAATCAGTGTGTTTTTTTTTTTCTTTTTTTTTTTTTTTCTGTACGAGAGAATAAAAGAGAAACATAAAGTTTTGCTCTTATGTAAATAGGTAAGGAAGAGAGTGTAGATGTGAGGAAACCAGACAGAAGACCCCTGTAAACAATCCAACATATGCACTACTATACAAACAACCCAAAATTTGAAACAAGCACAGGTGAAAAGTTGAAAGTTCCTGTAAGCACCTGACCACATGCACAGCTCAATAAACTGCCCAACATCAGAAACAAGTGAAGTACAAGGTCAAACCATTCCAGTTACAAACCTAATTCACATCCAGCCATATAAACTACCTACCATCAGAAACAAAGGCAAAATATATGACTCCAGTCAACGATTAAACAAATGCACATCTGTTATAATTACTTAACATTAGACACCAATACTGAAAAAAGGGTAAAATAATTTCTGTTAACGATTTAACGCATACCCAACTTTTGAAACAAGTCCAGGCCAAGGATTAAATGATCCCTACAAACAATCCAACATGTGTACATCTGAATATCTGTACCTACAGTGATCGTGCCACATATTTTATCAGTCAGTTCTACCCACAAATGTCACCAAGTATTAAGAGGACAATGGCACCAGCACAAAATTATTGCCTGTAGTCCCTCACCACCTCCCTCCTACCTAGTATCACACAGAATGATAACACTATCAACAGCCGTGAAAGTATCCTCTGTGTGTGTGTGTGCATGCATGTGTGCATGCATGTGTGTGTGTGTGTGTGTGTGTGTGTGTGTGTGTGTGTGTGTGTGTGTGTGTGTGTGTGTGTGTGTGTGTATGCTCATGCACTCATACGTGTTAGAAGTATGTTTGTTCTTCCCGTTTTTGTCAACATATGTTTTTCGTCACTCTAAAAAAAAACAAAAAAAAAACAGTGCACTGAGAACTCAGGGAGAGAGGGACAGAAAATTGGGTGAGAGGGGATTCCAATCATGATGTTAAAACTAACAACAGCATGAAAATTCCTCAGCATAGGATTTTTTAAGTAATAAATGTACATGCAATTCATGTAGCTATCCTTCCATCCAGGATGGTATTCAAACATACGATCATGACATATAAGACTTGAATCATGACATGAAGCAATCAAGGTATTTTCAGTTCTCTAAACAAGCTGCTTCTGCTGTTCTGTCTGACTTATACAAAGACAGGGGCATTAAAAAAAAGTCACGTTCAGTGTTGTTGTAAAGCTTGTTCTGTTGATATTTCTTTGTGTTTAAAATAAAAAGCACATGTTAACTGTCTCAACTTTTCTTTGAGTGAAACAAAAACAAGATTTAGCCTTTTTAAAAAGCACAATGCTGACAACTGACTTGTTATTCAGCCATGAATCAGCAGTACAACGAGTGTTTACTCATCACTTGAGAACAATATCAGTGAACCAGGTGAGTGGGGCATGCTATCATTTTACACTCTCTATTTACCTTGGCTTATACACACACGTCTGATAACAAGTGAAGACAGGCCAACTTGGGCTACAGCAAGTGACCGACTGGGCATGGTGAAGTTTGTCAGAAGTCTTTGCCCTCAACTTTGACAGGATACGACAGAATCAACGAATCACGGGTCATTCTCTTCAATGTTGAGAACTGACAGGTCGACTGTCACAGGTTATTCTCTTCAATGTTGAGAAGAAATGACAGGTTGACTGCCACAGGTCATTCTCCTTAATGTTGAGAAGAACTGACAGGTTGACTGTTACAGGTCATTCTCCTTGATACTGAGATCTGACAGGTCAACGGATCGCAGGTCATTCTCCTCAATGTTGAGAAGAACTGACCAGTCAACCTATCACAAGTCACTCTCCCCTATGTTGAGAGGGTGTAGGTCTCTTCAAAAGGCGAGTTGATCACAGGTTCTGCTCCTCAATGCTGAAGTTTACAAAACTGGCCAAGCTGACCGCAAGTCTTTCTCCTCAATGCTGAGGGTTACAAAACTGGCCAAGCTGACCGCAAGTCTTTCTCCTCAATGCTGAGGTTTACAAAACTGGCCAAGCTGACCGCAAGTCTTTCTCCTCAATGCTGAGGGTTACAAAACTGGCAAAGTTGATCGCAACTCTTTCTCCTCAATGCTGAGGGTTACAAAACTGGCCAAGCTGATCGCAAGTCTTTCTCCTCAATGCTGAGGGTTACAAAGCTGGCAAAGCTGATCGCAAACCTTCTCCTCAATGCTGAGGGTTACAAAACTGGCCAAGCTGATCGCAAGTCTTTCTCCTCAATGCTGAGGTTGACAAAACTGGCAAAGCTGATTGCAAGTCTTTCTCCTCAATGCTGAGGGTTACAAAACTGACGAAGCTGATCACAACTCTTTCTCCTCAATGCTGAGGGTTACAAAACTGGCCAAGCTGATCGCAAGTCTTTCTCTCAATGCTGAGGGTTACAAAAATGGCAAAGCTGATCACAAGTCTTTTTCCTCAATGTTAAGGGTCACCCGGCGTGTGAAGCCCAGCTCCTGAAGAGTGACCTGTGTGTCCTGGGCCAGGTCCTGACGTGGGTAAGACGTGCACAGTGTGTTGAATGTCTGGGTAAACCCGCTCACTGTCATGAAGTCCAGTAAAGTCTGGGTGGGGGAAGAAAAGAATATCAAGATAAATAATTAAGTTGAAGGACAGACAGAAATGTACATGTGTGTGTGTGTGTGTGTGTGTGTGTGTGTGTGTGTGTGTGTGTGTGTGTGTGTGTGTGTGTGTAAAGTGTAAAAAAGGGAAGAAATAAACCATCAAACAGATAAAATATATATATATATATATAAATTGAAAAAAAAGAGAAGAAATAAACCATCAAACGATGGGTTTTTTCCTGTTCTTATCAAGGCATTTTATGTACTGCTAAAGACTATGCCTACAAACAGGGCAAGCAAAATTGAATTATTGTTTTTTTTTAATGAAAAACACTTTTTTTTCTCCTTCTCCCTGTGGTTATTACTTAAATAAATCAAGTTATTTGTTTGTTTTTTTTATTTTCTAATTGGTAATAAAGATGTTTTGGAATATAGGACACATTAATTCTCCCGCAAACAAAACTGTTGTTTGCACTTTTATAATTGAAACAGTTTTAATGGCACAGAAAAGAGATGGTTATCTGAATACAATCACTCTTGGACAGGTACGTGGAAGGCACTCATACCTGTACTGTGTCACTTTGCCTGAAGCGACGCTGATATACTGTTTGTATGGGGGATCGCAGCAGCACCAAGACGGTCTCTGGCTCACCTTCTTGGGGCTCCTGTGGAAGGGTTATCACCTGGCAACAGTTCAAGCCAAAAAAATGAACGCCTTTTCAAAGATAGTAAACCAGTTTTTCTTATGAAATGATAAAAAAAAAAAAGAAGGGGGCGGGTTCAACTTGTTACCTGAGCTAATTCTTTTGGAACAAACTTTCAGCAAAAAAACAAAACATTACCCCAAAACAGAACAAAATGTTTTTTATTTCATACATATATATGGGCTAGAGGTATCTGGGTCCAGGTTTTATCATCACTGCATACATAATCAAATTTTTGCTGACACTTCAGAATCTTCAGGACAGGGTACAAATCCCTGGGACCTGAAGAAGCTCATATGTCAGCAAAACTTTGATGAAAAATCGATGCCAGTCTTAAGACATGAAAACACTTACATCTTAGAGTCTCTGGTGCCTACTCCAGTCTATTCTGCACGGTGTGGAGCCCAGGACATGAAGAGATTATTATTTATTGATCTATCTTCCAATCTATCTATCTATATGCAGGCACGCACACATGCACACACACACACACACACACACACACACACACACACACACACACACACACAAAAACACACATGCACAAAAAAGACAAACGACATGTTACTCTGTAAACATACAACATGCACCTACTTTAACAGTACAAGTGCGTGTTAAGAAAAAGTAGAGAATTTTGATTCACAAGACCAGTCATTCATACCAACCCAGACCAATCATTCATACCAACCCTTTTGGGTTTCTGAGGTGGTTTTGCAGGCTGAGGGGTGGGTTTCTGGATCCTGCGACGTATGGCTGCCATCTCTCTAGGGTTCAACTCTTTTTCAAACTCATCCAACTCCTCCTGCTCTGCTCTCTGATCTTCATCATTCTGAACAGAACCAGGAGTTAGCATAAGATGCTGAATCCTTCAGTGACAAGCTGACAGTTTCCCCACTTCAGATTTTTACTGTTTTGACTTCATTTGAGTGCACGCATGCATACATACTTGTGTGTGTATGTGTGTGTGTGTGTGTGTGTGTGTGTGTGTGTGTGTGTGTGTGTGTGTGTGTGTGTGTCTGCGTGTGTGTCTATGTGCCTGTGTGTGTGTGTGTGTGTGTGTGTGTGTGTGTGTGTGTGTGTGTGTGTGTTTGCGTGTGTGTCTATGTGCTGCTGTGTGTGTGTGTGTGTGTGTGTGTGTGTGTGTGTGTGTGTGTGTGTGTGTGTGTGTGTGTGTGTGTGTGTGTGACAGAGAGACAGACAGACAAACAGAGAGACAGACAGATGAAGAGAGAATGTTTGAGCGTTTTCATGAGCCCATTAGTAGGTGTTTACATATGTCTATGTGTGCAAACATACATGTTCCATTTGCCAGCATGTAAGCAAGGAAGAAAAAGAGAAAACATAAGCAAGGGAGGGTCAGGAAGCATGGACAGATCGACAAATAACATATGGTCTCTTACATCCATGACAAGCAAGCCAGCACCACACTGACAAGTCCACCATTGTTGGGATAGACTGTGGGGAAGCGGAGAGACTGCAGTGTGGCCCAGCTCACAGAAGAGTGCAGGAAAGTCTTCAAGTAAGGGCACTCAGACTGAAGACCCAGTCTTCCAAACATCTATTTTTCTGGGACAGTTTTCTAGTCTATACTAGGTTCACCTCCCAACAAAGGTTCTCTTCCAGTTGAGACTTTTTCCCCCAAAGGAATTGTGATGATTGATACACAGAGGTTACAATTTAAACACTTTGAATCAAACCCTGCTTCCTTTCTGTAAAAGACAATGACGCATCTCACATGAATGATAAATCAGTCTATAACTCACTGAATACATAAACAAACCTCTCCACAGTTCTAAGAATCCTGATCTACAATAAATAAACAAAAACAAAAAGAAATCTGAATGATACACACTCCAAAATACTTTTTAATAAAGAAGCAGATAAACAAAATTTCTTGTAAGAGTATGTATTTGTAAATTGTTGGGCCTTCAAGCAAACAGTTTTTACACATTGGGGGGAACAAAAAAAAGTGTGAAGGGAGCTCACCCCCAGTGCCTGTCCCTCGCCTTTCCAGGCTGGCCCAAGGAACTTGTAGAAATCCTCCTCTCTCTGTTGTTGTTTCTTCGCTTCCTCTCGGGGCTGTAAGATCCTCTCCTTGTAACTAGCAGCCTGCATACCACATGAAATCTAAATCATTAATAACTGTTGTATGTTGTCCTCTTAGTCAGTGCATGTTCTACTGAACAGCGCATGTTCCCTCGCTTCTAAGCGCATGTTCTCCGGCTAGTTGGTCCATGTTTTCCTGCTACTTTGTACAAGTTCTGGTGATACTTGGCAGAAGTTCTCAGGATGCTTGAGGTATATTCTCCCTGCGACTTGGTACACGTTCTCCTGCTACTTGGTGCCTGTCCTGCTACTACTTGGTACACATTCTCCTGCTACTTGGTGCATGTTCTCCTGCTACTTAGTGCATGTTCTGCTACTTAGTGCATGTTTACCTGCCACTTGGTGCATGTTCTCCTGCTACTTAGTGCATGATCTCCTGCTACTTGGTGCATGTTCTCCTGCTACTTGGTGCGTGTTCTCCTGCTACTTGGTGCATGTTCTCCTGCTACTTAGTGCATGTTCTGCTACTTGGTGCATGTTTACCTGCCACTTGGTGCATGTTCTCCTGTTACTTAGTGCATGTTCTCCTGCTACTTGGTGCATGTTCTCCTGCCACTTGGTGCATGTTCTCCTGCTACTTGGTGCATGTTTACCAGCTACTTGGTGCATGTTCTCCTGCCACTTGTGTGCATGTTCTCCTGCTACTTGGTGCATGTTTACCAGCTACTTGGTGCATGTTCTCCTGCTACTTGGTGCATGATCTCCAGCTACTTGGTGCATGTTTACCTGCTACTTGGTGCATATTTACCAGCTACTTGGTGCATGTTTACTGCTACTTGGTGCATATTTACCAGCTACTTGGTGCATGTTTACCTGCTACTTGGTGCATATTTACCAGCTACTTGGTGCATGTTCTCCTGCTACTTGGTGCATGATCTCCAGCTACTTGGTGCATGTTTACCTGCTAATTGGTGCATGTTCTCCTGCTACTTGGTGCATGTTTACCTGCTACTTGGTGCATGTTCTCCTGCTACTTGGTGCATGTTCTCCTGCTACTTGGTGCATGTTCTCCTGCACTTGATGCATGTCCTCCTGCTACTTGGTGCATGTTTACCAGCTACTTGGTGCATGTTCTCCTGCTACTTGTGCATGATCTCCTGCTACTTGGTGCATGTTCTCCTGCTACTTGGTGCATGTTTACCTACTACTTGGTGCATGTTTCTGCTACTGCTACTTGGTGCATGTTCTCCTGCTACTTGGTGCATGTTCTCCTGCTACTTGGTGCATGATCTGCTACTTGGTGCATGATCTCAGCTACTTGGTGCATGTTCTAATGCTACTTGGTGAATGATCTCCTGCTACTTGATGCATGTTCTCCTGCTACTTGATGTCTTTTCTGCTACTTGGTGCCTGTTCACCTGCTACTTGGTGCATGTTCTCCTGCCACTTGGTGCATGTTCTCCTGCTACTTGGTGCACGTTCTCCTGCCACTTGGTGCCTGTTCACCTGCTACTTGGTGCATGTTCTCCTGCCACTTGGTGCCTGTTTACCTGCTACTTGGTGCATGTTCTCCTGCCACTTGGTGCATGCTATCCTGTTACTTGGTGCATGTTCTCCTGCTACTTGGTGCATGCTATCCTGTTACTTGGTGCATGTTCTCCTGCCACTTGGTGCATGTTCTCCTGCTACTTGGTCATGTTCTCCTGCTACTTGGTGCATGTTCTCCTGCTCTTGGTGCATGATCTCCTGCTACTTGATGCGTGTTCTCCTGCTACTTGATGCGTGTTCTCCTGCTACTTGGTGCATGTTCTCCTGCTACTTGGTGCATGTTCTCCTGCTACTTGGTGCATGTTTCTGCCTTGGTGCATGTTCTCCTGCTTCTTGTGCATGTTCTCCTGCTACTTGGTGCGTGTTCTCCTGCTACTTGGTGCCTGTTCACCTGCTACTTGGTGCATGTTCTCCTGCTACCTGTGCATGTTCTCCTGCTACTTGGTGCATGTCTCTCCTGCTACTTAGTGCATGTTCTCCTGCTACTTGTGCATGTTCTCCTGCTACTTGGTGCATGATCTCCAGCTACTTGGTGCATGTTCTCCTGCTACTTGGTGCATGCTATCCTGTTACTTGGTGCATGTTCTCCTGCTACTTGGTGCAAGTTCTCCTGTTACTTGGTGCATGTTCTCAGCTACTTGGTGCATGTTCTGTTTTCTTGGTGCACGCTATCCCTTTACTTGGTGCATGCTCTCTTGTTACTTGAAGCATGCTCTCTTGTTACTTGGTGCATGTTCTCCTACTACTTGGTGCATGTTCTCCTGTTCCTTAATGTATGTTCTCCTGCCACTTGTGCATATTCTCCAGTTACTTGTTGCATGTTCTGTTACTTGGTGCATGTTCTCCTGCCACTTTTGCATATTCTCCTGTTACCTGGTGCATGTTCTCCTGCTACTTTTGCACACTCTCCTACTACTTGTGCATGTACTCCTGCTACTTGGTGCTTGTTCTGCAATTTGGGTGCATGTTCTGCAATTTGGTGCATGTTCTGCAATTTGGTGCATGTTCTGCTATTTATGCATCATCGTCTGTTAGTTAGAGCATGTTTTGCTACTTGTATATGCTCTCCTCTTCTTGGTTCATGTTCTCGAGCTATTTAAGCATGTTCTTCTGTTGCCTGCTACATGCTCTCCTGCTGCTTGGTGCATGTTTTTGCTGTGCTTGTGAATGTTCTTCTGCTGCAACTTTTTACATGTTCTCTTGTTGGTAGAGCATGCTATTCTGCTACTTGGTTCCCGTTTTTTCCGCTACCTGGTGCATACTCTTGCGCTACTTGGTGCATGTTCTCCTGCTACTTGGTGCATGTTTTCCTGCTACTTGGTGCATGTTTTCCCTCTACTTGGTGCATGTTTTCCTGCTACTTGGTGCATCTTTTCCTGCTATTCGGTGCACAACTCGATGCTTATTTTCCTGCTACTCGTGCATGTTCTCCTGCTGCTTGTGTATGTTCTCCTAGTGCTTGGTGCATGTTCTCCTGCAACTCGGTGCACATGCTTCTTTCTACTTGGTGTATATTTACCTCCTGCTTGGTGCTTGTTCTCCTGCTACGTAGCGCATGCTCTCCTGCTCCCTGGAACATTCTCTTGTGCTAGTTGATGCACGTTCTCCTGCTCCTTTGTAACTTTTGATGTACACTCCCTTCCTCCATAATGATCTATTTTGTACCCCGATGACATGTACTATCCCTTATTTGAAATGTTGTACCTCTCTCCCTCCCCCCCCAAGACATATTCAATCCATTGCTGAACTCTCATATATGCCAGTGGCTTGTTAAGTGTCTTGCATGATGTGTCGGACAAGAACAGTGTGACTGAACACCACCCAGTGACTCAGCGGCAGGACAGAGTCTCCTCTGGCGGGTAGTCTCACAATGAACTGTGGTACTGAAAGCTCTCTGTGGATCAATGGAATAAGAATGGCAACCAAAAAAACCTGAGATGAACTGCCTGGCGCCCACTGACAAATCACAGAAGATGACATGGGAAGGAAGAAGATTTGAAACGTTACTATTTCAAATGGAAAGCCGAGAGCTTCAATGCCAATGACAATGATACTCGAACTTTTGAAAATAAAGCTTTGTGCATTAATATTTGTACAGATATTACATCTCCAAAATCTTGTGTGTCAATCTATATACATTCAGGAGGCTAAATTCCGTGTGTTAATATCCACGAAATGATACTAAAATCTTCAAAACATGTCTGTGATGTTGATATTTCCACAATCCTACGAAAAATAATAATAATAATAATAATAATAATAATAATGAACTTATATAGCGCCTATTCTCTGCTAGAGACCAAGCTCTAAGCGCTTTACAAATCAACCCTCGTTTACACAACGGGCTGCCTACCTGGGTAGTGCCGACTGAAGAGCTGCCAGCTGGCGCTTCATTCAGTCGTTTCCCGTGTCATCCAGTCAGTATTTTCAATATCGATCACTCATTTTCCTTACTTCCTTCATTCTTTCCATTTCTCACTCAGGGTGCATGCTATGTGTAACATGTCATCCATACCAACGGCCAAACTGGCCTTCTCTTCCGAATGTTGGTGATGGGATTTTACGTGTGTGCAAGATGTTATGCGTGTGTTCACACGGAATCTCGTTTATAGTCTCATTCGAAGGTCTGTATGGGAAATGGAGTCAGAACCAATGTTAACTCTGAGGGAAAAATCCCCCTGTACCGAAACACCCTGGCGGAGGTTTCGAACCCACAACCCCAGGATCTCCAACATTACGAGTCAGGCGCTCTACCAACTGAGCTATTCCGGCTTCAACAGTCGAAAAGTGTATGTCAAAATCAGTTCAGTTAGACCAATTCTTCCATGGACAAACCCTCCTGCATCAAGATCTATACAGTGAAACTGAATCTTCATCAGAAATAACCTTGAAAGCCAGCATCTACACAACAATGCTAATGTTCACTAAACATGACCTTACAAACAAAAAAAAAAATCTATGAAATAATAACCTGCTTCCTGAGAAAAAAAACCAAGCGTGTCAATAGCCTACACTGACACTAATTCTTCAGCAGACAAACCCTTCTGCATCAAGTTTTATTAAATTATACTAAAACTACATCAGACAAAACATCATGTATTAACATTTGACACAATGATACAAAATCCTCACAAGACATAACCTTGTATGACAGTATCTACACACCTAAATTTTTGCCAGACAAACTGTCTTTATCTTTACAATGATACCAGATCTCTCACAAACAAGATCTTGTGACTCAATATCCACATCATAATAATAAATCTTTACTGCACAAAATTTCATGACCAGTCTAGACCTACTCAATGACAGGAAAAAAAAAACATGGGCAGGCAAAACTTTGTATGTCAATACTCACATAACAAAACAAGATCTTCACCAAACAAAATTTTTTGCGTCAATAGCTACACATCATGTAAGTCAATATTTACATAACAATACAAGATCTTCACCAAAGAAAACCTTTTGAGTCCATATGTACACATTAAGATAGTAGACAGAAACTCAACAGAGAGACTGATAGCAGCAGATCTTCAAAGAGGAAGCCCCCATCCCTATCTCCACCCCTGCAAATGTTTCAGTTTCTAACACCTTACACTAGACCGCATCCAGGCAACGACTCCTGAATACTCTCCTGCCATCAGAAACTGCGCAGCCCATTGCTTTGCTATGCCAACTTCCAGACTGATCCAGTCTGATGTGCATTCCTTTGAGGGGAGCCTCACTGATAAAACTTGGGGTGTGAAATTTACACAGTGGTACTAAATTTACACTGGATAAAACGCTGCGTGTCAGTATCTACACAATGACACTAAATGCCCTCTGCATGGAACCTTGCATTTCAATATTTCCACAATGACAGTAAACCCACAGCGGACCATACCTTTGCCTGGTGTTTCTCTTGCAGTTCCTGATGGATGGAGTTTTGCTTTCTCCTTTGTTCTTCACTGATGGGGTCCAGTCTTCCTGCTGAAATTCAAAGATGGATGGAAGCTGTAAGCACCTTAAACACTAGGAAGTACTGGCTTGTGTATAAGACTTTGGAGTGCTTTCATTTTTCTGTAGATCCAACTGAGCATAGGCATACCTTTGGGAGGCTTTGAAAGTAACATATCTGAAGAACAGGGTATAGAATCTCTGGGGGGGTGTGTGTGTGTGTGTGTGTGTGTGTGTGTGTGTGTGTGTGTGTGTGTGTGTGTGTACATGTGTGTGTGTATGTGTGTGTATGTGAGAGAGAGAGAGAGACAGTGTGTGTATGTGTGCGTGTGTGTGTGTGCATGTGCACGTGTCCATGCGTGCATGCAGGCATGTGTATGCTTGCATGTGCACATGCATGCTGGTTTATTTGAACTTTCTTTCACTGAACATCATCCTTATCTCTCTAATCCCTTCAGTCACTTTTTCTATTTATTGTCTAATCATAAAACCTTAAAACCAAGGCCACATTTCTTTCTCTCAGTCTTCTCATGTTCAAACATATCAATCTTCTCTCAAAATGGCTGACAAAATATCCAACATACATTTAATTTATAGTTTTTGATGGACATTAAACTAATATTCAAACTGTGAAATAACCAGCAAACTGAGGATTGGCAATATCAGTTAATTAATCATTTACTTCTTACCAGCCGCTGTGGCACTATGATTAGCTTCGCAGATTCCTGGCTGGGATGTCGTGGGTTCAATTCCCATTAGAGCCATTTAGGTTTGTAGGATTTTTCTGGCCATGACCAGTTTCTACCCACAACTGAGTTTGCTATAGGCTCAACTTGAAGGACTTGGGATCACACAGTCGAGCTTCATCGACTTCATGGATGCACTGTTGAGAGCGTCGCTCAAACTGTGACCAATACTGCAGGTGTCTGTTTCTCTCAGGCCTTGTTGATGTTGGGATACATTATGATAGTATGCACAGAGTACACACCTGTCATGTTGTGTCAGACCAGAATGAACCTCTGCAGCATTATCTTCATCATCCTCAGCCTCATCGATCGGCATGCAAGCATACCTTGCTTTCATAACATGAGTTTTGATTACTTCTCCATGCCTACAGCCTTGGTGAGTTCATGCTGAGGGCACAGGTATCTGCGAGTTTATAGGGACTGTCAATGGCGGGATGAGGTGGCACCCTCCAGATGGGGATGCTCAATAATGTTGACTCTGCAACTAAACAATTAACTGTCGTCAGAAGAGGGCCTAGTGAATGGTGTCCTGAATATGCTGGATCAGAACAGGCACTCTACTGCACATCACCAAAGTGACTTGGCAGCAGTGAGGTGTCTCCTCTGGTGGGGTTGCATTCTGATGACTTGATACTGGTTCTTCCTGTGGATCACCAATATCAGGGAAAAACTCACCATTTCCCAGTGTTGATGGAGATGAACCGGCATGGTGACTGTACCACTTCTTCAGTCTGGGAAGTAGCCACTGAAGGAGAAAGGTGATAATGGCAAGTCCCAACACACCTCGACCCACCCACCTCACCATGCTCCATGCAAGCTCTTGAGTGTCCACTGAAAAACACACACACACACACACACACACACACACACACACACACACACACACACACACACACACACACACACACACACACACACACACACACACACACACACACACACACACACACACACACACACACACACACACACACACACACACACACACACACACACACACACACACACACTGCATACAGATACACATCACAGACAAAGACTTGTTTTCTCACTGAGAGCTCATCATCTGCATGATTTGTAACAATAGTATACCTGCAAGCAACTTCAGGAATAAGGAATGATCTTCTCCCCACCAAAAAGGTGAGTAAAATTTCTCAAAACTGCAACAAGCAACATCCTTACAAGATGAACACAGCACATTGTCAATCCCAACAATGTGCACTTTCCATAAGAAAAAAAAAAACTCTCTCTCTCTCTCTCTCTTTCTCAGTCACACACACACACACACACACACACACACACACACACACACACACACACACACACACACACACTTTTAAAATAAATAGTACAACCTTTAATCTGTTTCCTTGTTCTTTTCACCTTAGAAAACAAGAGACGTAACACTACACATGCCCATTCATTATATATATCATTATTAGCAGTGATGCATCTATTCCTTGCTACATACCTGGCAACTTCCTTTTCTCTCTAAAGCCCACAGCTCTCAATAGCTTAGGTTTCTGACATTGTAATAGGTTTATTGTGTGTCCGACATTCACCTTTAGGCACACAGGTATATTGAAATTGGTGCCAGCTTATGAGATGACGGAGAGGCATGGTGGAGTAGCTTATGGCTTGTCACCTTTGGGGTCTGTCTACAAGTGTTGGGACTGTAGGGCTGGTGTGTCACTAACCAAACATCAAGACTAGCAACTACTAGCCCTTAAAATGGTAGATTAAGAACCGCTACTTGCAGACACCTGTTCCACTGGATTACCAACAGTGTACAGACAGACGTCACAAAAAAAGTCTTTCTGAGAACAGAAGAACTTATCCACAACCCTACCAACTCATCCTTCTGTTCACAGATCATTGAGAACCCCTCCTTTGAGCATTGCATGACTACTTTGATCCGCACATTTTGTTCAGAAATCATCAGTTCTAAGATAATACAGAGAACAACAAAACCGTCTGGATTTGACCATGCCTACAGCATAAATCCTGGTTTATTGTAGCATGTCTTTGAAATCATTTGGCCCATGCTGATAAAACATTAACCTCCCGTTCACAATGTAAGCAAACTGATGACCATGCAGATTCTTCTTTTTCACATGTCCAATACATCATCCTGTCAACAGCTTTGATTTTGTGTATATGCTGTGAAGGACGGTGGAGGGGGTGAGGAGGCAGCAGCCTGGAAGATCAATTTCATTCTGCTGGAATGGCAAAGAACAGCAGAAGTGGTGTGGGTGTGGAGAAGACTGGGTGAGTAAGACTGGGATAGAGGTGGTGATATTTAATATCTAATATTTGATATTTAATAGCAAGAATTTGAAGCTTTCTGCGGAAAGCAATAATACTGCTTTGAACAGAAGACAGCTGTTCTCACTGATGGTATTCATGTGAAAAAGATTGATTTCTTTTTTTCTGTGACTTGTCTTACATGCATGGAAGGTAAGGTAATGTTGCTTATAGACCAGCCGGCCATAAAAGGCCATATCAGGGCTACATGTATGGAAGGATGTATAAGACCGATTGATGGGATTGGTAGGCTGTTCTTGTGGGTGGGATTAGGACTTGGTTGAGTGGTTCAATTATGGCATCATCTTTATAATGAACTCTAAAAATAGTGCCATTTTTGCTGAGCATTCCAGATTGTTAGTGAGATCCATTGCAGCGGAGTGAAAACATCTTCCAACGTTTGATGTCTGAAAATGGCAGTTCAACCACCCAGTCATAACATGACACTGTATTTTCTTCTTTTCTTTTTTTTTTTTTTTTTTTTTTTCTAAATACACGCAGCTAGGTATGTTGGGGTACCACACAGCATGAGGTGTATTCCAGTGCTGGTGACAAAACAATTTTATTGGTTGTTTCCTTTTGTTTTGCTGGTCATGTTTAAGGTATGTCCATCTGAGGTCCTGTGTGATGGCAACACTGTTGAAACTTTGTCTCCTATTCTTATGGCAACACTATTGGTAGTTTGTCTCCATTACACATGCAGTTGAGTTTCTGGTGATGAATCATATAGATCTCAAGTGCATCAATTTCTGTTGTTGTTTTTTTTTCTACATCTCAGTGTGACATTAACCCCTCCTCCCTCCCAGTCTAACTCATTCTTTTTCTTTTCCTATTCTTCTTCTTTGTTCACATAGTGTCTACTGGTACTTGCATCACTGGTGATTTTAACACTTGGAACTTTATCATGAAAGAGTGGGGAGGTGGGGTTGGAGGTTGTTTTTGCTTGATACCAGTGGTAATATGGGTGTGGACGAGAATGGTTGCTTAGATGATTAACTGCATAAGAATAATGCGCTGACCATGCCTGTGACCACAGGAGGTGTGATCAGCCGAGCTGTATGACCGAGACGCGTTGTTTGTAAGTGGGGCTGACAGGCTAATACAACCACGTCATTCAGTCACTTACATGTGAATACCGACTTCCCTTCCTCTAATCTCTCTCTTCACTCTTGATCAAAAGTCTTTGACTTCTAACTGATATGTACAACTCAGGTAGCTAACTTTTAAGTATAATTATAACACTTGTTATCCAACAATCAGATCTGAAACAAATTTAGACTACATCAATGAAATAAAACAAACGTCACTGGACAATGATTTGCGAAAAGAGCACTTACTCTCGTTGAGCAGACGAAATCAAACGCATAAAACACCTGGTGGCACATTATAGACTCGCCCATCCAGGTTTTCCAAAAGTGTAAAGTTCCTTTACTTGCAATTTTTTTAAACAATCGTACATGTTCTTGATACGATCATGTTTGGAAGATTAAATGTTCAACACGCTTTGATTTTCTCTTCCAATCGCATCTCAGAAAAAAAAAAGACTAGTAATATGGAAACTTCACGATAATAATGTCAACATCCCTCAAAGCAGACAAGTTCATTATCGGCCATTGCTATTGTAGATGACCAATCGCTTTCGATCACATGACATAGCAAAACAGTATATAAAGGAGAGAGCCTTCTGCTTCGGCCTCTTTTCCGCTCGGAGAGAAGGTCGAAGCAGAACAAAGAAAAATGTCTGCAAACGGAGTAAACGGTAACCATTACCTGGAAATTAACCATCATTATGCCGAAGAATGCAGCCAGGATGACATTGGCACTTTCCTGTTCACATCAGAGTCTGTTGGAGAAGGACATCCAGGTAAGCAGACAGTACGCGCCGATTTTGTGTCCCGCCATGTTGATAACAAGTCGTATCAAAGGCCTGGAGCTGTCGGTCTCATAGGCTAGCTTGGGCACGTGGTTTTGTTTTCAGTTCAGGTTACGTACTTGGCGATTGAATTAAGCTATCCGGCACATTTGATTTTTACTCTTTACTATCGTTAGTAATTGATAGAGACGTATTCATTAGGGACAGTTGAACTGTTTCAATTGATTGTTACATTTTTTTTTTTTTAAGATAACGCTGCAGATGAGTCCACAGTTAGATTTACCCGCCGTAAGAGGTTAAATCGGTGCGCGGCAAGTTCAACAAGAAAAAAACGTTTCAGTTAATTCTGTCTTGCGAAGGTAAATGTGGGTGTTCACATGCTGTCAGCACAGGGATCCGCCTATTCATCTCTTTTTTTTTTTTTTTTTTTTTTTTGGTAAGTTCAGTGCCCAGGTGGGTAAAGTTGGTTTCTTTCACTTTGAAGTGAATGGTTTTCCCGGGGGTAGTGTTTGTTTCTTTCATATTGCATCAGAGATAGTTTTTTCCGAATAGTGAAGCACATATTACCGTAAAGGAAGAAGTGGTGTTATGATAGTTTCTCCAAAATGATGTGATTTTAACTGGATTGACACTTGTGACAGAAGACAACTATACGGTGTTTGGTGACCAGAGTAAAATGATAGCAATAATTATTTTTCTCAGTTGCCTTTTTGAACAAAATTTTAGTATTTTTATGGAATTAATTTCTTATAATATCATTTTGCATTGATTGTGCAAATTGCCGTAAATTGCCATTTTTATATAAACAAGGGAAACATAAGGTGATTTTGTGAACCTCTTTTTTTTTTTATTCCAACTGACTTAGTATATTGAATGTGTTGAATTTTTCTTACAATGTACAAACCTTTCATTGAAGAATGAATTGTGCTGCAAAATGCATCCTTAAGATCCCAGTTTCACTTTTAACGACACCACAGACATGTTTCATTTGACAGTTATCAGGAAGTCATTTTTTCTTTTTTATTGTGCAGCCAATCTTAGCCTTTTCTCTAATTATGCCTCTTGTAAGCCATCCCCCTTAAATATTTTGTTGTCTCAGGGAACAGGGGAGACAACCACCCACGTTCATTGATCATAGAAGACCTAGTTGAACTGCTCAACGTATTTAGCCATTAGGTCTTTCCTGTTTTAGACTGAATTCAGATTTTTCGAAGAGATACAAGGCCATTATGAGGACGCCCTGGGGTAACATAAGATTATTATTGAATGCAGAGCCCTGTATGAGCCGGTAAAGTACTAACATTCTGTGGTAAACATAAATCCAGAGAGTTGATTTATTCGTTGTTCCCATGAATATTGATTGCAGCTGCATAAGCAGTAACATTCTTGCTGTGAAATTCTTTTCCAGACAAGATCTGTGACCAGATCAGTGATGCCATCTTGGATGCTCACTTGCGACAGGACCCCAACGCAAAAGTAGCATGTGAGACGGTCACAAAAACAGGAATGGTGCTGGTGGTGGGGAGATCTCATCTAAAGCCATGTTGACTACCAGAGTGTGATCCGTGGTACCATCAAGCAGATTGGATATGATGACTCTTCAAAAGGTACAGTTATAATTTAGTATTCAGGCAGGTTTGAGGATATCTTGATGTGGCTGCAGTCCTGGAAGTTTGTGTCAATGTTGATATTTCAGAATTAACCTGTGAAGATAATGAAAGAAGAAGAAAAAGAATACTTAATGTGTTTCCAACATTGTGTTTAGTATGGGACACAATTTGTATACGAGTTGTTCTCCAGTACTGCTGACAATTAAAGGGTCAGTCATTTAAGTGACTTGCATTAAAAGCAGTGGAATAGTGTTCTATAAAATTTCATGCACTGCATACGAAAATGGCTATACTATCAAGTGTATAAAATTTGGTGTGCCAATTTTTTTTTTTTCCATATCTTTTTTTCTTTTTAATATTCACCAGAGAACCTAAAAATGGCGACTTAAAATGGGAATGTGGACACCTACTTAATTTTGAATCGTGTGGAGCCTTCCAGACGTGATGATGGCGGTTTGTATTTCATGGAAATTGTGTTAAATATCATAAAGTCAGTGCATGAAACTTGCAATAAAATGTTTCATCTAAAATTGCCTGTTTGAGGACGCCAAACTTGGTGCTCATAGTGCTACACATAATGTCCCACGTTGATCAAAAAATCGCTCGGTTTAAGTTCATCTCTGACCATTTGCCACAATGTTTTTTTTTTCCAGCAGTATTTGCTCTAGAAGTTTACAAAGGCACATACATAACAAATTACATCAAAATGAATGTTTCATTGTGAAGAAAATGAAAAATCTCTTCAAGCTGTCCCAGATGATGCACCTGCAATGCCGAAACTTTTTATTTGAATTTCGGACGAACGAAAGCGTTTCGAGTCTCCGTGGCTGGTCGGGGAGTAAAGTGTGTACCTATAATTGTATAACAAATATCAGTGACGCAGTACACTAAAAACTGTACAGCAAGTGAGAAATTGCGCCAAAAGTCGTGATGTCCCTTTCTGTTTTACTTCAATGTGCCCAAAACTCATACGAGGCGCAAGTCAACTCCACAAACAAATCTTCATTGTTCTTCTTTCCAAATAGTCATCTATGCCTGAGGTAATTTATTTGATATTTTTCACTGTTTAATATATCGTTTTTTTTTTCTACAATTAAAAACAGTAATACTCACCATTCATGCTGGCAAACCATTCTTAATCTTGGAAGCGTGGCTTTTTTCAACTTCCAGGCATTGTCCCCGTGACATAACCGTAACAAAAATCTTGCCATTTTTAATTATTACTCGTAATTGTTGGCAATATTTCATCAGTGAATGTGCACTTCAGATGCCTCAGTATATTTCAATTGTTCTAGTATGATAATCAAGTGTTTGAAAAAAAATTGGATTTAAATCAAAGACAGTTGATTTTGTAGTTTCATGTGATTCATGGGACAGTGTGTCCCATTGAATCTGTAAAAGAAACTGTAAAAGAAACGAAGATTGAACGCTCACCACAAACAGTGGAACAAATGTTTGGTAAATAAATGTGTCTTCTTCAGACGTTGGAAAGAACAGTGGTAGAAAATACACAAAAGAATGCTTCACTGACAGCGTTAGCTTGAGGAGAAGCAGTCAGCATGTTTGCTATTATCAAGAGAGTATTGTCCTATTTGTCCAGTATTCCTGGCTTCTTTCCTATTGTACTCTAAATCTGGGCTACTTTAAAGGTCGCTGTGAGAGTTCGTTTGTATCTTGTCTCAGGGAGGGAAGAAAAATATTTCCAGTTCCTGTAATTTTGTCATTGACCATGTCCTTTGATCCGTTGCATGAATCCTTCTCATATACTTTCTTTTTTTTTTTTTTTTTGCTGTCCCAACCTCTGCACCACCTCAGAGGCAGTGCACCCACGCCGCTCATTCCGACACCCTGTCCACAGCTACAGCCCGGTCGGCCCCGCCGCAGCCCCGGCACGGCAATCCACAGGGAGCAGTCAATGTCAAGTGGTCAAGAGGCAACCCACTGGAGGAGACACTGCACTGCTGCCAAGTCACTTCAGTGGTGTTCAGTGGCGCCTGTTCTGATCAAACATACGCAGGACACCACCTACTAAGCCCCCTACTGACAACAATAATTGTTTAGTCGCGGAGCCGGCGTGAGTGTGCTCTCCCCCCGGGAGGGCGCCACCACGTCTGTCCAACGACAGCCCCCATGGACCCGCCGATACCGGTGACCCCGACGGAACCAAACCAAGGCCACAGACGCGGAGAGGACATCGAAACTGAGGTCACCGTGAGAGCAGGGCATGAAGGGCCACAGAACTGACATTTTTTTTTTAATGCTGATCGATGAGAATGAGGATGATTAAGATGATGCTACGGATTTCCATTTCGGTCTGAGACTACATGACAGGGCTGTACTCTACGCTTCCTTTCATAATATATCCGGCGTCAACCAGGCCCGAGAGAGATACAGCCACCTGCAGTGTTGGTCAGGAAATTTGAGCAACACTCTCGGAAACGCATCCATTAAGTGGATGAAACTCGACTGTGTGGTCCCAGTCTTCCCAACTGAGCCCGTAGCAAACTCAACTCTGGGTAGGAGCCGGTCGGGGCAGAAAAACCCACATGACTCTGATGGGATTCGAACCCACGACCTCCCAGCCGGAGTCTGCGACGCTAACCACTTCGCCACGGCGGCTGGTCATATACCTTTCTTGTATTTATGTTTATGCCATTCATTTTTCAATTAACTTCAACAAATTCATTACGTGGCTGTTGGGTTATATCTGTATAGAGGCGTTTTCTTTGTTCAGACAGCTCTTTGGGGAAAAAACATGCTACCTGATGTTTTGATTTTTTTTTTTTTTTTCCCCTGATATGTGGTCACTATTCTTCACTGATTTCAACATTTCTATTCTAACAAAGTGTCTTTAATGCAAGAGACAATTCCCCCCCCCCCCCCCCCCGTAAGTTGTTCGTTTCATTTTGGAACTAAAGAGAATTCATTTCACTGACTTTAGCCATTTACACTATTTAGTATTTAGTTAGTTGTTTGTTAGTTATTCACTAATTCATTTTATTTTTGTAACAGTATATTTCTTTCTTCGTAAAATTTTCTGTAATATCTGTTATTCATTTACCCACTGTGTCCAACCCCCTCCCCCTTTTTTTTTTTTTTTTTTCTTTTTTTTTTTTTTAAATAAGGTCATACATGATGAAATGTGCAGGTAATTCAATCAACATGTGTTCATAGATGTTCTGTACATATCAAAGAGATGGGGATATCCTATTAGATACTGTTCAGGGACTGAAAAAAAATTAAGACCCTAATCTTTATGCAGTATTAAAAATCAACGAATGGGCTTAGAAAAAAAAAAAAAGACTGAAAAGGGAGCTTTTATTTTGGTTGGCCTGAATGCTGTTTTGTCTGTCCACCTGTTGTGTGGGCATCAACTGCCACATCAACTTTGATATGCACCTTGCCTTTCTCCACTCTTTCCAGCCCCAACCATCAGGGTCCAGAATAGCTCAGCGGTAGAGCGCCGGACTCGTAATCTTGGGGTTGTGGGTTCGAATCTCCACCGAGCTGTTTCGGTACAGGGGGGGGGGGTTTCCCTCAGACTCGAGAGTTAACATTGGTTCTGACTTCATTTCCATACAGTCCTTCAAATGGGACTTTAAACCAAGGTTCCATGTGTGAACGCAGGCATAACATCTTGCACACACGTAAAATCCCATCACTAACGTGTGGGGGTTTGGTCCCAGCAGGTACGCGTACATTACTGTTTGTTGTGTGTTTTGTTGTTAGATGTGCATATAGGAAGATTGCAAACACCTTTACACATTTTATGAGGGTATCAGCAGTTCTTAACTGATGAATGAATAGCATATGAACTTGTAAGTGAATTAACTGTTTAGTTAATTAAATGACTGATTGATCTATCTATCTATCCATCCACTAATTACATAGATAATTGATTCATCGATTACTTACACAAATACAGGTCACATACTGATTGATCTGTCTGTCCATCCATCCACGTAGATAATTGATTCATCGATTACTTACGCAGTTACAGGTAATAATGGAATGACAATAATGGTAAGAGTAAAGGTGATACCACTTTTAGACCTACTACTACAACTACCACCACCACCACCACCACCACCACCACACCAGTACTACTACTGAAGATGGAGAAACTGGGAACATGAAATTAAGAAAATATATTATAGATATGAAAACTCTTCACTAGCTGCATGAGGGAACCATCATAATCCCTTTCGAAGGCAGATACTATTTGTATTGCCTGCTCCTTGGAGCTCCGAAAACACACACACAATCTCACACACACACACACACACACCATAAAGTCATGTAAATGAACAATGTGTTCACTGTTTGCCACGCAAAAAAAGGAAAGTTTCATGCGGTCTTCTCAACAAACCAGACCCATATATATGGGCATGAACAAATGCCATTTTGTGTGTGTGTGTGTGTGTATGTGTCATAAGTTTCATTTGAAAGAGCTCATTTTCTCTGACACATTGATATAAAATTTATGTTCTTCTGATAATATTTGACGAAGTTATGATTTTTTAAAGAAATTCTGGACTTAGAAAATTTTGCGAAAGTGGCAATTTGCTTCAGACCCCAACTTTGAGGTACCATAAATCCATTTCTATGTTCTCAAATGAGCCCAGATTGTTCCTGGCTACTCTCATGCACTTATAGATAATGCCCAATTTTTTCCTTCTGTCTTCTCTGAATAAATAGTCAACAGTGTAATGCTGAAGTTGGTTAAACACGCAATTTGCGCAAAAGGGTCACTTTTTTACGTAAATTACACTTGTTGTCTTTACATGTTCAGTAATTTGTATCTGTATGTTGTACAATGTTGTTTTTATACCAAAATGATTTTAAAAAGCTTATAAAACACATATATAACACATTTTGCAAGATCTTTCATACATAATTTTAATTATGCAACAGTAAAATATGGTCTTGTAAAGAAGAGAAAGTATACATTTAACAGCTTTTGGCCATCAAAAATATATTTTAACAGTTTTCAGTCACAATGATATGGTGCACAGTCTTTAAAAGTAATATATAATAACATATGGTTTCTATGAACTTCTCTGGGTCTTTTTTTTATTTTTTTCCCGACAGATAGTTTTGTATTCAGATATAAATTTTTGTGACTGTCTTTCTGTCAATATGTGCCATTGCTGTCTTGTTCAGTCTTTGCAGCCAGTCAACAACAAAGCTTGAACTCCCCCCCTCTTTGTTCCTCAAAGTTTCTAAAGTGACAACAACAGCATTTGTCACTTTGGTGTCACGTGGAATCTTCAAAAGCTCAGGCTTTTTCAGAGTTTTCCAACTGATGCCAGCTGAAGACAGAACATCATCAATGTTATCCAAATCAACATCTTCATTTAGCATTGCTGAAAAGTTCTTTAGCTGGCAGCTTCTCGGCCTTGAGTGTACAGCGCTGGATCACCCCTTTCAACCTGTTAATCAGGAAGCTGGTGTCGGGGGAAAAAAGCCGAAGAAACCATTCTGCCACAGTGTCAAAAGTCACAGACTTCCCATTTTCAATTCGAAATCTGTCAAGCTGCAGTAACAGTCTATTTGTGCAGCTGGATATGGGGGGGGGGGTTGGGTCTTCTTCCTTTACCAAACACCAAGAAGCAGCGCTTCAGTTCTTTGTACTGGTCGTCCTCTGCAAAACACACACACACACACACACACACACACACATGCACAGTGCACACAGCATACACACACACACACACACACACACACACACACACACACACACACACAGAGTGCACATGCACACACCACATACAGTACACACACACAGTATGCACACGCACACCACATACAGCATACACATGCATGCATATGCACAGCACACACACACACACACACACACACACACACACACACACACACACACACACACACACACACACATGCATACACACATGTGTAACCATTGTGTTTACTAACAAGAAGGAGGCAAGTACAATTAATGAATTATGTTGCAATTTTAGTGGGTAAGATTACTAAAATAAAATATAAAACAACAGCAGAAAAATATATGTCAGGAACATAAGAATGAGAAGAGCAAAATTACATTAGCAGCCCAGAAAGTTCTTCATTTATAACACTGAAGACTGTAGACCACATGCACACACATACCACATATTACGAAAAAAAAAAAAAAAAAAAAAAAAAAAAAAAGATAAGATGAAAGTTTATTTTTGTGGGTCAGATTACCATGTGCTTGGGCAATTCTTACTACATTTAAATAAATAACTGCAAATTTATTTCAATAAACAAACTGAAATCAGCAGCAAACTTTTTTTTTTTTTTTTTTTTTTTTTTGCAAGGTCTTTGTGTTCTTGTGATGTTTATAGTGTGAGATGAACCTCTTTGTGTGTGTGTGTGTGTGTGTGTGTGTGTGTGTGTGTGTGTGTGTGTACACATGCATGCACGCGCGCAAGAGAATCTACAGTTTGTAAAAGCAATGCATTCAGTGACTCCGTCGCGGCTGCGATCATCGCGGCCATAGCAGACGACACGTTCTGTTCAGGACCCTAACTTGGTCCAAGTCACGTGACCTTTTCATAAGAAATACTGAAGAACTACAATGTAAATCATATTTTCATGACACAGGTTTTTTCAATTGATGTTTCAATTACTTGATTACAATGTTAAAAATCCTTCCACAAAGCTGAAGATAAATACAGTCGATCGTGAAGTTGAAGTGTCGATTCAAACATAAGGCTCTCTCAGGTCACATGTTTTTAAAAAGATTTTTAATACAATCGCGCTCTAAGTACACAAAATATAACTTATAGAATTTAGTAAATATATCGACTTACCTTTCCGTGTTGTTTCTAGCGCCGATTGTTGAAAATTGTTGAAAATTCGGTGAAATAGTGTTGGATTTGTAAGCGATGACACAGATACGTCTGACTCGTCCGCCATTGTTGACATGCTTACAGTCTTCGAATAGTACCATCCGGAAAGCCGCTCGGGGAGCGCGGCGCACAGTTTCGTATTTGTTTGACCCCAATTATTGGAAAGTGCGTAATATGAGCTTTATTTTGATATATTTTTTGAACAGATTCGGTTCATAATTACGGATTTTATCATAATTTGAAGTTTTAAAACATAATTTTAAGGAACTTAACTAATTTTTTTTCTATACCCTTACTGCATACGAAAATGAAGCTTGAAGTCTCCTCTACAACTCTGTATCAGTTTCATTGAGCTATTTGCGCACGCCGCGCTCCCCTCGTCGAGGGAAGAAGGTGGGTGTAAGAACTTGTGTTCTGAAAGTCGCGACGGCATGCCTCCCGACCGCGGACAAGTACTTCTTTACAAGGTTGATAATTAACTTATTATGTTCTGTTAAATGATAAAACCTATCCAAAACGAAAGAAAAAAAAAGTACTGCTAAATTGATTGGTTTTATTTTTATTGTCTAAATCGACCGTTTTTATGTGGTTTGCATATGTGATGTTTGACGAAGACAGAAAGAGGGGGGGATTACAAATTGAACAAAAAACAACATTGAAGCCAAACTTTAAATCTGAAAAGACATCACACAAAGACATGCCCGATAATGACCACCAGTGTAAATGAGCTTGAAGAGATAAACAGTCAAACAGCAGATACTTGCTGGTTATTCTTCGTTCTCCACAAATACATTTTGCTTCGTTTGTGCATTTAGATTTAAAGGCATCAAGTTTTAATTTATGAAATATTGAATTAACGAAATTTCTGTATTGGTACATATTTTTCACTTGTTATGAGGAATGCTGTTTACATGCTCATGATTAACTAAATGAGTATTTTTATCAGCCACTCCAAGCAACGAATTTTTGTAGTGTTTTCTGAATCGGCACCACATGGTTTGCTTTAATAATTGATTGACTTCAGGAAAAGAAAAGGATATATTCAATACCGTGGCACACTTTTCATTTCTGGCTCCTCTCTCTGCGCATCTATCAGCTAGCTCATTACCCCAAATACTACAATGCGATGGAAACCAACAGAAGGTGACATCAGTTCCTTTACCTACCAAAACCAAAACATGAATAAGATGGCATATTTCATTCACAAGAAAGTTGGTTGAAACAGTATTTAGATATCTTATGGTTTGCAGAACAGACATTGAATCCACACACACAACTGCTCTAAATGTTGACTGGCAAGTCATGAGAGGTTAAAGCTATCGGTCGATAACTACATCTGTTGCAGATTTACCTTGTTTTAACATGGGAATTATTACTGACTGCTTCCATATTCCTGGCATAATATCCTCTGACCAAATCTCTTGAAATATTGTTGCAAACATTTTATGAAATTAGTTGGTAAGTGTATAAAAACGACTGCTGGACTTCAATGAAGACAATATGAAAAATGAGTACTTTGAAGTCCCTTTTTTAAAAGAATAATAAACACTCAAGCTTTCGGTCTTAGACCCTTCATCAGGAAACACTAAACAGTAAACACAAGGGAAAAACATCAAAGTGACGAAAAAGAACATAAAAGAACAAATGACATCAAAACAAATTAATGTCACAACAGTATTGTGTAACACTTTTCCCCTGGTAGGCTGCATAATGCAAACCTTTGCTACATGTGTTTGGTCAGTTAGGTTTCTGCTAACAGTCTCCTATGAATTCCTTTTCCACCAGCCCCCCCTCCCACCTCCCCCCCACCCCCCACATACTTCCCCTTTCCTCCTCCTCCCCAACCCACCCCCTACCCTCACCCCACATACCCCACACACTTCGCCGCCACCCCCCCCCCCCCCACCCCACCAAACATACCCCACCCCCCCCCCCCGCCCGCCCCACACACACACACACCTGCCCCCCCCCCCCCCCCCCTCTCACACACCCCCCCCCCCCCACCCACCTCCTCCCACCCACACCACGCCCACCCACCCCCTCCCTGTCCACAACCCCACCCCACCACACAAACCCCTACCATACCCCTCCCACCATTTTATCCACTACAATCACTGGCCCTCATGACTCGTCCGTCATGACTCATTCACTGTTCATCATCACTTCACCTGCAAATGGTCTGACATCATCTACATCATCATCTGTGGCCTTTGTCTAATGTTGTACGTGGGTGAATCGTACCGCTCGCTTGCTGAGCGAACAGAAGAACACAGGTCTCCAATCTGTCTTCAGTGTGACACTCCAGTTGGCAATCATTTCAACGAAAATAACCATTCCATTGATGACTTCTCTGTATGTGCCATCTGGAAAAATGGGAGAGGCAGACACCTGAAAATTAACAGAATTTCATTTCATCAAAAAAAATTGGATCCTTTCAACCCCTGGGCATGAATGTGAAAATGCTGTTTCTACTTCTTGTGATTTACTGTGAACCTCAACATTACTGTTTATATTAGGATAGTATGAAGAAAGAAGAGAACTGGGAATGCAGTGGGGGGGGGGGGTATGTTTATTTGTATGGGGGGAGGGGGGGGAAGTGTGTGGAGTGCTTAAGGGGAGTGTGTGTGTGTCTGTGGTGGGGGACAGGGGTGGGCTTGAAGTATGTATACCCGTTGATCTTGATTCTCACTCTTTGTGACCCTTTAGTTCTGAGAAAAGGTCATTTGAAATGTTTTATGGATGTTGCTTTTCATGTGTATGCATACATCATAATGTGTATAATGTATTTTTTTTGTATTTTATCTTATTTGTTCAATGCTTCATGAAAGTTAAGTGTAGTTCTTATTTGATTTGTTTTCAGGCTTTGACCATAAGACCTGCAACGTGTTGATTGCCTTGGAAGAACAGAGTCCTGATATTGCTCAGGGAGTGCATGTTGATCGTGATGATGATAACATCGGTGCTGGAGATCAAGGGCTGATGTTTGGCTATGCAACAGACGAGACAGAAGAGTGCATGCCCTTGACAGTTGTGCTGTCCCATCAGCTTAATGCCAGGATTGCTCAGCTGCGACGAAGTGGAGAGATGGCATGGGCTCGCCCCGACACTAAAACACAGGTAGTGGTAGTCAGTGAATGGTGCAGAAGCCAAAGACGGAGTGCAAATTTTATGAAACAGAGGCGCTGGGGCTCACTAGGCCATATTGTAACACCAGAGTAATAAAAAAAAGAAAAAAATGGTTGCATGATAGATGAAAATTTGTTATTAGTTTATTTTGAGATATTTGTGCTTTTTAAGTAAGATGATCAAGAGAAAATTGGCTTCCAAAAAACATCAGGAGAGTGACCGTGCTATGAGTTCTCTGCAGTGAAGTATCGGAGCTATTTCTGGAACAGCTGAATTAATTACAGTAAAACATAAGTAAATTTACTTATTAACACATAGCTTTTGTTGTTAATGTTGCTTTTTTCCCCCTTCCTAATTTGTTTCAATCTTAGTTATTACATATTATGTCAGAAGGAATTTTAAAAGATATTTTTTTAAAAAGGAAATTGAAATGCATATTTTGAAATGCACTTTTATACATAATGCTGAATAGACCATCTCCCATGCTACCATTGCCTACTGGTTGGTGTGCAGGTGACAGTGGAGTACAAGTACATAAAGGGAGCTGCTGTCCCATTGCGTGTGCACACTGTGGTTATCTCGGCCCAACATGATGATGTCGTCACTCTGGAACAGATTCGCAAGGATCTGATGGAGAAGGTTGTCGAGGTGGTCATCCCGAACAAGTACCTGGACGATCGCACTGTCCTCCACTTGCAGCCTTCTGGCAAATTTATCATCGGAGGTCCCCAGGTAAGCACAGAATTAGGATTGAAAAGAATGACTTCATAATAATGGGACCGTTAACTTGCATTGTGTTCGTGGCATTTCCTTATTCCTAGGGTCCTGGATTCAGTCCTGGTAGATTTCTCTGATGTCCACATCTCTACTACCTTGAACCTTGTTTAAATCCTGTGGATGACAGTTTTAGGTTTTGTGCGTGAACGCAAGCACATACCATAAATCACATTCAGTTGTTTGTGAAAGTGTTGTGACATGTTTGCCTAGAATATCAAAAGCATGCATGAAATGTATTTAGACATCAGCTCCTAACAGGAATGTGCCCCTGTAATGATGGTTACATATGGTAAGATCTCTATAATTGTGAACCTAGGTAACAAGGGGAGGAAGATGGTAGGCATTTGACACAGTGTACATCTTGTGTATGGGTTTGCTGTTGTCGCCTTCTCTTGGTTCAGGAATTGAGTAAAGAAGTTCTAGTTTTTACCAGCCGCCATGGCGAAGTGGTTAGCGTCGCGGACTTCTGGCTGGGAGGTCGTGGGTTCGAATCCCATCCGAGTCATGTGGGTTTTTCTGCCCCGACCGGCTCCTACCCAGAGTTGAGTTTGCTGCGGACTCACTTGGGAAGACTGGGACCACACAGTCGAGTTTCATCCACTTAATGGATGCGTTTCTGAGAGTGTTGCTCAATTTCCTGACCAACACTGCAGGTGGCTGTATCTCTCGGGCCTGGTGGACGCCGGGATATATTATGAAAGGAAGCGTAAAGTACAGCCCTGTCATGTAGTCTCAGACTGAAATGGAAATCCGTAGCATCATCTTAATTATCCTCATTCTCATAATCAGCATTAAAAAAAAAAATGTCTCAAATTCTGTGGCCCTTCATGCCCTGCTCTCATGGTGACCTCAGTTTTGATGTCCTCTCTCCACGTCTATGGCCTTTGTTCGGTTCCGTCAAGGTCACCGGTATCGGCATGTCTATGTGGGGCCATCGTTGGACAGACGTGGTGGTGCCCTCTGGAGGGAGAGCTCACACACGCCGGCTCCGTGACTAAGCAATTATTGTCGTCAGTAGGGGGCTTAGTAGGTGGTGTCCTGCGTATGTTTGATCAGAACAGGCGCCACTGAACACCACCGAAGTGACTTGGCAGCAGTGCAGTGTCTTCTCAGGTGGGTTGCCTCTTGACGACTTGACATTGACTGCTCCCTGTGGATTTGTCGGTGCCAGCTGCGGCAGGGCTGACTGGGCTGTGACTGTGGATGGGGTGTCGGAATGAGCAGCGTGTGTGCACTGCCTCTGAGGTGGCGCAGAGGTTGAGACAGAAAGGAAAAAAAAAAGAAAGTTCTAGTTTTTATCTGTCTTTGATACTTGACAAATCTCTGATCTGAGTATTGTGTTGACTCGACCATAGTTCAAGCACAATTCACCAAGTTATCGCTGTCTTTCTGAGGCTGAAAACTACGAAGAGAAAGAAAAAACAAAAAACACTGAAGGAATATGACAGATAAGGTATCTGGGAGAAATATTACTAGAGCATGGAAAGTGAGATAACCATAAAATTAAGGAACAGTTCTTACTCCTCGATTGGAAGGAACAATTTTTCATTCCTTTGTGTGAAATGTCTGAAAAGATTCTGCCTTGAAATTATTAAAGTTCAGAAATCATTAAACTTCACAGTGACAGAAATTGCATGCTTTTGGCAAGTGTTGTTAAAACCATTATCATGTTTTTTTTTATTTATAACTCCGGTGTTTATAGGCTTCAAGGGCTTGGTGGTTTGTCAGTGTAACAAAAAGAAAGAAAATCTTATTTGAAAAGGCAAAGAGATACTGGTATAAGAGGATGTAAACAAATTTTTCTGTAAAAACAGGGAGATGCTGGTCTGACGGGACGAAAGATCATAGTGGACACTTACGGTGGATGGGGAGCTCATGGAGGTGGCGCTTTCTCTGGCAAAGATTTCTCCAAGGTGGATCGCTCTGCTGCTTATGCTGCTCGTTGGGTGGCCAAATCTCTGGTGAAGGCGGGTCTTTGCAAACGTGTGCTTGTTCAGGTTAGTTCATAACCGCCGCTGTGTTAGATGTTAGTTTCCTGTTAACATCGTCTCATCAGTGTCATAATGGTACCAGGTATTTTTTAACGTGAAAAATCATCAAAGTTTACGTTAGAATAACGCTTAAATTCTTTTGTGCATTTGGTGGTTGAAATTTGTATTTTCATATAGAGATCAATAGTTGCTGTATTTATTTACTCATTTCAAATCAGAAGAAAAGTTGCTTGCTTAGGAACTCCTACATTTGCCCTGAGTTTAGATGGCTACACAGGACTTTGTATGTATTGATGATTTTTATAGACTTTCAAAGTTGAGGCGGTGTATATGATGGGGAAAACAGGCTACAAATCATACAGATCTTCACATCATATGATGGACACTTTTGTCATGAAAAAGTGAGTTTGGCTATTTTGGTAAATCAGCATAGCATCATAATAAAGTTCTGTAAATGCATGTTGCATTTTTGCAGGTGTCATATGCCATCGGCATTGCAGAACCCTTGTCGATCACAGTCTTCAGCTATGGAACATCAAGAAAATCAGAGGCAGAATTGCTAAAAATTGTCAAGAACAACTTCGACCTCAGACCAGGTCGCATTGTCAAGTGAGTATGCTAGCCCTCGGCTTCACCTTTCAGAAAATTAAACTAGTAATGAAGATACGAGTGAGTGATGTATTCTTTTCATTGTTTTGTTTTGCATTTCATTTTTTGTTTTGGTTTGGGGGGGAGGGGGTATTCTCATTCCTTTTTTTTTTTTTTTTTTTTTTTTTTTTGTAACTTCCATTTTGTAGTCTGTGAAACTGAATATTGTGCAGGCTATGGTTTAGACTTCAGCAGATGTAGCTTTTTTTTTTTGTGTGGACAGACTCGCTTCAGACAGTCTAATTTAACTTTAACATTTGAGCTCGCATTAAGAATTTTTGTTTTGCTTATGAAAGGAAAGTGATTCACATTTCATCAGCTTTACGTTGTTTATTAAAAATTTCTCATCAACATAGAAAATGGTAGCTGTTAACAGCACAATGTCATTTTTACTAGCAAATGTTCACTTTCAAATAGTAATATTGCTTTCATTTTTTAAAGTTATTTTTATCATTCATTACAAAATTGGTTTCTGAATCCAGTCACGAACAATACAGAATAATTCATTCAAGAGCTAATCATAAATGAAAAAAGAAAAGAAAAAGATGGAAACCTGAAACTGGCCAGCGCACTGGAAAAAGCTTTAGATCCAGGGCCTGGTTAGCTCTTAAGACTGCCAGCTCAGAGACTGTCTTCGAAAGAGATGCCTCTGATGGAAATGGTTTTAGCAAGTCTGCGTTCTACATTTTTCACTTTTTTTTCTAGTTAAGCTGTTCTCCCAGTATCTGGTTTTGTGAGATAGACCTACCCATTTAGCCTTTTGGACTGAATTCTCCCAGTCCTTAGGTGATTGTCTTTTCTGCCAAAATTTAGGTCTACTACTATTTCATTTCCAGTTACTCCTATCTATGCAAGTCTGCTAGCGAGTCTCTGCATCGTCTTTCTTGATGTTGTGTTCTCTCTCTCGCTCTAAACGTTTTCAGATAGGCACCATCACAGAGCAGGATCTGCAGAACATTCTCTGGTGGCAGAAGGTACTGTTACCATTGCCTCTGCTGGTTTGATGTCAGCATTGCACTCTTCCAGTCTCTCCCTAGCTCAGAGAGATACCGGTGATCATGGAGCCACTTTAAAATAAGCTGTTCTTCAGGGTCCATTATCTTTGGGAGAGACCAAACTCAAGATTTCTGAGGTCAGGGAAAGTCCTTTGCCTCTCCCCTCTACTCTCTGTCCCATGCCCACGCATTTCCTTTTCCCAATCCTTAACACAGTCTCCCCTTTAGGTGTTCCTCTTTTGGGCAGTTCAAATCTCGTCTGCTTGCACCAGGATGACGCCCTTGGGCCAGTCGAAGAGGCCAGAGGAATTGACAGTTCGGAGGCTCCAGAGATTAGCCTGGTTCGAGGTCATCGCTTGACTGTTATTCACCACTGGGAGACCTCGCTCAGGATGAGAGTTGGTTCTTTCAGTGGTCAGGGAAGGCTTGCAGATTTTGTCTTTCCACTGTCTCTGTCTTCCTATCCAGTCAGATCGACATTCCTCAGATCCTGTGAAGATGCTTTTTTTTTTTTCCCCGGAGATTTTGGAATCTCTGACCAAAAAGGGAGCAATATCAGTGTGCCTCCCATGTTCTCTAGATGTTTTCACCAATCTATTTGTGGTCCCCAAGAAAAACAACGGAAGGAGATAAGTCATAAGTCATAGCCAAGAACCACTTGGTCATATCACTCTTCCCCAGATTTCTCATTCTTCTGGGAGACGAGGCAGTCGGTCCGGATCATTCAGACACCTATTTTTGCATTCTAATTCACCCTTAGTCTTGCAGGTTCTTGAACTTTGGCTTCAAGGTCAAGATTTATTCCTTCAAAGCTGTTGTGTTTGGCCTTTTCCCTCAGCTGCTGTGAGGCAGACCTCGATGAACTGTTTGGACCATCTCCTTCTGATGAATGATGATCACATTTCTTTGGGTCAGGAACTTTTGTCCTTGAAAAGACTTTTTGCTTGGATGGGGCAGAGAAGACTAATTGCGAGTCCATGTTGCTTCTCGGTGGGTGTCCCCATAGAGCAGCCAGACAGTGACTGGTCTCACTTCCATGGCCCAGGGGTTGATTGCCCTGGGCCATCTTCAGCTGCGTTCTCTTCAGTTAACCCTTGGCAGTACTAGAGTCGCTCAGTTCACTTTGGAATAAGGGGTCTTAGCAGCTCGTTTATCACAAAAAGAAAAAGAAAGAGGGGGAAAAAGATTTGAATCACATGGTCCACTTTGAAGTGGTGAGCTTTTGGGGAACAAAATTTGCTGTCCTGTAAAAATAATTTGCTAGAAGTGAATTATTTTCCAGCATAAATTCAAAGACTAACTTTGTAAATGTTTTCCTTATTTTGAAATGCTATCATATATATTGAGTTTAGAAATTAGGGCAATATGAGTTTCTAGAGTTTGTTAAAAAAAAAATTGGAAATTTTATGCCCTTATTTGAGTACGAATCCTGTCAGATGACAAAGTGTGTTCTGCCAGTGGTGGTTTGGCAAAAAGTCATAGTCTTGCATGTAGTAATAATCCCCTTGACCCACCTTGACCCAGTTGGCGCATGTTTCAATGAAATATATGTTTGTTGCAGGGATCTGAATTTGCGACATCCAGTGTACCAAAAAACAGCTTGCTATGGACATTTTGGAAGGCAGGAATTCACGTGGGAAATCCCAAAGAAACTGACATTTTAAACCACAGCATTTTGTCATTTTAAGCTGAATGTTGTGGAGCATTTTCATTTTTGCACACTGCCATACTATGCTTTTCATCCCTTATCCATAAATTTTGTTTAGTCTGTGCATGATTTTGAAAAGTTTGGAAATGCATTGCACTTTTGGATGCATTTGCGAGTCCTTGGGGGGAATCAATTTGTGGTTTGAAGTAGCGGTATTCATAGCTTGTGTTTTTTTTGTATTTCATGTCTGTGTATAAATCGTGGACAAGGCTTGTGATTTTGGGAGGGGGGCTTCCCCTGCAAGCCACAGTAGCTAGAAGGATAGGTCGACAGAGTCAAACAGCCCAATAATGCTGGGTCCCTTGAAAGATTGGTATCTGGAGAGACTGTGTCATTGCTGATTGTCTCCCTTGACTTTCGCCTTCTAGTTATTGCAAATGTGCATTATACCTTGATTCCAAATCAAGGCACATTTGTCTTGTGTTTATGAAATTTTTTGGAAAAGAGCACTCTTTATAAACACTCGGGCTTGCATCCTGGAACTAAGCTACATACTATGAATATGTTGGTTTGTCATGGTTCCCCCCCCTTTTTTTTTTTTTAATTTTTAATTGCTCATTTTTAATTGGTTTTATGTTTGATGCTCGGTGTACAAAGTATTAAGCAGTCATCTCTACAAAGCCTTCTCAGTACAGATATGAATACATTATCATAACAGAGTATGAGAACAAAAGAGCATATTTTCAGTGAATCAGCTCCTTAGATTTATCATTATCAGTATGTTGACATGTCTGTGTGTGTGTATTTGCTGTGTTTGAAAGTTCTTCATATACAGGTGAAAATAGATTTAATGAAAGCAAGAAGTACAAAAGCCTTTATCCATTTAGCTGTATCGTCGTTCCAGTATTGTAACACTCAGTTTGGCATTTATAAACCAAGTTCTACCTTTTCTTCCTTAGTGGGTTTTTACCAATGGTTGCTTAAAAACATAGCACAGTTCTTTAATGTGGGTGATCTGTATTTTTTCATGACCTTGCAGTAATGGGAGCAATGAATTTTTATGTATGACTGTAAATAAAGATCATTGCGACTCAGCAACTTTGTAGTGTTTAATGTATTTTGTGTGGTGCCCTATATACCATGACTGTCGTGTATATATGCTGCTTGTTTAGTGCCTGCTCCTCCAGTTTCAGGCTGCTATGAGCCTGCCCACCAGGGAAAACAGCTTTTCTGCAATGTCAGCAATAATGAGGAGGACCTAACATTTGAGTTCATTGGTAATCATTTGGTCTTGGAGTTGGATTTAGAAACCGTTTCATCATTGATTAGAGATCACTAGTGCCTTTCTTAACCAATATTGCCCTACAAACTGCTGATCTGCAAAACTACCTACAGGTTATAGATGGAGATATTGTTGACAACAAAAGACTTTCACCAACTCTCAGTGGACGCGTATGTAGAGGGTAAATCGAAACTAGGGCACTACCACACCATAAAGTGAGGCCATGTTCATATATTTATTATGTTGGTGATGTAGTGCTCTACCGTGGTTTGAGACTTGACTTGGTACATGGATGTTTTCTTGATACATTACAATATTGACCAGGCCCAAGAGATGAGCACCTGTGGTGCTGGTCAGGAAATCGGAGAAATGGTCAACTCTCAACATGATGTCCCACTACTATTTAAAAGCCCACAGCGCATCTCGGTAAGAATTCAAGAGGGCCCTTAAGAGCTGCTTAGACTCGAACCCTTGGCTTTCAGGTTGACAGTCTATGATGCCGAGAATACTGCTGTTGTTTTTGCTTACAAATGTTTGTTGCATAGCGATGTCTCTACAGGTAATTGTGGTTAGCCACAATGACCATATAAGATGTCTTGTAACTCGAGAAACAGTGACGACATAAGCTGTCCTTCACTGCTAACTATTGAGTAGAATGACAGCAGTCATTCAATTTTTCACAATTCTTTTATTGATTTTACATAAAAAAAAACATATAAAATTCAGTAGCCTACTTCATGAGCAGCATTTGGCTTCTTTCAAAGAGCAGACCAACAAAAATTCCAACAAGAGTAACTTTCTACAGTGTATTGAGTGTTGACTTTCTCCAAGTATACTGAGCTGGTTATGGTTGGGACTTCAAAGCTTGACCAAATAAATCCCAGATTCAAGGTCTTTATGAAGATTTTTGAATATTTAAGAGAAAAAAAATAATGCACATTTTACAATGTTAGTAAAATTACAGTTAATGGGTGGGTTTGTTTGGAGTTTTTTTTGCACTTCATGGCAAAAATTGAGTTTCCAGAAGTTGCTATTGATCCATGTTAAGACTGTTCTTTCAGCAGAAAATGCATGTGCACGTGCACACACACATACACTGGCAATTTGGTTGAATGGTATGAATCGGAATGCAATAATTTTCTTTTTCTCGCTCAATCCTGCATTCTCTGTGAATTTTTGCGTACAAGGAATGCTGTTAAAGGGAATTCGTTGTATTAGAATTTTTGCATACATGGGAATGCCTATAATGGGGGATTGATGGTGTTCTTTCTCTAAAGAATTGGGACCTCTTGCACACATGTAAAATGGGTGCGCATGCGCTCACAGAAATGTGCACACACGCGCACCTGCACACACACATATATTAAATCTGTAACAAATAGCTTATGGAATGTATAGTTATAACAGACAATAGCAAGCTGTTCAAGCAAGTGGTTGAAGAAAGGCATGTAATACATTCTGATGGGCATATATACAAAGCCCCACTCGCACATTGATCATAACCACCACATCCTGTGTGGGAATCATTGGCTTATTTATTATTTTGAAACTGAAAAGTTCATTCAACAGAATAACGTGAAAATGTTTAACTACACTGAATATCCGGATGAATAAAAATAGTAAACGTTGAGAGTCAAGCACATTTGTAACTGCAAAAAGAACTTGACAGCATTAGCACCGTGGACATCAAACCATGTTAGAACTGCCTGTGATCAGATTTCTGTGCAGGACCGGTCTGTGGGTAGCACTGTTTCTCCAGTGATAGGATTTGAACTGAGGGCTGCTGACCCATTCCTGGCTTGAACGTCTTCAGCTAAAAACACATCATGAAACTGTTACATACTTCATATCCAGTCATGTAGAATATCAGTTCAACAATGACAACAGATCCATGCATCTAAACAGTATTTTTTGTTGTTGTATTTGTCCACTGTTATGCGACTTCTACATGTTAAGATTTTTCTGTGCTTATTTCGAACCACTGTCCTTGGGAAAACCGTGTCAATATAGTTTTCACCCTTCTTATTTTCTACTTGCACAACTCCTGTACTGAAATCGTTGATAGTTGATGGAATCTCTGAAAGGTTAAACATGGCAATGAGAAAGTCGACGCTTGGCTGGACAAGACTAGACGGTTCGTGACCGGAAGGCATTATCCTAAAACTAGAAAAGGATGGTTGCCCGTACGGTTTTTCCTGTGCTCTGTAATAAGAACGGTTACTGCTTGTGATCAGCTGTTGCGCTTGAAGCACAAGCCTAGAACAGAAACTGAAAAGCAATACGAGCATTGCAAGTGAGCTCGACGTCAGTTGGCTGCCTACAGTCTCCCAGTTTTCATCCACTTGGCTTTAGCAGGATACATTAGTTAGCTGAATCCATGCACACACAGAGTGACAAAATCAACAAATTACACATTCGTTTGCATTCAGAATTGAAAGAAGTCCCCACTTTTCTGTTAAGCACAATTCCATACCTAAATCGTGCTTCAGTTTGATGGATTTTTTTAGACATACGTATAAGCCACATGCATATCTGATCAGTCTCTTACTTTGAAAATCACTTTGCAGTGTTCCATCAAGTACTGCCATTTCACGCTGGTCCGCTGCTCTTCAGACATCCCCAGAAACACTTGAGGCTGCAAATCGTAATTTTAGTTTGTTTATATTAACCGAGTCTCGGGTAATTCATTTTCAGCATAACTACTGTTTATTCATTTTCAGCATACCACTGCTTTAAACACAAGGTTACACGCACAGCATTCTGCGGAATGTTGGTCAGTCTGAGAGGTCGATTATTAGAAATCTGAATTAATTAGAAATTTTTTTTCTTTTTTTTTTTTAGGAGGTGAAGGAGGTAATCTATACATACCTATCACTGTTTAACAAACACATTCAAAGTTCAGAGGTTCTCTAAACCATGGTGGGAGTGGCAGCACTAGTGTTTTCTCTGCTATAACGGAAATTTGCAACGATATTTACATGTTTGAGACATCTTTTCATGTTTCATATATCAAAAGATCATGCTTGTCAAATTGTCCGACTTGTCTCAAAAAAAAAATTTATATATATATATGCATCATTCCTTGACCCTGTTGTGCAAAAACTGAGACAGACAGACAGACACACACACACACATACATGCGCGCGCGCACCACCCCCCCCCCCCCCCCCCCCCCCCCCACTGACCCAGTTGTGGACAACTGAGAACCAGATTTTTTTGTCGGGGGGGGGGGGGGGGGGGGGGGGGGGCATAATCCCTTGATCCTTTTGTGCACAACTTGAAACCTGACTTGTGTAAGAAAAAAAAAAATCCCTTGGCCCCAAATGCATAACTGGTCCCACTCGTCTTGGGGGGGCAAAATAAAGAGAAAAAAATGGACAGAATCCTTTAATCCTATTGTGTAAAATGTAGGACCTGACCTGTCTAGAAAATAAATTGCATAAAACATACACAACAGGACCATTTTTATACACAACTGAGCGCCTGAATAGTCTAAAAAAATAAAAAGAAATGGACTGAACTACACTGGTCAACACAAGTTATGGACCGGAAGAATAATCCTCTCTCAAGAGCAAACAACAAAAGAAAACGCATCCATCTAATAGGATAATTTAATTTGACTTTTCATCTTCCGATTCAACTGAAAAAAAACATCAACACGACACATTTCATCACCTTGACAGACATCAGAATGAATGACCCCCCCACCCCCCCTTTCGAAAAGTTGCAAGAAATGTCAATTCAGGTTGTTCATGTTCAGTAGCTGGTGTGACCACCATTTGCTGCCAGCCATTCCGTCAGCCGTCGCCGCATGGAGTGGACGTGGTTCTGCAGCACCTGATGAGGGATTGTGAGCCACTCCTGCTGCAGGAACTGGAACAGCTGAGAGCAACATCAACAGGCGCAGGATGGTTTGTCCATGACTTGGCATCCGAGGATGTCCCAGAGGTTTTCGATGGGTGCCAAGTCCGGGGATCGGGCTGGCCTGTCCATACGGACAACCTGCTGACGCTGCAGGAGGTTCCTGACCACCAGAGCGCGATGAGGAGTGGCGTTGTCATCTTGAAGAATGGAGCCTGATCCCACGGCCTGGAGGGTGGGGATGATGATAGGCCTCACAATCTCATCTCTGTACCTGTTTCCGGTGAGATTACCTCTAATAAGGTGCAGAGGGGTTCTGCCGTGAAGATGGAAGCCGTCCCACACCATCACGGACCCGCCTCCGTAGCGATTGTGCTCCTGAACACAGGCGGCGTCCACAACCGCGCCCCCACCCGTCACCACACGCGCCTGCGGGCATCACAGGTGGACAGAGTAAAGCGTGACTCGTCCGTGAAGAGCACCCTGCCTGCCCCACTGCTGTCTGTTCCATCGCTGATGGCGGCGGCAGAACGCCATACGAGTCTGGCGATGACGTTGTGTGAGAGGCGGAAGCACAGCAGCTGCCCTTGAGTGGACGTCAGCTTCATGCAAGCGACGTCGAACGGTCTGAGAGCTGATGAGGACGTTAGCTGCTGTCCGCAGGTTACTTCTCAACGTCCTGGCAGAGATGAATCTGTCTCGAAGCGCTGACAGCTGGAGATACCGATCGTGTCGCCGAGTCGTTGCTCTCTGGGCGTCCAGAGCGGGGGCGTTCTTCAGCACTTCCAGTGGCTTGAAAGCGTTGGTTGATGCGCTGGATGACAGAGTGGCTCACTCCCAGTCGTCTGGCCACTTCCCGACCGGAAACACCGTCCTGGAGCCATCCCAGCGCCCGCCCGCGATCGAGTGTTGGAAGTCGTTGTCTTGGTGGCATGCTTATTGAGAGCCCAGGTTGTCGCCCTTAAAAACACATTTGCGTTGAACTTTTGCTGAGCAGTGTTTACCACAACCATGACTTACACGTACACTGTGCCAGAAATCTGCAGCAGCTCTGCTTCTTCAGCAAGAAAGAAGCAACCAAATTTCTGTCAATTTCTCGTGGATTTGTAACATTTTGAGCGCCCCTGACAACAGTGTTGCTGGCTTGCAATGGGTGTAAAGCAGGTTTGGGCACGTGCAGCAGCAACTGAAGTTGCAGTGTCGCTCAAGTTGCGCCTTTCTCTCCATTGTTGTCTCGGTGTAAAATAACAGTTTGTAAAAGTACTGAAATCTGAAGTCAGCCCTTAACTTGTGCTGACCAGTATACTTTATCCTGTTGTACACAACTTAGGAGATGACTCGTCTAGGAACGAAAAAAACACACACAAAAAAAACACAAAAACCGATCCAATTACACACAACTGAGGAATGAGCAGTGTGTGTGTGTGTGTAAATGGATACATAGAAGAATATCCACAAGTACTTGGTTGTGCATGTTAGGATTAAGAGAGATGGATGGATAAATATACTGCTCAAAACAATTTAAGAGCCACCTGCATTTTCATATGTTTAGATAACGCATTGTAGTGTATAGAATTCAAAGCTTTTGTCCAGTTTTTGCACTAAAGTGTGACAACTGCTTCAATGAAAAACTGGTTTTGGCATGTGTTCAGTTGAATCTGAGTCTAGTGTGTTGAACGAGTTGACAAAAGAAACGCCAAAATCATGAAAACATGGTCGCGGTTTGTGAGTGCATAGCTGAGGCAGCAGAGTTGGGCTGACTGCAAACCGCACTGCACGTGCAAGTCGTGCCTTTACTGAACACGTGGCAACCAGTTTTGCTGACCAGTGGGTATAAAAAAAGGCCGCTTTTGGGGGTGTTTTCAACCATGTCACCAAGACGGAGATTAAATGACACTGACCGGGGAAGGGCTGTTGCTTGGAGAAGTTGGTCGTCACCTTCAAGTGCATCATGCTGTCATCCAATGACTTCGTGATCGCTTCAACGCCACCGGTAGTACTGCTGAACATGGCCAGCCTAGGTCCACCACCAGACAGCAGGACAGACTGCTGGTTCTGATGGCACTGAGACAAAGAACTGCCACTGCAAACAACCTCAGGTGACAACTGCGTGCTGCAGTGAATGTCAACATTTCCAACCAAACTGTCGGAAAACGCCTGAGAGACGTTAACCTTCGAGCAAGATGGCCAGCTGTTCAACCTGTGCTGACGGCGGCTCATCGTAGGGCGCGACTGACCTGGTGCCGAGCTCATGTGGCCTGGGCGAGGCAGCATTGGGCCCAGGTGATGTTTTCTGACAAGTCGTGTTTTGCTCGGCTCTTCAACGATGGTCGCATACGTGTCTGAGGCGGACACAGGGGAACACTACCAAGAAGCCAATGTAATCGAATGGGATCGGTATGGCGGGGGGTCTATCATGGTGTGGGGTGGCATAGGAAGGAACTTCAGAACCCCCCTTGTACCGAGTTGAAGCAACCTAACTGGTGTGGGGTACAGGGACAACATTCTTCAGCCTCTGGTCCTGCCTGCCCTGCAAACCCTGGGCCCTGACGCCATCCTCCAGGACAACAACGGCTGTCCCCATCGTGCCAGAGTGGTAAACATCTTGGAGGTGCTGCAGGTTAACCGCCTCGACTGGCCAACGTCCTCGCCCCACCTTAACCCGATCGAGCACTCCTGGGGCGCCTGCTTCACGAGAACCACCCTCCAGCAGTTAACCTGGGCCAGCTCTTCAATTTCTTGCAGCAGGAGTGGAACAACATCCCCCAGCTGACTCTCGGGAGGCTTGTGGACTCTATGAAACAGGGATGTCTTGCTTGTATCCGCGCTAATGGCAGCCATACTGAGTATTGACATTGACTGTCATTTGATTTGACTGTTCTGATTTCTGAAATGAAGGGGTTCATCAATTAAGCACATGAAGTTGTTTTTGAGCAGCTGTTATTCGTTTATTTATGATGTCATTGTATCGTTCCATGATGAATTTTCAATTAAATTGTTTGAGGAAGTTATTTTGTTTTTCGGTTGAATTGTATGTGAATGTTTTCAATTAGCTCTTAAATTGTTTTGAGCAGTATAGTTAGATTGATGCCGTGGGTCGCTCCACTCCCGCTCTTCCGAGAAGCATTCCGCAGAATTCTTTTCTCGGGCAACACCACGCCCACAATCTCCCACTCTGTCAGATTTTGGAAGTGTAAGCCTGCTTTATTTTCAGAACCAGACCTGTAAAGACGTTCTCACCTGGCAGCCAGTGACTGCTTCTGCAACGGCTGACTGAAGGTGACAGAAGTGGACAGTACCAGTGTGATCAGACAGCGCCACCGTGACGTTGTACTCTGTCACTACGTTACTGTATGGCGCTGCTGTGGCGTTGCTGCTGTACTTGATGCTGCACTCTGGGTTTGTGCAGGTGGCCAGGCCTGCCTCTAGAGACACTCGCTTCCTGCAGCCACCACTGCAATCAGAAGATGGAAAAGCAACGCTATGTAAGCCTGCAAGTTCGGGCATGCGAAAAAGGGTAAAATCTCAGGGTTTTTTTTTTTTGTTCTTGTGTTATGCATTTGCATGCATGTGTTGGTAC
>JADBJO010000074.1:130000-147500 GCA_016801955.1 Conus betulinus
TGTTCATAGCCAGGGGGCTATGCCATAATCTGATGCTAATTAATTATCGGGTAACCTCGGCTTATCTCATGGCTTCACAGATTCGGCCACCAGTCGCTGGTGAAAGCTCACGAACACAGGAACGTGATTCCCATATGTCTGTAAACTTTCTTACGGTTAGGAGGCCTGTCTGACAAGACCGTCATTCTTCTTTTGGTAGAGCATGCCTCTCTGGTTTCACTTGAATTCTATCATGTACAAAACAGTAATAATCTCCGTCTGTCCTGAACGTTAAACCTTAGGACTTACCAGCATCCGCTATACTATGGCGGTGGAAAAAACATAGCTTAGTGGTCAACGTCTTTGCGTAGGAAACGAGATCGAGAGATTCCCAGGTCAGCGGTTTGAGTCTTGTACCGTACCACTTTTTTTCCTCTCTTTCACCAGACCTTAAATCGTGGTCTGAGTGACAGTCTTTCGGATGAGACATAAATCAAGATAACAAACGCACTTAAAGCACATGGAAAAGAATCCACCGCAACACGGTAGTTCTTCCTGCTAGAATTTGTAAAAAAACCTACTTAAAGAGGTAAACAAAAGGTTTTATACGCTGAGATATAGAAAAATGATGGCGCAGTACTATAAAGTGGCACACTCTCTATGCAGACAGCATTCCAAATTTCGGCCAGAGAAATTTGTAATGATGAAATAATTCAATACAGTAGAATACTGCACTGGTCCCGGTCAGCTATGGCTCACCTTTTTGACTGCAGCCAGAATGTTGACGTGTTCTCCTTGCAATGCCATGCCACTGATAGCGATGTCCTCAAGGGTGTAGTAATCATTGTTTGGCCGGGTAGGTATGGACAGGGTATTTCCGAAGGTGGCTGCATCCCAGCCTGTGTAGTGCTCCACACTGCCGTGGTTCTCCGAGACGTTCAGCTGAAAGGAGCTCCAAACCACCCAATGTTGTTTGAAACACTGCTCGTATGTCAACACTTTGGTAAAGAGAGCATTATCTTTATTATGATCTACGGTGCCACATCTCTTAAAATGAGAAGCTTTTATGTTTTTCTTCTTTCTTCTTCTTCTTCTTCTTCTTTCTTTCTTTCTTTCTTTCTTTCTTTCTTTCTTTCTTAACTCCATGGGGAGTCATTGGGTAGCACACTAAAGAACAGTTCACCGTATTCCTTCAGTTCTGTCGGTTGTGTGTGCCAGACCTATGTGTCTGCAAGTTTTACTTGTTAACTATACAATATTGTCAGTCGTGTGTGTGTGTGTGTGTGTGTGTGTGTGTGTGTGTGTGTGTGAGAGTGTGAGTGAGAGGAGTGAGAGAGAGAGAGAGAGAGAGAGAGAGTTTATGTGTGTGTGTGTGACAGAGGGAGACACAGAGAGACAGAAAGACAGAGAGAGAGAGAGAGAGAGAGAGAGAGACAGACAGACAGACAGACAGACAGACAGACAGAGTGTGTGTGTGTATGTGGCGTGCGTGCGTGCGTGCGTGCGTGCGTGCGTCCCTTATCTCCCTCCTTCAACAGATTCATGGAGGATTGTTTTAGCAAGGCCATTGGATCTTGTAACATGGCCATAGCCATCTACTTTTCTTTTCTTGACCGATGTCAGTAGATCTTCGTCTCGTCACGTGTGCTGCCGGATAGTTTGACACACTGACATATCTGATGTTTAATATCTTGGGGTAATATGTCACTTCCATGGTTTGGGTCCTTTTTTTTTTCTTTAGATCCCTCGTGAAGGTCCATGTCTCGCAGAAGTACAGGAAGATGGAATATATCAGTGTCTCCAGGAGCCTGATCTTGTGTTTACTGGAGATGTTCTTGTCCTTCCTTGTAAGTTTTGATATGGACAGTGCTATGGTTGTCTTAGGTACCTTGAGAGGGCTTCAGGTGTAGAACCCTCACTGCTAATGACTGATCCCAGGTAGTGAACTGTTGGACAGTTTCTGACATCTGATTATGCACGTGGTCGTGTGGGCGCTGATTTCTATATCATATCTCGCTGATGTTTTACCCAGTCGTTCGACAAACTCAGCGAGTCCCTGTTCATTGCCCACCAGGCCACTGGTGTCATCTGCAAATCAAAGATTTGTGGTGGTACTTTCTCAAATGATGACCGTGCTCATATGACTTTTGTATGCATCAGTCATAATGCGGTCCAGAAATATGTTGAAAGATGAGGGTGATAAAACGCAACCATGACGAACTCCAGCTGGAGTATGATTTATTTGGAACCATTTTCTAATAGCTGTATGGGCACTGTACTGGTCAGTTTATGGTGCATTTGACAGAAGATATTGATGAGGTTCTGCGTAATTTTAAATTTCCGCATCATTGCTTGTAGTGCCTCCTGCCACACATTGTCAAACGAGCTCTTGAAGTGTATGAAGGCGTGGTTGAACTCCTTCTGGAGCTGGAGATGATTTTCGTAAAGGGTAGAGAGGTTAAAGATCTATTCAAACGTATTTCCTCCTTTCGGAACCAAGCATATTCTTCAGCAGTAATCATAACTGCTTGCGACTGCAATCTATACAGAACGATTTCGAGTACCACTTTGCTCGCATGACTGATTAAGCCTGTAGTGCGCTAGTTCTGGCAATGTCGGAGATTTCCTTTCTTGCAAAGGATGACGACCAGTGGTTGACTCCATGGCGTGAGCCTCTCCCCTGTATGCCAGATTTTGTTGCAGATGGCTGTTTAGATATTGTTTACTGCTTCTCTGCCATGTTTCCAGAGTTCTGCAGGGATGTCGTCGATGCCTGCAGCCTTCTCGCGTTTCAGCGATTTCACTGCAGCTACGGCTTTTTCACGGAGTGTTCCTCATTGATGAATGCTGTGCTGCTCGCGTAGTAGTCGGATCTACTGTGCTATGTTTGTTGTGGGGTTCTGAGCAACATTCAGCCTACCCTTTTCGTGATGTCTTCTTCTTGTGCGAGACAGATGCCGTGTTTGTCCTGATGGGAGCTGACTTTGCGTTTGTTTGGTCAAATCCTTCACAATCTTGAAAGCTTTCTTTGTGTCGTTGTTGTCAAAGAGGTTGGTACACATTTCATAAAAAAAGGTTTCTTTCACACACACACACACACACACACACACACACACACACACACACACACACACACCCCCCCCCCCCTCACACACACACACACACACATTGTATGAAGCATCTATAGTTGAGGTTTAACTTACACAGGTGTCCATGGTTTAAACTTCTCGTCAGTATGATCCCCGGCTTTCGTCTGGACTTGAACATTGTTCAATTTCACTGCAAATACATTTCTTATGTTACGTTTTAAAACAGAAACCCATATCTGGTCTTGGAACATTCCTTATGGCAGAATGTAAGATAAAGCACAACTTAAAAAGAGAGAGAGAGAGAGAGAGAGAGAGAGAGAGAGAGAGAGAGAGAGAGAGAGAGAGAGAGAGAGAGAGAGAGAGAGAGAGAGAGAGAGAGATTAGATCTCGAGCTCCATACGGAAGTATGATTTGATTTTTAGAAAGCTCATATCGACTGAGTGCATTTCGCAAATATTTGTGGATTTCAAAACTAATATGTACACATGTGTGTGTGTCTGCTGACTGTACGACACACACACACACACACACACACACACACACACACACACACACACACACACACACACACACACGTATATGTTCTCAAACACACAGACTGGAACAATCAGACAGACAGACCTTGAGACAGAGACGTTGACAGAAAAGGCGACACCGGAACTGAAAGGGAACTGAAACATGTAAGAGAGAGACAGATGATACTGTTCCTTGGAAACCAGACTCCTGATGATGAAGGCCAACGAACCTACGCTGCCAACTTCGAAGTTATTAGTGATGTCGCTGATGAAATCCTGATTTCCCCAGCAAGTCACATTGACAAAATATGAAGGAGAGTCTCTCAGGGTGAACGACACCAGATGCCTTTCGCTGCCCACATCTGTGAACAGAGACAGATATGCAGTAGATATAGACTCCCCCCTCCCCCACCTTTCTCTCTCTCTCTCTCTCGCACACACACACACACACACACACACACACACACACACACACACACACACACACACACACACACACACACACACACACACACACACACACACACACACGCGTCACGCGTACACACAGATGCAAGCACGCTCGCACAAACGCACCCACACACCTGTGCACGCACACGCGCGCGCGCGCGCACACACACACACACACACACACACACACACACACACACGCGCGCGCGCGCGCGTGCACGCACGCACACACTGTATTGCAGTGTCTTCATGAGGTCTTAAAAATATACCAATATGTATGGAAAAACACTTTTAGTATATATATCTATGTGAGGTTCTCTGGCCTCTGCTGACTGTACGACATCAGCACTATCACCGTGGAATCAGTGGCCCCCAATTCAACAAGTACACAAGGAAATGGCGTGTGTCTCACCTGGTCGCACTGACGTTTGTGTTGTACTATCATCCAGAATAATTGAAAATGCACTTCAAACCCATCCTTGTTGAGTACACAGTGGGTAAAGCAAGGTCACTAGATACACTTAAGGACTCTGGAGACAGAGCTATGAGATCAATCCAGTCCAGGCAGAAGGCTGGCACAAAATAGAAAGTTCAAGAGGCAGTAAATGTGGAAAAATAAGCTTCAAGATCAGGGTGATAGCAACACTCACACAAACCAGCAGGTAGGAACTGGGATCAACAAGAATGAAATGATGGTCAAAGGCAAAGAGGAAAGCAAAACCAGATAATGATAATTCAGGAGATAAAGAAAGGAGATGCCAAAACACCCCAGAAGGCAGTCGAACAAGACCTATATGGGCAATGGATTTCGTGGAAGAGCACACTCCAGAGAAGTCTTAGCTGGAATCAAATATGGCTTGGGCTCTCTTAGGATCAGCTCCACCCTAATTTCTGTCTATGGGTTCCTGCCCTCGAGTACAAACCCGGTAAAAGAAAAATCGGATGACATTGCGTGTCCAATCTGTGTGGGCAGACAAATAGCTGAACTTGTCCTGGATTTATGCGAAGTAGCACTAACCCATGAAAAGTATACACGGAGGCACAAGCAAAGTGTTCAAAGAATGCTACATGCGGTAAGTGCTACCAGATGAAACTCTAAGCCACCGGAAGCCCCAGCAATGAGGTTCTACATAGCAGGGGCTACGATTCATGGTCTGGGACAGCTATGGCGCCTAGAGAATCGAGCGGGGTTTACCGAATAGAGTGGATATTTAGGAGCACACAGCAGACCTTGGGAAAAACACTCGGAGATCATCGGGAAGAGTGGCGTGAGACTGGATTTGTGCTTGTCTCGGATTCTCTGAAGCAAATGATTCTGTTTCAGCTCAGTGTTCCAACTGAAAGTAAAAAGTTCACATGTACAAGACAAAGAAGCATGCCAATCTAACTGCAGCTTGAAGGAGTCTGGCTTCCTAGTCAAAGTCCTCGCCTTATAGGTTGGAGCAAGGAGGGTTGTAAGTTCATTTGCCTATAAATTCATGAAACAACTGTCATTTTTTTTTGTTGTTTTGTAAAAAAGGGACCAGAGCCCTGAAGATAACAGCTGTTGCAGCTGAAAAGACCCAGCTGGTTCTGGTGGAAGAAAAAAATAAAAGTGATCTCCACAACACTCACATTTCCAAATGACATAGAACAGCTGTCGAAGAGCAATGTAGGTAAGACATACAAGACCGCTTGGCCCTGAGACACCTGATCACTGATTCAGCGGGTGTAGGTTTGTATCATGGCAGCAAAAAGAAAAAAAAAAAAAAAAAAAGACAAAAACGAAATCTTACAGCAGAAAGGCACCTGTTAGTTATGACTCGTTAAACCCTGCCTCCTTAAAATACGAGTTCAGTGTCAAAACACATGATTGTGCAAGATTGAGCAGGCCAATCCTTCTTCCCCCCCCCCCCCCCCCCCCCCCCCCCCCCCCCCCCCCATCTCTCTCATGCGTGCGTGCGTGCGTGCGTGTGTGTGTGTGTGTGTGTGTGTGTGTGTGTGTGTGTGTGTGTGTGTGTGTGTGTGTGTGTGTGTGTGTGTGTGTGTGAAAAGAAACAGCCTCGACCCAATTTTATGAATTGTGTACCATGCCAGAACAATTTTCGAAGCAAGAGAGGATGATCAGAAAATTAAAACAGTGGAAAGGCTACTAACTTGTGAAGCATCAGATCAGCGTACAACTTGTTCGTTTGGGACACAATATATCAGTCACGCTTTTTAAAGAAAGCTGCTGTGGTATTTCGGATTGTATAGGCTCGGCAAAAGAACTATTCTGAAGGAGTTAGATCGGCAAAGTAACGGGTAGAACTGGAATATGGGAGCTCCCTATTAGTGGGGCAGTTAAGGTAGTAAATATCAGTGAATCGTGCACTTCATAGTAGAAGCATGCCATTTGGCATGTGGATACCTAGACACTTCCTGAATGATATGAGAGAGGGAAAACAATGGGTGTGACCTCTGGAGGGCGTGGCCATACATTTAATTAGGTCAGTGTGTCACGTTCTTTCTTTTTTTTCGTTTTTTTTTTGCACAAAACAATGCATTCTTGCAACAAAAAAACTGTTTCAGAATAACCCTGAGTATGTATTCGGTAAGATGTATGAAGACAAGCCTATATTGAAGCTAACTTGTAAGACTCTAATAAAGTAGGTCATTAAAAATAGGTCAAAGTCCTTAAAATCTTATTGTTTTTTATTTTTTTACATTTTGTTTGGCCCCAAGTAGTTTGCAAAGTTCATAACTATCAGTGATTACCCTTTATAGCAGAAAAAATGATGCAAACTTATTTTTGAAAATGAAAACAAGCATTTTGTCACTTAAAAAACAAGTAGGTCCAAGTATTTTTGACTTCTTATGGCTTATCTTTACATGTTTTGGTATCAGATTTAACCAATTCAGCTGCTTCTAGAAGGGAAAGATGGGGTTTCAAGTACTTGATTGTCTCTATACTTATTGCCTAAGCTGACAGACTGTTGAGTTGCCTTTTTATATCGCAAAATTTGACCTATTTAGGGACTCATTTGCTATCAATATACTATGTGGTTGGTTGGAACCGTTAGAATGCGTCAGGGTGGTTTTCTTCCAGCACTGCCAAATCTCGGATGTGAACTGCCAACCAGCGAGCATAGTTGACATGATCAATGGCAAACATCCAAGGTACCAACTTCGTCAGGCATTGGACATACATCTTGAAGTGTCCTGTGCGGATTGCATTGAAAAGCTGAAAAATACATAACTGGAAGTCCAGGGCCGTAGTCCAGTATGCAAACTGTGGCTGTTCATCTGCCATCTTCATGCTCCAGTCGTGGAAACCCAAAGAAGTGCTCGGGTCTGACTCCAGAAACTTTGTGTATGCACGCCACTGCAAAATGTGTAATGCAGCTGCCGTAACTTGGTGGGCATGCCTTTGTTCTGGTCAGATGAGCTGCTTTGGCTAACAACTCAGCAATACCAGAGGATGCAGTCTCGGCTAGTGTGATGGCAGTATTCCATCCTGAACCCTTCAGCCAGTCCCCAAGCGTTTCGAACGCTGCCATTTTTATGTGAAGGCCTGCTAGCATGATGACAAAGTGTTTCTCACCAAATGTGTCTGGTCAGCACCACTGAATTTCCTTTGCCAAGGCAAACAGTGGCTGGTCCATGCCAAGCACAGGTGTTCGTCCTGGATTGAGGTGTTGGGTGGCTGCTTTTTCCAGTCATGACAAGTCTGATTAGGGAAGTGGAGTGTGCATTGTCCACATGGAGAGGTAGGAGTCCAGTGATGGCAGATGGCCCGCCATCTTGTAGCTGAAGAGATGCATGATAAGCAGCCCATGAAATTCCATCTTCATTGTTCACAGGCTCTGTCTCCAGTGCTGCTGAGAAATGTTTCAACCAGCATACACCTTGGTGCAGCTTTGAATCACAGGACTGATGTCTGGCTGATTACCTCCTGGTAATGGAGGCACCAGACGTTCCCGGTGTGGGTCAGGCACAGGAAACACATTGATGTATTCAGGTGGCAACAAAGGAATGGTGCGATTTCGGCTGTTGCTCCATCCTCAATAAGTGGCCTCTCTTGCTGTTCACCATCATCATCACGGAGTCTGTGCTGAACGAGGGAAATGCTGCTCTCATGGAAAGAATCTGATGAGGTCGTTGAAGTGGGACTGTGGTCTATATTTGTCACTATACCAGCTACAAACAAACCTTTTCTCATGTTTGTTGGTACAATTTTTTCCTCCTCAAATCGTCTGCACACCTTGTGTGCTATTTCAGATGAAATTGACATCACCCTGTCATAAGAAATCCCAAGTCCAAGATCAGAAAGTATGGTAATGAGTCCCTTCTAAGTTCTTTTTTTTTCTGCGCGCAATTTCAGACCAAGATAAACTGGTAGAGAGGGGTTTCTCGGTCTTTCTTGTGGCGCTGAAATTTTGTGTCCTTTCCAATCCTTCAACAACTGAAAACAATCAGTTCCTTTGCAATCCTTCGACAACTGAAAACAGTCAGTTGGGAAAGAGTGAGAACTGCTTGTCTTTGAGGTGTTGCATCATACTCTGATTGATCAGTAGATATTGGGCCATCAAGGATAAAGCTCATGAGCGCTTTCAGAGAGGCTGGAACTGACTGTTCTTGGCAGGTGTGTCTTCAAGACTCCTTTGAATTCCCCTTTTCCCTTCAATATGTCTTTCCTTATGATCTGGGCTGCTTTGACCAATTGAAGAGCATCAGAATCAATAGCGCACACTTTTTTCAAAGCATCACCCAGGTCTTTTGTCAAATACTAGTATGACGTCTCTCCCTTGATATGCACACTTCAGATCTGATATGGGCTTCAGTTTTTTTTTTTTAGGCGTGCAGAATGTACCTTTTCGTCATTTAAACCAAAATGTGAGAGACGAGAAGTATATATAGACGAAGTAGAAAATGTCATGCCAAAGACAGAGGCTGTTTGGGGATTATCTCAGAAGCTTTCAATATAAGCCACAACCTCAGCAAATGCAATAGCATGTGTTGTTGATCTGTTTGTTGTTTCTTCTGATTCTTGTGCCTGGTTTGCTGGTACACGTCTGTAGAAGACAGACAGGATTTAATGTGATAATGACAGTCCATTGCCACCATGTTTTGACAGCAAGTTTTGTGAGTAGCTCTTGATCGTTCAGTTGCTGAGCATGTGCACGAACTTTTTCATCCAGGGGCAAAGTAAGAGCATGATGAAGCCCTGCTGCACCGGGAGATCCATTGCAGAAAAAGCATGTTGGTCCTGTGCCCATCTCATCTGTCTCACAGCTAGATTCATCTGCAAGTTTCCGTGTTTTTCACAGGACTGGGTTTGTCACTTGTTGGCTTTCTTTTCCTGTTTTAAACAGTGTTGCTTATTTTTGCACGACAGATTTTGTGCCAAGAAGCTTTGTGCTTCCTCAAGGTCTCCTCCTCAAAATCATTTCCTTCATCCAGTTTAGACAATGGAATAGAAAATGTGGACTCACCCAACTCCTGAAAAGCTGTCAAATTGTAAGCAACGTAGGTATACCTTGCTCCATCTCCTTTTGTTCCCTTTGCTGGGCATATCAAAGGTGCTTTGCTTAATAGGTTCTGGCACAGAGCGCACAGATTCCAGTCAACTGTCAAGTCATCAACTACTTCAGAGGGAAATGGTACACTGGGGTCGTCTATCCTCTTATATTCAAATTGCTGGGCATATCAAAGGTGCTTTGCTTATAGGTTCTGGCACAGAGCGCACAGATTCCAGTCAACTGTCAAGTCATCAACTACTTCAGAGGGAAATGGTACACTGGGGTCGTCTATCTCTTTATTCACGAGACATCGCCACTTTCTCACTGCCTACAGACTGGGAACTGCAACAAAGAAAGACAAAAAAAAAGCAAAACCAGAGTTTTGACGCCAATGAATGACCATACAATTTGCACTGATCAGTTTTGATTCCGATATGATGACAACCAACTTAGCAAGTTTCACAGAACTGATTTTTATTTTTTGTTTTATTATTTGAGCATTTATCATCAATACAATTAAAATTCATGTTGATACGAGCTTATAATTGATATTGTTCTTGTAAATAAGAACTGTGGCATTTGTGGTCAAACAGACACTGGCATTAATATACAAAAACAAACAAACAAACAAACAAGAATCGCATCGGAATTCTGGCTGAATGCAGTCTTTATCTTAAGAAGAACAACGTGAATATTTCTGATATCTAAAAACCGATTTTTAATGATTAAAAGTTAAAATGGAAATAAAACTGGTTAAAGATAATGTATGTAAACTCACCAGCTGTGAAAAGGTTGTTTAGTCACAGTCAAATAGCTGCATTATGCTGAAAGCCGCTCCAAATGCGCTGAAATTTAATTTTACAAAAAGACATAAAAATCAGTACACCAAGAATGAAACAAAGCCGTTCGCACGCGTGCTGGCCACGACCGGTGATACATTTTTTTGCACCCTCATAGGAATATTTGCAACCTAATCAGTCTTCTATGTATTTTTCCCTGATCACAAGTAATGTACATGGACATTTCTGTTTTCAATTTTATTTGATATTCACATGTCTCAAAGGTTATTTAAACGGAAGAAACTTAATAGAACACCAAGTGAAACGTGTTACTTTTCACGTGGTTGACTCGTCTAAGTGTACACCGCTAGCGGCGATGACAGAAATAGAGCAGGCACGAGTCTGCTCCCCGACATTGGCAGCGGGATGCTTTGGCTGGTGCTATGGTGTTCTGATTGTGTCAAAAATCCAGTTATTGAAAACTTTGATCGATCACTGCTCCTAGCACAGGGGGCTGTGATCGTGTTTCCCTCTCCAGACATAATCAGCATGGTTCATAGTATCATTGTGCAAGAGGAAATGTTTCTACTAAAAATCGCAAGATCATAAATCTTAGCTCCTCCACTATATGTACCACTAGACGACGAGATAACGACCAGATCATGCGATGAGGGCGAGTTTAATGTCTTTGATCCGCGCGCGCGGTGGTTCTTTACAACTAGTTGTTCCCGTACCGACACCCAGGAAGTCATGTAGGTGATCAGTTGTAGTTGTTCTGTTCTGGTGGTTGGAGTGGTCAGAGGATGGCGTTCACTTGGTTCACGTGGTGGAGTTGAAGCAGTTCGAATTGTGGTTGTGCCACTACACCGCTCTCTGCGAAAAGCCCTAAACAAGACCTTCTCAGGCTCCACATGACTCGGAGGAGTCAGTTCGGACAGAGCCGGGCTTACTGACCAATCCCCTGGCCGACGTTGTGATCAAGGCAAACCGCGGTCCACCTCGAAAGGACGTACGGAAGTCGGTCCTGGACCTACTAGCGCTCCTGTTGGCCTATGGTGATGGGGATAAGGACGTGGGGGGTGGGGGATGCTGCCTTTTGCTTATATTTTCCTCCCCCCCCCCCCCCCCCCCCCCCCAAAAGGAGCGCACTCCCTGGCCTCTCTCTGGTCCGTGGAACGTACTCTGCGAGCCCTCTGTCTTCTGAACCTGGACAGTCCGTAATAATGTTCTATCGTTACGTGCTCTTCCTGCAGATCAAATTCGCTTGAGAAGTGTCTCAGAAATTTCTTATTTCTGTCACATAGACCCTTACTTCTTTCTGTCATATGGAGGGGGATACTTTATTGGACAGTAGCCAGCATGCACGCTTGTCCAACCTGAATTACCGCATATTCTCTTTAAAGTGTACGATGAAATGATACACAAACTGATAATGGTTAACAGCGAATCCCTTACTTTTCTTGCTGAAAACGGATCGCTGCTGCTCCTTTGCGATTATTATTCCAACCACACTCTGGAAAAGAAATAAATCTGTTTTAGTATTAGGTCAATGATAATATGATTAGGCCAGGTCATGCAGTTTGAACATTGTAAAATGAACGCTTAAGGCGGTTGAGCAAGTTCTTTTAAGTCCATGTCATTAACTAAATGTCGTCACTAGTATATTTCAATCAACTTTCACTTCGGATTCTCTCTCTCTCCCTCCCTCCCTCCCTCTCTCCTCTCTCTCTCTCTCTCTCTCTCTCTGTCTCAATGGCTACTGTGACCTGTGTGTGCATGCGTGCATGCGTGCCTGCGCGCCCGTGAGTGTGTGTGTGTGTGTGTGTGTGTGTGTGTGTGTGTGTGTGTGTGTGTGTGTGTGTGTGTGTGTGTATGCACGTGCGCGACTACAAAGCATTGTCTTTCCCAAGAATGTAATAGACCTACTGATCGCATTTGGAAGTAATGTTACCATGACATTTGTTTAAGGACAATCATCTGCAGATTGAAGGTCAACGTTGGTTCTTACATAGATGCTGAGTGAATGAATCTTTTATTTAACGTGTTTTCACCACAACTGGTGATATTACGCTGGAAAAAAAAATAGATAGGTAAATAATTAAATAAAATCAAATAAATGAAAAGCTAAGACACGCGCACACACGGACGCGACGCGCGCACACACACACACACACACACACACACACACACACACACACACACACACACACACACACATTCCTACCTATACGTATACAAATATAGAACATTGCATTACAATATTGAATAATTACAAAATTTAAAACAAATTGTAGTAAAAGGCCTACAGGACCATTCAATGTACATCGACCAGTGCCATACACGTTAAGTAATTGAATGTATATAATAACATCGATGCTGTCTGTGCTGTCATGACATGCAAGCGCATCAGTCATAAAGCGTGCCAGGATTATTTTTGAAAAATATAGGCCTACGAGATACAGAAGGCAGCAATGACAAACTTCAGCTGAAGCATGAAACCACCCTCCAACAACACGGTGTGAGAATGGCGCTGGAACTTCGAGTAGTTTGAGGCATTGTTGTTGGATGGTGCAAATCATCTTTTGCTATTGCTGAAATGTCTTCATCATGGCCTACTAGGTTGTGTGCCATCTTGAAGGATAGGGGAGAACTCCCTCTAGTGTGGGAGATACTCTTCCCAAAGCCTCGTAGTATGAAGACTAAAGATCTGCTCAATGGTACTTGCCTTTGCGGAGCTGGTCCAACTGTTCTTCAGTAACAGTGGTAGCTTTTGCCGCTGTTAAATTCGAAACCACTTCGAGCACCACTTCGCAGGCACAACTGATCAAACTGATTGTGTGGTAGTTCCCTTCTTGGGAAGGGCGATGATTTTGATTTACTCCACAGCGTGGTCCACTCCCCAGTGTGTCAGATTATTTTGCAGACTGATGCTGCTCCACTTTGTTCCATGAATTCTGTAGGGATGTCGTGAACGCTGCAGACTTATCAATTTTCAAGATTTCACTGCACTTCTTCACGGAGCAGAAAATAATCCTCGTTTCATGAATCATCCATTATTGTTTGCACACTTTGATCTCATTTGCTCTAACTGATGTAGAGTTCGTAACAGATATCCATTCGACCCTTTTCTGATGTTTTGTTCCAAAGTTAGACAGTTGTCGTCTGTCATCCTATTTAATGAACTACATTTCTCCTCTACAGTCTTTTCGGACGATTTTAAGCTCCTTTCTAGTATCATGTTGGCCTAACCCAGGGCACCACTGTGATGTGGATTGTGATCCATCACCTCATTCCTAAATAGACTTGTGTACTCCGATGTCCTCTCTCTCTCTCTTTCTCATTATCACTCACCTATTGGGATATATAGAGTATATCTCTCTCTCTCTCTCTCTCTCTCTCTCTCTCTCTCTCTCTCTCTCTCTCTCTCTCTCTCTCTCTCTCTCTCTCTCGTCGACTTACAACTTCTGTCGTATGGTTGTAATATCGCAGAGTCTTTTCACTTCTGTTTGATGCTCATGTCCTTGGATTTGGTGGCTCTGTCGGTTTGATCTATTGACAGGTCCTCTGGGTCTTGAGTTCTGAGGAAATGTAGATGCATTGTCATTCCAGTCGTCTCCAAAATCATCAAATCGTCCAAGCCAGGCCATTTCAAAGCTTAAATGTTATGTTGATGCAACAGATAAACTAAAGAAAAGCATCTTCTTTACTAAGAGACTATGCCTTGTGTCGTCTGCTTCGAAGATCTGTGTCGTCTGCTTTAAAAACCGGAAAAGGATGTGTGTTGGACAACAAGAGGGGAGTTATCTGCCAGAATGGCAGACGAAAGTGACTCTGGTTCGATTCAGAGTTGTCTTAGCGATCAAAGTGTTGACAAAAAGTCAAATGAGCAGAAGAGATTTTACGCATTATACACTTTATATCCCAACAGGTAAGTGATAATGATTATTATTATTCAGTGATTCAACCTGTCTTACGATGATGTCTGTATGTGCTTATCATGATGATGGAGCGTAAATTCTGGCAATACCAGTAGTCGGTAATCTTCAACTTTAGAATACTAAACTCAGGGGGGCTAAGACACCTTTTGTTTTTCGTCTAAACAGCCCCCCTGAGTTTAGTATTCTAAAGTTGAAGATTACCCCAGTAGTCTAGTCGGTACTTTGTCCTACTACCGTATCTGCGATTGTGGCTCTCATAGTGTAAGTTGTGATTGTGGAAGTGTATTCATCTCAGCGATCCTTTGGATTAACTCTTCTGGCTGACATGCAAAGATAAGAAACAAAAATCAATGGATCTGAATGCGATTTACCTCGGTCATGGAAAGAAGCTTTCAACTTGGGGATGAAGTCACTGTGATAATCAAGTCATTTGATAGATTTGGAGTCTTGAGGAGGAGACCCAAACTCAAGAATGAAAGTTTTGTTTTGATTTTTGTCTTGCATGTTATTTTATGTGGGTGTTTTTTTTTTTTTTTTGGTTTTTGATTTTTGAGGTGTTTTTTTGTTGTTGTTTTGTTTTTGTTTTTTTTTTAGCTAAACGACTTAAAGGTCAGAATGTGTCTTAACCAGCCCCACCAGCCCGTCAAAAGTGAGGTCCTCTCAGATCAGACAGCATGACAATTTTTTACATTTTAGCGTCTTTTTGGATATAAAACGCAACATAAACTTTTACGTCTTGTGGTTGTTTGCACCCTATGTCAACACAGCCCCCTGCTGCAGAATTGCTCACAGCTGTTGATTTGGGCGTTGACGATTGTACTTCTTTGGATTCCACTTTACCTTTGGGTGTATCATTCTCTTTCTTCTCAAAACTACATAAAGCACTTCCGTTACTTTGCATGGATGGCATGATTGCTTTGCTCTGAAAGTCAGAGATATTTTACTGTTTTAATTCTTTCCTATTACTCATATTATTTCCCTTGCCCACACTAGATGAAAAAGAAAAAGAGAAAAAGAAAAAAAAATGCTTACTACCAAAGTAATTAACTATTGTTATTACATGGCAACAGAATCTGTAAAACATGATTTTTAATTTCAGTATGTTGCTAAATACCTTTTGTCTAGTATGAGAATGTGTTGTGACCATAAAATACATCATTTCGACTGACAGACCTTAGAATAACTGACATTCTTTGCTAAAATGTCTTTGCGTGAAAACATATAATCTCTTTAAAACATAGAAAAGAAAAAAAAAAAAATTGTTTGCATTAGGTCCCTATTGTAATTGAAACATGTTTATATCCGTTGAAGAGTATATATACTGCGGGCATGGCTCATTACAACTCTACATTGCCGTTACTTTAGGCTTAGCACAGCATGTGACAAAAAAAGTTAATGTTTAATTGTGTCTCGACCACTCTATGAAACATGATCATCATCGATCTCTCAGTTAGATGAAAAGAAATGTAATGTTTAAAACAATAATGGATTTTTTTTATTATTCTCAGATCTCCATCTCACTTGCTAGTTGAGAGGACAATGTCACCCCATGGTGCATATCAGCTTTTTTAGATGGTATTTTTTCCCTTCACCCTAAAAATGTAGACAATTATTTTTGTATGTTCAAGAACAGCAATGAAAACTAAATAAGCAGCGAAAGGAAAAACAAAAATGAAGTAAGTAGTAACAAAGTAAAAGATAGAAATAAGCCAAAAGCGAAGATGCTATTTAAGTTTTAACTTGAGGAATTATTGAAATCATGGATTGGATTTATCTTTGGTCACTTGTGGTCATTCTGTTTGCAGTTTTAAGAACTCTGACAAAAATCAAAATAGAATTGAATGTAAAAGAGGTCACAAAAATGCAGTCAGTGTACATAAAGCAAAAAAAAAACCATACAGATTCATTCAAATCTTCATCAGCAGCTAATTCTGATGTCAAACATGACACAAATTAAAGTTACATCTGACATATATTTTGACCAGTTCATTTTGGATTTGCTTACTTTTATAGACTGTGCAAATAAATCTAATTTAATTCTTCAAAAAATGGCAGACTTATGACGTATTCTGTTTGTTACTGATAAAACGAGTAATGCTGTTGATTCTGCTGTATTCAAGTAGCTCATTTGCATGCTTTTTTCTCACAAATGGTACTCCTCCTTTTGATATTTTTGCAAGACCTATATGCGATCTGTCTATGTTCTATATTTATGAAGATACTTATTAATATTCATGGTTTTGCTTAATCAGAATGGCGTTAAAAGGTCTGTGTTCCAGGTTGTTTCAATTCTTTTGTTTGTTTTTTGTTTTTCAAGATTCTTAACTCTTCTTTTTTTTTTTTTTTTTTTTTTTTTTTCACAGTGTTTCTTTTTAAATTTCTGTTAAGACATATTTCATGTGCTGAAAATGACAAGATTTTGACTAATGCAATGATTTTTTTTTTCCAGACCTTTTAAGTGTTGGGGATGCAGCATGCATTGATGAAAGTGAGCAGGCAGAAGAGGAAATCTTAGGTATGTAAAGGAAATCTTATGTATATATAATGTATGACAGCTTCCTAATATCGTATAAATATGTGTTATATTTTTCATGAAGTTAAAAAGTAGTCAAGACCAATATCAATCAGCCAATTTGTTTGTACTATTATTTATTTGACAGATATTAATGTTATCAGTATCAAGTCTGGATTTTTTTGTCTCTTAGTCTTAAGTCAAAGTAATCTTGCTTTAAGTCTTTTCTCTTAGTCTCTGTATACTTTTCCATCTGCATCTCTTTCTCTCAGTCTCAAACGAGATATACATTAAAATCTAATTTGATGTTGTAGTTTGTGGTGTTTGGCAGTATTGTACACAGGTCTTCAAAAGCAGCCTTATTTGCACATCTGAAGCATTTTGAAAAAAATAAGATTGTATTATAATCATTATTAGTATAATGAGAATGATCTTCAAAAGGTGAATGGGTTGTGTTTATTTGTTTGGTTGGTTTCTTTTTCATACGTTAGACATTTACATTCTTCTAGTCTTAGCCTGAAACTGTGCTAGTATTAATTGCACTTGAAATACAGTTGATTTTAATCGTCAAATCTCTGTACTGTATTTGATTTAAGATAATGTGATCAAGCGGAGTTAATGAGGTTTTTGTCAGTTTTAAACTAAACAGAGGATATATGGATTTTTTTCAGCATCATTTTTTGTGACACTGCATTAGTCCCAGGAATTATGTATACAGGTGGCCTCAGTAATTGGTATAGTGTGCAGTTTATAGGAAA
>JADBJO010000074.1:152500-160000 GCA_016801955.1 Conus betulinus
CTGTAGGCAGAGGTCCGTAAAGACAAGTTGTTCCCAGACCAAAGTCTGTATGGGGATGGACTGAGAGAGATGCAGAAAATCTACACTTACACGCCAATTAGATTTTAGGCGAAAGAAACACACACTTGCATATGTATTTGGTTTCATGTTTCCCACTAAGTCTTCTGCTTGGTGATCCATGTATCTTGTTGATTCTTGCCATTATGTGAAATATTGAATGAAGTTTCTTTAGACTTAAGTTTCTGTTATTTTTTGTTTGAAAAATTCATAACCATGCCCAAAGGATGCTTACTAATATTCTTTTTTTTATCAAGTCATGATTATTGACATCTTCTGCTCTGAATGCCACTTAAGGAATCTCTGTTAGGCTTTGTTTTCAATTCTGCTGACTCCAGAAGGTTGTAATAAATAGGTTAGTACTGGTATGTTTAGACAAGGCACATTTCTGTCACTCCCAGAATTTGGCAAATGACACCCAAATATGTTTCCTGAGAGTCATGTTGACTCTCAAAAGTTTACACCCGTTGAAACTCTTTGAGTCATGTCTTGCCAAGAAACTAGGTAAAAAAAAATGGAGGATAGTGAATCTCTGTTCATAATAATATAAAAATAAAAACCTTAAACCTTAATAACGTTTCGCCAAGACCTTGACAGCTATAGCAATGGACTAGTGCATCTTCTTGATCATGAGGTGAGTGATAAAAACAACAGTTGATATTTGAATATCTATTTATTTTTGTATATGTGTTTTTCTTTTTTTTTTTTTTTTTTTCAGTTTTTTTTCAAGCTACTTCTTTTTATTTCATGCTGTAAAGAAAAAAAAAAACCTTCAGTGTTAGCCCTTTCATGTTTTCCAGATTGCAGCTTTCCCCTACTTAGCTTGATTTGGGTTGGCCCCCATAATTTCAGAGTGGTTGGAAAATTTCATTGTGAAGAATTACATTGGAAAATTTCAAAGGTCATGGACAGTTCAAGCAGTGTCTGAATGAATGGTGCAGTTATTATGGGTGGAAATCATAAGCCATAAGCTGGATGATTAACCCTTTTGATAAGTAATTAATGGTCAAATTGTGAACGCCATCTTTTGGTATTGAAGACCACAAATTCTGTAAACAAAGTCATCAAGAAATGCTCGAACCCTGACAAAACACATGTAAGAAAAGTGACTTGGAACTCTGTGAGAAAAATGTCTGTTTACTGCTCATATCATGCTTGGGAGCTGTCCTTGTTTCCCAAAGTATTTCATAGTTCTTAAAGTTTTCTGCTGCTGAAAAAAAAAAAACACTACCAAAATCATATAAGTAAAATCTCAGACAGCAGTTCTTAACAGGAAGTAATCACAGATAGTGTGCTTCATAAGCTTTACTGGGCATTACCTTTGATCCTGTTGTGGTTGGGTTGTGGCTGTGTACAGTTCAGAATCCTTTTGGCTTCACTTCATTAGAAAGTAAACAAAGGGTTGTTCTCAGATTGAGAGGCTGAAGAGGATCTCCAAATGTTGTTAGTGTGGGAGAATGAAAAAAAAAAACCCAGCAACCTTACTGCCAGCTTTGGCCCTACCTTCCCATTGTTAGTATTTGTATGTATCGTATATTTTGACTGTAATGTCTCTGCTCACACGTTATGGTGAAAATAGAATTTATAAAATTGAAGAATGAATGCAACTCTTTGATCACTTGCAAAGAAAAAAGAGAGGTCGGTTTCATTGAGTAAAGCTGTGTGCCCAGCGATGGTAAACTGACCAAAACCTCCACTCTGAGATACCATTAAAACTGCTCAGAATTAAGATGGCCTGGTGAAGGGGTCAGATGGAAGGCTGAAGATGATGCCTCTCAGAAAGACTTTGCTCTCTTTGCGTTCTTAGTGGTCTGATGTCCTCATGACCCCAGCAAAGTTTGTTTACTCCATTCATCGCTCCTTAGCCTGCGCTGCATACACTCAGTTGAAAAGACAAAAACACTGATTTATGTATTGAGAAGAGACTCCTGACAATTGTTTAGTAAAAAGGTGTGAGCAATATTCTGTGAGAATAAACACCCAGCCACTGCTCATCAGAAGGAACAAAATACCACTATGTTGAGAACAGACACTCTGTCACTGCTTAGTAGAAAGAAAATGCCATACTGAGAGGACAGATTCCCAGCCGCTGCACAGCAGAAAGATTAAAACATCTTTGCTCAGTAGAAAGGGGGAAAAGGGCATTCTGTGAGAAGAGACACATGGCCGTTGCTCAGTAGAAAGGAGACAACGCCAATTTGTGAAAACAGAGAACCAGCCACTGCACAGTAGAAAGAGGATAATGGCTTACTGTGAAAAGAGACACACAGCCGTTGCTCGATCAGTAGAAAAGGGAAAACAGTATTCTGTAAGAAGGGACACCAATTCAATGTTCAGTAGAAAGGAGAAGATGCCAGTATGTTGAGGATTTACATTCAGGCACAGCTCAGTATGAAAGGGAAAACTTTTATTTGTTGAGAGCAGACATCCCTGTTGCAGCTTGGGTGTATGCACAAAAATACTAGCAGAATATTCCCAACTAAATTAAAGCTACATTTTATGCTTGCAAATATTGAAGAATTTCCACTATATTGATGCAATAGGCAGAATGATACTGCCAGTGTGAAAGTTGTTGATTGAATCATTTTAAATATGTATTTAGGGAATAATTGTAAAAACAAAAACAAACAAACAAAACAGAGAAACAAAAATTGTCACTCTCTGCACATGTTACTATCATTTATAAATTCTAGTTGAAGAAGTATTCAATCACATAAGTGTTTGATTGGAAAAGGTAATCTAGAGACACATAGGGGATTTGTCTTGCACCAGTTGGCAAGGCTGAAAGCATTAGATGTTGTAATTAACCATATTGCAGATTGATTCCTTTTGAGGTTAGCATGCTAAAGTCCCAGCAAACTGCTCCAGCAAAAGTTATAATTGAGTTTTGTTTTTTTTTTTTTTCAAAGAGGATGATGACAGACATCAAGACATATTTCATTATTTTGGAAAATGTGTCATTGTCTCAAACATTTATACATATTAGTAACAGCACACTAATGTTACACATCTGCCATTAAAGTGTTGTACTGAAACATGAGTTGTAAAAGTTAGAAGTAAAAAAAAACAAACAAACAAACAAAAAAAAAAAAACATGGGTGCTACAGTAGAGGTGATTTTAAAAAAATGTACCTTCAAGTAATCTTTCTTTCTGTTTCTTTCTATTAACCCATTGCTTCAGACTATTTCTGTTCTTCCTTACAGTCTCTCCTGTATCTGTGTACAGTTGATGTACTTCCTTTCACCAGTGTTGTAGATGCGCAAGGGTTAGAGGGTTAACAGAGTTCAGTGGTAAAATTGACCGTGCAAGGTGGACTTGATGTGGATGGTGATGTGATTGTGTCCAGTCCCTCCCGCAGGATTGCCTCAGCAGTGGAGACATCCATTGGCAGGTAGGGCTGCATGGTGGGGTTGTGGAGCATAGCACTGACACGCCAACACAGTGCCACCTAGCCTGCAGTGTAGAGCTGTCTCTTGTGTACACTGTCGTCATAATTCTGTTAGCGGCCTCCTTAATGTACACTTTTTGACCGTTTCACCTTGTGATGTTGCTTTACTTTGGGGTGGTGTTTTTTTTTGGGTGTGGTGTTTGTATAATTATCTAACTTGGATGGTAACTTTTAGCTTTTTTTTTTTTTTTTTTTTTTTTTTTTTCTTCATAGATTTGTGAAAGTGATAATGGGTATTTGTCCTGTCATTTGCTGTGATACTATTGTCATCACCATTTTAATTGTCAGACATCATCAACAATAGATATTCACATGTGCTAGATGTTGTGAGTGTCTGTAATGTGTTATACATTGTGAATGTATGTGACTTTCCATTGTTGTTATTTTGTGAATGTATTTGACTCTTTATTGTTACATTTCTTCCATTTTGGTCAACGTACAATTAATCATATACAGCAAGATGTTATTGGCCAGAAAAGAAGAAAAATAAATCGAAAGGATTGGCACTATGCAATTTCATGATTTTGAAAAAAAAGGAAGTTTATAGTGTGACATGTTCAATTTTTGAATCATTGTCATTACTGTTCATATCATTTATCGACCCAAAGCCATCTTCAATACAGTTATCATCAAAGTGAAACATTCTCTTTGTTTGTTGTGCGTTTTTATCTTTATTGTTTGTTTTTCTTCTCCTTTTTTTTTTTTTAACCTGAAATATGGTGTTGTTGAACTGTTTCTTATAGATGTTTCATTGTGTCGTACATGTTTCCTTTTCTGTCAGTGGTAGTGAATTAACCTAACTAATAATAGTAGAGCTGGTTTCTGAGGTGGAACGGAGGAAGATATCTGGAATAAGGTATTCCAATTGACAATATCAGGAGCAGGTGTCTGAACTGTTTGGATTGATAGACACAGTGTAAAAAGATGTCCCTCCCCCTCTCTCCCCCCCCCCCCTTCTACACTCTCCCCCCCCCCCCCCCCCCCCCCCCCCCCCCCCCCCCCCCCCCCCCCCCCAACCTCTTTTTTTCCGTTCTTTTCTTTCATTACCTTTGGAAACTAAATTTTGTGAATTTCTGTTTCAGAGTACGAAACTTTTTATCAAAAACATTTCCATCAAATGTAAAGGAGAAAAAAAAAAACTGTTGATAATGTTTTGGATCACAAGTGAAAAGCACAATTTTTGGATGGGCAATTCCTTGTTTTTTTTTTTTTCTTTTTCTTTTTTTTTTAAAGAAGAAAATTTGATGACAAATATGTGAATCAAAAGACATGCAGGCATCCTTCATATTTGTTTGTTACTCTTGCTTGTTTTCGATTTAGAAGACCTCAGGTTCGAAAGGCATTGCATCTGTCTTGTAATTGATTAGCTCCATTTGTCAGGTGGGTCTGATGACCTCATTTACTCTCAGGCTTCATCTCCTGCATACATTCATGCAATTGATGAAGATTTTTGAAAAAATTATAAAAAAAGGTTTCAACAGTACAAGAGTGCAAACTGTTATACATCAAATCAGTCAAGGAAGTTTGCATGTTTTAATTTGATGTAATTAAGCTGCTTTTCCAGCAACAACAAACAGTTTAAGTGCAAGTCGAAAATTGCTGAAAGTAAGCTTTCTCGGGTATTTTTTATTCCAGAATCTGGATACTGAGACATTGGAATACCTACTTAAGAAATAGGATCTCAGTGTGTGTTTGCTTGAAAGTAATGGTTATTGTGCAGTGCTGATGACAAACCGATAGGTGCCAAGCTTTTGAAAAAAGAAAAACAAGAATTATAAGTTTGTTAAAGTGTTTTCACGTATTCATCTTCATCTATCTTCTAATCTTTTCTATACACACAGTCACACAAGCTTCGTTCTTCCACTGATTCGCAGATTTCAGCTGGACTCCCAAACAATCGGTCATTGCTTTCTCTCAGATCTGGCATTCACCTCTTGGTACCAGCTTTTTTCTTTTTTCTTTCTTTCTTTCATTCTTCTTTCTTGTGTGTGTGTGTGTGTGTATGTGTGTGTTAGAGAGAGAGCGAGAGGGGGGGGGGGTGGGGGGAGTCAGACACCATTATCATTTGCTACAACTACTTTTTTCAGTCTCTGTGTCATCTGCTAAAACTGCTCTTTTCAGTCTCCCTATCATCTGCTAAAACTACTCTTTTCTGCCTCCGTATCATCTGTTAAAAGTACTCTTTTCAGTCTCTGTCCAGATACCCCAGCCTTACAGTTACCAGCTTTTTTGCTACTTTGTAGCTTTCTTGTTCCTTCCCTTTTCAATACATGGTTGTGTTTGTGTGTTGTTGTGTATGGGTTTCTGTGGGTGCATCTTTATGTTGTCTGTTTGTGGCTGTGTGTAAGGTGATGGTGTCTTCCGAATGCATATGATCAAAGTAAAAATGAGCATAAAAAATGTACACTATTTTTTTTCTCTTCTTCTTTTTTTTCATTCTTCTTCTTCTTCTTCTTCTTCTTCAGCGATATCTTATTTTCCTGCTTTGCATTTATATCATGTAAGATTTATTATCCCTGTAAGGAAATTACTGTCTCAGTCTAAAAGATTTCAGTGCTTTCTTCTTCCTTTTATTCTCTTTTCCTTCTCCAACGTGGTGACAGTCCTGAGATAACCTCTGCTGTTGACGGGACTATAATTTTTTAATCTTAATCTTAATCTTAATCTTCTGCCTTTTCTTCATGGAAGTGAGATGGGTTACATACATTGCTAGTTACATAGCTAGCATATATGATGTGTGTGTGTAACTTTAGAAGGGTTATTCAGTGTGTGTGTGTGTGTGTGTGTGTGTTTAGATGTGGAGAAGAGAGTGAAAGTAGTGCAAAGCAAATTGTGTCAGTGTATAGATCAGATCATGTCTTGTCCTAGTCACGGCGTCAGATATTCTTTTATTCTATCAGACTGTTTCGCTCTAAAGGTCGGGAGGCCAGGTAAGGGCTTTGTCCGAGTCAGCTGTGGAATCGGCCTGACAGGACATAATTTTCAAGCAGTGCCTTTTTACCACAAACATCTTTTGATAACGATTCTCACAGCATGAAAAACAGTTTTATGACAAAATTTCATCGCAAGCTACTGCTTTGCAGAAATTAAGACATTTCCAGTTTCACCAGAAAAAAATTATAGATGTTTTGTGTTGTGATTACCCTGAAACTTTACTTTTGATGGAAGGGTGTCTCTCATGAAGAAACTGTTTAAGGAAAACTTGGAACGCGATACCATGGGAATCAGTTACATAATGCTACAGATCACAAAGCAGTGTGCCTATGGTATATCTCTTCACTGTATGAAGGTCAGATGGAGGTTGAAATGAAGAAGTGTACTCATATGCTTAAGGAATTCTCTGAAGTTTTGGTGGTACAGTGTTTTGGAAATCATCTGCAGAAGTAACAGCTATTTCTGTCAGTGTGATCTTACAATCATTGTGAGAGATAATACTGTTGGCAACCCACCAGTTAAATGTGGAAAATTTGACATCTTGTCCAAATGAATGCTTGTTTATCCATATATGGCCATTTGATGACAACAGTTGTCAAGGAAAGAAGTTACACAAACAAATACATCTTGGTGATATTGATAATACTTGCCTGCCCAAACCCATTTGGGCCAAGGCTCAGTGTGTTGTCCAAGCACCTGAATTGTGCTGGGTATTTTCACATCACAACAGAGTACAGGATCACTCTACTTCGGTAGTTCCGAAAATTCCTACAAAGATCAACATCCATCTTGCCGCCTTATTGCTGTATTCCCCTAAATGTCATAGCTTATTTTTACTTGACAAAGTCATGATACAGTGTGCTGGAAAGGCTGGCAGAATGGGGGTTGGGGATGGGGGGGATGGAGTTTGAAAAAGCTTTAGAGTCAAACAAAGGCAATGTTATTGATATAACTCAAAGAGGTGTGGCCTTGCAAGACTCAAAGCTGGTTAAAGAATACAAAAACATGTTGGTTGAGGGAATACTCAGCAGGATGAGCCAGTTGAAAGAAAGTTTAAGCT
>JADBJO010000074.1:165000-192500 GCA_016801955.1 Conus betulinus
CAGCAGAAAGCGGGCATCGGATCCTCCGGAGAGAGCTGGCAAGTGCAAGTGCAGCCTCGGTCATCTCCCTTACTTTGAGTGAAGAGGGCGCTACCTTTGACACACATGGTATGTTTTTTCTTCCATAAAACCCGTAATACAGGAGAACAGATTTATGTGATACATCATCGGTGATCTTTTAGTGTGCCAAATGAAATTGATTCAAGTGTTAGTTCTAAGTTGACATTTTTTCCCCTTACTATCTTGAGAGACAGTGTGAAACTAACCAAATTCACAGCTATGAATGAATTGTATACTCAGTATGACAGAAAACGCATTTTTCACTTTAATAACATCAGTTCTCAGGGGTGGTGGTGGGGTTTGAGACTAAAATCTGACAACACATTCTCAGTTGGCACAGTATTATTTTTTTTTGTCTTTCCTTGATTTTGGTATGTAGTTTAGTTTCCCCATGTGCCCAAGAGTTTTGTGTCACATATCACCATATTTTTCCTGACTGTGCTGAGAGCTTTTGCTGTAATTTTGGATGTGGTTGTTAAGTAGTAAGACTGAATAAAGATTGACAAAAATCATTCTTCTCAAGGAGTGAGCCTCTTCATCGCTTGACTGAACACATCCTGTGTTGGTCTTGTTTTTCAACTCATTTCTTGAGTGTTGGGTGGCTCGGTTTTTAGCTGTCATTCTGCTTAACTGTATTCAAATGGGGAAGGAATGTTTAAGTATTTGCCTAAGCAGTGCATAAGTCTCAGCTGATCTGTGTGATGGTTAGCAGCAGGTATCAGACATGTCTCATTGGGATATGGCTGTGTTTTGTCTGTTTTGAAGTGTTGGTCTGGTCATTTGCAAAGACTGGCTTACAACAGTGGTAGTTAGTGTTCTAGTTTGGCCATTTGCAAAGACTGGCTTACAACAGTGGTAGTTAGTGTCTTAGTCTGGTCATTTGCAAAGACTGGCTTCCAACAGTGGTAGTTAAGTGTTCTAGTTTGGCCATTTGCAGACTGGCTTACAACAGTGGTTGTTAGTGTCTTAGTCTGGTCATTTGCAAAGACTGGCTTACAACAGTGGTTGTTAGTGTATTCCATAGCTTTTGAAGAGTCATCAAAGAACAGGAATTGCTTTTTGTTGTAATGAAGGTATCTGTAGATGCTGCATCTGTCCATTAGTTCAGTCCTTCAAGGCAGAAATTGAGGACTTTGCCCAGTTTTTCAGGGTCTGTTCATCTCTAGAGGCAGCTGTCAGCCCTTTAAGACCACTTTGGCTAATGTTTTCACCCATGTGAGACATTTGATACATACTTTTCTAGACATTATCTTTTTTTATCTTGCCTTTTTTTTGTTGTTCTTTTTTTTTTTTTTTTTTCCGTTTTATACAAAAATTGAGTTTCCAAATTCACGCTCACTTTCACTCAACAAGCCAGTGGAATTCTCAGTTCAAGGCCCCAACTCAGAGGACGTTTTTTCTTTTCCATTTATTCATAGTTTGCAGGTTTTAGGATTTATTGCACATTGATTTGGTATTGTCAACAGGTATTGAAAATGTGTCACTTCTGCAAGAAGGCAGCCGACCACCTGAGCTCTATTGATGTCAGGAATGTGACCAAGATCCGCGATTCTTTGGAGTCCATCAAACTGGCAGTAAGTGTGTGTTGTTCAATTGCGTAGTTTTAAAAAAAAAAACTGTATGGATGACTGACAGTCTGTATTTACTTAAATGAAACAGTTGTGTTGAAAAAAAAACCCTGTATGAAATACTGACACTCTGCATTTACTTCAATGAAGGCAAGACAACGACTGTAGTTGTCAATGCATCACAACTCCATAATCATTTTTCTCCTATCAAAGTTTCCCTTTCAGACTGTGTTAGGCATATAGACATTTGTCATGACGAAGCTCTATCAGATTCAAAAGAGATCAGATTGGTAGATGCAGGACTTTTGGTTGGTTGTTGGTATGTTTTAGTACAATTTGCCTCAGAATATTTTTCTTTCCTGTTAGTTGTGTTCTTTTGCTCTCTGAAGAGCATAATTGCTTGTTTGTCAGTTGGTGATCTTCCTTATGCATTCATTTGTGATTTTGCATTGAGAATGTGCTGCATATTTTTTTTATTATGAGTCTTTCAGTCTGCATATTGCTGTCTTTTCCCTTTCTTTGAATGGGCTGCTAGGGGTGTATACTGGAACTAAAGGGTATATATATTTTCCTATGTACTTTCACACATTAAGAAATCGTGCATGACTTTCTTTTTTTTTTTTTCATACACCCTCTCGAGGCCAAGCTTTCTAGTTCTGATGGTCATGTTATCAAAAAAACCAGATGCAGGACAAGAGATCATGTTTGCATGCAGGCATGCACACACACGCACACACACACACATATGCACATGCGCACACACATACACATATCAGTGCGCAGGCACACACAGAGACACACAAGTACACGCACACACACACACACACACACACACACACACACACACACACACACACACACACACACACACACACACACACACACACACACACACACACACACACACACACACACACACACACACACACACACACACACTCACACTTGCACACACACACACACACATTCTCTTTTTAGAGTTATTTCAATCAGTTCCCTTATTCTCTATTTGAAACATCTTTAAAATTCTATATTTTTTCCCCAATATGTCAGAATCCAGAGAGTCTTTCTCGTCTAACTAGAAAAGAAGAGTAGAAAGAACACATGAATGTGTGGTAGATGCTTCGGGTGTGTGTGCAGCAGACTTCGTCCTGCATGCTCAGTTTAGGCAGTGTGTTGCAGGAATGGGAACACAAGAAATTTGTGTTTGTACACATCTCTTTTATAATGCCTGTCTTTTGAGTTTTTTTTTTTTTGTGTGTTTATTTTGATCCACTATGTTATAATTCTTCATATTTCTGTCATGTATTATGCTGTCTCCCCTTTTCCTCCCACTTCACTAGTTTGTTTATATGTATGGCTTGTTTATATATTTAGACTGTCTTTAAAAAAAACTATAATAGATGACGATCTTTGAAATGATGAAGAGTTTGAGTCTGTGTCACATCTGTGATTCTTAATACATTTTTTTTTTTGCAGTTTATTCACAACCTGAACAAGTTGAAGAGGTTTCTCAGACAGGCTGAACTAGATCACTATGCACTCTATGGGTAAGAACAACTTTTATTGTTTGTGCCTTCATTTTCAGCATTATACATTGGTTTAAATAACTTTTATCTCAAAAACAGGTAAACAGAATACCTTCATAATTGTCAGGACAAATGAGCAACAACAAGCCGTAGGCTTATACTGTGCTCAAATGTACATTTACAATGTATTGGCAGTTAACTACATTCACAATATACTAAGCATTTCACCTTCTGCTTGGGATTTTTTTAAAAGGAAACATTGAAAAAGAAAAAGAAAAACAAATCCAAAAAAGCAAAAAAAAAAAGCAAAAAAAAAAAAACAGTAGCAGAAAAATAAAATGAATAACATGAAAAACGGGAGGAAGGGAGTGGAAGCAGCAATCACGTCATCAACAAGAAAATGTGTGAACAATTTACAAACATGAGAAAAACTTATACAATAACGTAAAGTAGTTTAGGGTAGAAACCATCTTTTCCATAAGTAATGTGCTGAAGTATGGTAGTTCAGTTTTGATTAACTTTTTTCCTTTTTTTCTCTCCCCTCATTTCTTTTTCCCTTTTTCATGTTTTTGCCATTTCATGTTATTGTTTTTCTTCCCTTTTGAAGACACTATGACATCGATTGCTTAAGCAGAAAAAAAGAATGACTAATTTTAGTGATGACATTGGCTAATCAGTAAGTAAACAAACTATCTATCCAGTAAACTATGTCTTGGGCCAGTCGACTTGTCAGACAGCCTCTTATTTCAAGAGTAAAAAAATGGATCATAATGAATAGATAGGAGCCAAACTATATAGGTACAGAAAGTAAAATATGGAAAAGGCAAGAATGAAATATTTTTTTTTTTTTAAATGAGAAAGTCAAGGCTGAAATCAGTTCGATTCGGAGATAAATTGGTGTACTTTTCCAAACATTAATGAATTCACATCAGCTTGAAGATCATGGCTACCTTCTAAAAGAAAATGTAATTGGGTATAATTCTGCGGAAGAGTCAAACTTGTATTTTCCCAAACTGTATTGAATAGGGGACAGAATAACAAACAGTGTTCTGCTGTTTCTCTTCCATTGCCACAGCTACAAAAAGGATTATTACCCAGATGTCGGTTGACCGTATTGCTCTTTAGATCACTCATACCTAAACGGAGCCGGCAGTGAATTACTTGTTCTCTTCTTTTACCAAAATAGTAATATGGTAGAACTGTAGCAATTGACAGATTACACATTAGTTTGAAGCTTAATTTACTACTGTAGTGTGCGTTCTGAATTAATTAATGTTCTTTGGACGTTTCTCATTTTTGTCATTCTCATGAACAATATTCAGAATGGTGCACAGCCCTTGGTATGGCTGGATAAGTGAAAAATAGGGAAACAACGTAGTGTTTTATTATAATTTTTCTGTACATGTTCAAGTGTTACAGTCTGTCTGTAGTTTTCTTCTTTTGTTTCCTTACTATGTTTCTGATCTTGGGGAAAAAAAAATTCTACATTTTGTTTTAAGATTAATTCATTATTTCAAGGAGGAGGGATTTGTGTTGGTGAGGTAATTTTTTTTTTCTTTTTTTGTGGTCAATTTGAAAAGCTGAACTAAATATTTATTTAGGGTTCTCACAGTCCTGAAAAGTATGGGAAGGCTTAGGAAGCATGAGGCTAATTTCCATCTTGAAAACTCAGTGAAAATTTCCAATATTAGCCCAGATTTGGAAAGATACGGAACTTTGTAACTTAAGTAATGCTTGTTTGTGAAATGTGTGTTGTACAGAAGAAAAATCTTGGTGTCAGGCATTTACAAAAAAAATACTTCCACGGATGCTTAGCACTCGTTCTACTGCAGTAAGAACTGTCATTCATAGTCTCAATTCCCAAGAGTTGCACGCCTTCCTGGATTGGAAGTAGTTTGCCATTTTCATATAGATGGTAGTCTTGTGTTTGTTACGAATAGTCACAAAATGCTGGGGGTCTGTTCAAAAATAAAAAATCTCAGCTGTGATCTGAGAACTGACCATGGATGTTTCCCAGTAAATGAGTACTGTCCTGTGTCTGATCTAAAATTTTGTTTGCCAAGGTAGTCTCCCCTTACCTCTATCATATCTTACACTTGTTAAGGAGTTGGAAGAACCCAAGACTCTATTCCCTGTGGGTTTTAGATGAGCTTTACTAGAGTTTAGTCCCTGTAGATGCTGTCAGAGAGCACATAAATTAGCAAGAGCTCAACGCCGGTTTGGTTTCAGGGCAACTTCTCTTTGTTTCCAACCTTTGTACATCGTGTACTGGACATATGGTACAGCAAGCCCTGCTCGTTCTAACACCAGCGAGTCCTGGCAAGTATGTTAAAGTTGATGAAATAATGTCAGGAGAAAAATTCTGTTCTTACCAGTTTCACTCATAGGATGGTGTTTGTTTGATGTGCGTCTGCAGGTCCTATGTGTTTCTGAAGAAGTGTGGCTGTGTGGGGACTGCTGCTGCTGCGCTACGTCAAGCTGGACGCCAGTGAAGACACGCTGAGGGTCCTGACTGCTCTGGAGAGCTTTCTGCAGGACAAGGGCATCATTTCACCACCTGACTGCAGTGTCAGTTGTTAGGGTTCTGATGTACTTTTCTTTCATGTTGCCCTTTAAGTCTGTACTGTCTTTCAGTTTTTAGAAGTGGTGGAAGGTGTGTATGTATATTTTTTTTTTTGGGGGGGGGTGAGGTGGAGTTGGGAAGAGAGGATGATATGAATGAAGTGACTCAAAATGTGTGTGTGTGCGTGTGTGTGTGTGCGTGCACGCATGCGTGCATGTGTGTGTGAATTGTAACAAAATTGCTTGATTCAAAGAAATTAATAGGATTTTGAAGAAATAACTTTAGGATTCCTTTCCTCACAGTTAGCAATCTTCTTTCCCTCCTGTTGTGTCACACACACACACACACACACACACACACACACACACACACACACACACACACACACACACACACACACACACACACACACACACACACACACACACACACACACACACACACACACACAAAAGCAGTGAAGGATATTTGTTTTTCAACAAAATTGCGGGTCGATGTTTCTGTAATGGTGTGATTGAATGTCATGAGGATAATACAATGAAATATCAGCCACTACTTCATAGTGGTTTTATACCACCAAAACACAAATAAAACATGTTTAGCTATACAGTCCATATGCTGGTTTGATTGTTGTTGGAACCCATTTCGCATTTGTGCGTGCATGTGAGTTTTCTGATCATGGATGTTTGTTAACATATTTTCCATCTTCTTGCTCTTTCTGCTCTTCCCTTTTCTGTTTCTTAGTGCCTAGTGACACTACTCTAGGCACAGACAATGGGACCAGCAGCATCATTTGAATAGTGCAATACTATGGAGGAATACATCAGTACCATTCTTTCATAGCAGTCCAGTAATGATCTACTGATTTTTCTACCAGTGTGACTGGCTGTTAGTGGTTAGAAATTTCATTTTTGTCTCTGTTTTAGTTATATAGTGTGTATGTGGGACTTTAATTTAGTGGTAAATGAGTTGGTGAACAGTCTTCTTCACTCCTTGTAGTAGTGTGTTGTGTACTCAAAGAGGCAGAATTCATAGTCCATCAACTTAGGTTTTGTCTGGTTGCAGTATGTATGCAGGCAGGTTTGTGCTGAGAGGGGGTATTGGTTTTATTCGGATTTGGTAAGTTTGAAAGTACAACTGCTAGTGGAAGGTAAAACATGAACGTAACCATTGGAATACCGGACCACATATTTTGGAGACCTGGGGTTGATTATCACTGCCACAATCAGCTGTCACTGCTGACGAGTCTCAACCAGGAGCCCAGAGTCAGCTCATGGCAGTATTGAACAAAGGGTCTGTTCACAGCTCAGAATTCAACCATTGCCATATGCCGTCAGTAAAGGCTTTAACATTTACACTAAGCATCCTCTTTTTCGTCCCGTCTCTCCTCCTCCCTGTCCCCCCCCTTCCCCCTTCCAACCCCAACTTCCTGTGCTCCTCCCATAAATCCTTACTAAGTCATTTTCATAGTGACCCAGGACTGATTGCCTGCACTTATTCATGTGCCATCCCAGCCCCCCTCCTCCTTTTACCCCACTTCTTATTAATCTTTTTCTTTTTTCTTGCTTGCACTGGCTTACTCGCTCCAGAAGGACAACACGTCAGGGTTTGTTACACCAGCATTCATTGCCTTGGTTTGGTGCTCCAGTACTCTGACATTGATTGTTATCTCCATGTTCATCACCAAAAGTGTTTGGGCAGACAAGATAACCATCTGTGGAAAGTGGCATTGGGATGACGGTCAGTATTTAGGGGATTTTAGCTCTGAACCGATTTGGCCAGAACAACAACGCATCAAGACTGGCAGCAAAATGCCAATGTTTATGTAGATCACCTAGAGGATTGGCACTTGCAGAGCTTGATTGCAAACTCCGTTCTCTACCGTTGAGCTGACCAGGCACATTATGTTAGATGAAAGAAGATGTAGGTATGTATCATGAAGACATGGGTTGTGCATTGCCAGCTCCAAAAGGTCAAATCCTGCTCTTCCTGTTTTGAACATGCACCTTCTCACTGTGCACGTTACCGACTGTGGACTTGTACGTTACTATGTGCACAATAATTCTTTTGTGATAGAATTCAATGTGTGCACTTATCACATAGCTCATAAACTGTTTGTGTGTCAGAGAGAGCACTGAAAAGATGCAGAATGATTGATGTGTGTGTACGTGTACTCCTGCCGATGTACACACTCATGAGCCCTCACAGTGCACTTATAGCTGCTTTGTAAATATGCATGAGATTTTAATAGACATTGCAAACTCTGTTGTTCTCATGTTCTTTGTGTTCAACACAACAAAGAATGGAATTCTCGTGGTGAAAATTTATCTTCCAGTCCAGGTTGTGAATTTGAATGTGCACATATGCAAGTACATTTGCAGCTAACGAGAACAATAAAGTTCAACGCATTTTCTGAGAGTGATTGTAAGTATTCTTGTTATTCATTAGATACCTCTGTGGCAAATAAAAAGGACTCTTATTGTTGTTAGGTGTGTTTGTTAGGGTCTGATCATGACATCTTTTTCAGTTTTGTTCCATTTTCATTTCATGCCCATTGCTGCTGAAGGCAGAGAATCGTACTTTAATATCTTGCATTATCTGTATACTCAAATGCTCTGTACGTCAGTATACCTTCAAGAATAAAAACTCTGCATGAATACTCTTTGGTTGAAAAATATATTGCAGTCATGACCTGTTAGTTGCATCATTTTTAATCAGACTACAGATTGCACATGCTTCCTTTGTAAGTATTTTCCGCTGCGTGTGTCACCATGAACACACCTGCATCCCATGATGAAACAGGGAGTCGGTATTTGTGCATACACAGATAGTGTTCATCAAAACTGTTTCATAATGTAGCCATTTTCTTTTTGAAGGAAACTGAAATGCTGAAACTGCCTTGCATTCATCTGCTTTTCTTTTTTTTTCTTTCCCAAGGCCTTCAGCAGGTGCATTGTGTATTGCTTTTCCTTTTTACTTTTTCAAAGCCTTCAGCAGGTGTATTGTGTATTTATCACTCAGCAAGCGGAGAGAAACTTCTGTTCAAAGTCAGATGATGTGCTCTGTACATCTATTGATTGTATGAAAGACATTTAATCCAAGGGTTCCCGTTTGGTTTGGGCAAAAGTTGACATCCACTCAAATTTAAGATGAGTTTGCATTCTTTGTTTGAACTGAAAATGATATCAAGTGAATTAGCATCGTGAACTCTAAAACCTTTTATTTACTTTTTTTTTTTTTTTTTTTTTTTTTGCTTTGAAGAAGAATTTTAATTATAGAAGTAAATCAACCTCATATTGTGGATATCGTTCTATCTATATTTCTGAAACAGTACCAAGCTTAAATGATTTTATCCCATTTCTTTAGTAGTATTTGTTGTAATATACAACCATTATTGATAATATTTTGTACAGATATGAAAATTAGCTTCTGATCCATTGTGGCATCCTTAACTGTCATTGATATCTGCAGCTCAGGGCACAGAACCAGTGATTGTCATTTGTCTCTAAACACGCACTTCCAGGTGACTTGGTGATTGTTTTACCTGACTAAATGATGCTACTGCTGAATAGATGTAGGTGGAGTCAGGAAGGTACGATTTTGTTCAGTGAATAATCTGTTGTCAAAACTCATTTAAAGGAAAAAACACTCGGGTCAGAAAATTTAAATGTTGTTCAATTGACACCTGAAAAATTTATCGCTGTTTGAAACAGAAAAACCAAAAAAGTGGTGGTGAAAGCAGTTTGTGTGGAATGCTCATCTGATTGATTTACAAACTGTTGAGCACCTCATTTATGAACTGTTGTGCACCAGGCATATTTAGATGGAGCAGTAGGAACCCTAGCAACCCTCTCAAGAAGTGGAGGAAGGAGAAGATAAATCACAAGCGGTCATAGAGTCCTCGTTAGGAGTACAGCCTTGCATTGCCAACGTCACTGTTGCCGTGGGCAGTGAGGGGCAGAGGCCTTGTGACCAAGGGTCAGTCCACTCCCGTCACTCCACCTCATTGCAGGAATTCACATGCATATGAAAAAGCTTGTTGACAGTTGTAGCTCCCCTGTCAGTGGGATCTGACGTACTGTTCGAGAATTACTTTCCCATTGACAGTTCATGTAGGTTTTTGAAGTTGCAGTTTTCTTTTGTTCTTATCTGAACATTAAAGCCTGTTTTTTCTTAGACAGGAAAGATGTGGGTGTCCAGTGATCATATCTATGGTTTATACTGATCAGAAGGGTGAGGATACCCTGTGTGTGTTGGTTCATAATGGACGTAGATTTGGGGATCCTGTCACTGTATCCATTGGTTCATACTGGACGTAACATGTAGAGACCCTGTCACTGTATATGTTGTGCTTCATTATGGACAGGAGGGTGCGGAGGCTCAGTATCTGTATGTGTCGGTTCATGATAGACAGGAAGATGTAGTGAGACCCTGTTACGACATCAGTTAGTTCATAATGCACAGGAGGATGTGGGATATCATATTCTTAAGTGTGAAATATCAGCTCTGCACATAACACAAAATAGACGATTATTTTAAATCAACAGGTTGACTTTCTTTGCGCTGTTGTTATCTTTTGCTGTTTGATCTCTGTGGCTTCGTCTCAATGTTTGTATGCCTTCTCATTTTCTGTTTAGACGCCTGGGTTGCCTAGTCCCTTCATTCCCCAAGTTACTGGTGTAGGAGGGGCTTTCTCTCTGTTGGCACATGATGGAAGGGATGTAAGGGCCCTGTCATTGTTTCTATTGGTTCAGAATGGAAAAGTGGATATGCTCATGTTCACCATGTGACACACAGTGAGTGTCCACGTTCACTATGTGACACACAGTGAAGTGTCCACATTCATCATGTGACACACAGTGAGTGTCCACGTTCACCATGTGACACACAGTAAAGTGTCCATGTTCACCACGTGACACAAAGTGAAGTGTTCACATTCACCATGTGACACACAGTGAAGTATCCACATTCACCATGTGACACACAGTGAAGTGTCCACGTTCACCACGTGACACACAGTAAAGTGTCCATGTTCACCATGTGACTCACAGTGAAGTGTCCACATTCACCATGTGACACACAGTGAAGTGTCCACGTTCATCATGTGACACACAGTGAAGTGTCCATGTTCACCATGGACACACACAGTGAAGTGTTCACGTTCATCATGTGACACACAGTGAAGTATCCACATTCACCATGTGACACACACTGAAGTGTCCATGTTTACCACCGTGTGACACACAGTGAAGTGTCCACATTCACCATGTGACACACAGTGAAGTGTCCACATTCACCATGTGACACAGTGAAGTGTCCACATTCACCATGTGACACACAGTGAAGTGTCCACATTCACCATGTGACACACACTGAAGTGTCCGCATTCACCATGTGACACACACTGAAGTGTCCGCATTCACCATGTGACACACAGTGAAGTATCCAGTGAAGTATCCACATTCACCATGTGACACACAGTGAAGTGTCCACATTCACCATGTGACACACACCAAAGTGTCCATGTTAATCAGGTGACACACACTGAAGTGTCCATGTTCATCAGGTGACAACACTGAAGTGTCCATGTCACAGGGATGGTCCTGATCTGGTCTGTCCTGCACATAGCTTTTTGGCCAGTGATGCATAATAATTGATGTTTGGCACAAATGATGGTATCTGCACTCTGGCATGAAATAAAAGCCAAAAAAATTCTCTCCCCTTTGCTTTTGTCAGGTTTAGGTATGATTTTAGAAACTTGCTGTTGTTGTTTTGTTTGTTTACATTTTTATACTGGGTGTTGGGAGCATATCTTGCCTGTCCATTGTAGTATAGGAGCTATGTGTCTATAACACCACATTCCTGATTTCAGCTTTTTTTTTCAGTCATACTTTATTTCACAGAAAAGAAAAAAATTCAAGGCTCTCTACAAAGAACATTTTGATGCAAGTAGTGGACTGTGTTGTTTATTCTCTTACTTTATTTTTAATACTGCATATATAGGTAAAAGCTTATGATGCTATTGATTGTTTGAAATACCACAGTTTATGTGTTATTAAAACATGTTAATACCAAGTGCAGGTGAGAGATTATATCTTCATTATTTGTGTTACTCAAGTAAGTACAATTTCTGGTTGTAAGTTAGCTGAGTTAAAGTTATTCTTTATGCAAATTTACGAAAAAGTATGCTATGAATCAATGATTATGATATGCAATGCATTAACTGAAATGTACAGTACAAGTTTTAAGTTGGGTTGAAGCTTAGTGTAGTGCTTTGTTTATATATTCTGTGTAATAGCTAATCATTAAATGATAACAGTACTATGTTAACGAATGATTATATAGTATATTGATTAGAATAATTGAATTTAGTATTAACTGACAGCACTGAGACAGTGTGGCATTTTGTGAATGGCATAACCTGAATATTACCATGTCTGGTGTTTGAAATCCATCGTTAAAACAAGACACCATCATGGATGAGCGTAGAAAGCCATATCGCCACCCAGAAATACAACTGCCGTAAATCTGAAAATGAAATTTTACAGGAGTCAAAAAAAAATATGATTATTGTCACCACCAAATATACTGCGAGCCGAGTTATGGTACAAAATTTTGATGACAGCATGTTTATTTTTAGGACAATGTGATTGGGACTTGGCTGCTTATCCCCTTGGCCTGCTCTTATAGAATACCAAAAATCTCAGAAATGTAAAAAATTCGATTTACGGCTGTAGTATTCTGGGCGGTGATATTATGTGCTGTTGTGCATGACTTATAGGTACTTAACAATGATGTATAGTGTGTTATGCCTTATAGTTAGTTAAGATCAAAGGAGTAATCCAGACTAGGATTGCCTGCCTGCTGAAAACAAAACAGACATCTGTCCATTGATGCTAGATCCTACAGTGTAGGCGAAATTTAAAGACTTTGACCACACATGGAATAAAACAAACTAAAGGAGAAAAAAAAAACGTGTCTGTTTCCTTGAGGTGTGAATCTGGTGACTTGATGTCTGCCTTTGTTTTATCAATATACTTTTTGCGGGACACCATGGAGAGTGGCCTCAAGCTGCCCTTTATGCATTATCTGTTTACCTGTAATATGGCACTTACCTTACCTTACCTTTTATTTACTTTTTTTAAAAACGTTTTTTAAAAAGTTTTCTTTTTCATACTGGGACCAAAAAAATTAAACGAGATGGCTGGTGCTGTAAGCATCTCTTAATCTGAAGGATGTCAATAGGTTAGCTGCTGTGCTACTAATTGATGTGTAAAGGTACATGTTGTCCTTCTTTTCTGTGCATGGGACCTTTGTCTCTGTACGTGCTGACAACCCTGAAAGGCTCTGCCGGGTTGGCTGGGCTATAGTAAGAAAAAGAAAAACTAAACTAAGCTGAACTAGATTTGATGTCAAAAACCATTATAGAAGTCTAATGTAATTGTTACCTTCATGCATCAAGATTGCTGACTAGGTCATGAAAAGGGGTGAGGAGCTGAAGCCTTGCAGTAGCTTTGTTTAAATCCACGTTGGTCGCTATGTAACTTCAGTAATATGTCCCTGCTGTGGATGTTTCTTGGTGAAATTTCACAGACATTCCAGCACTATCCATGGTCACAGCATTTTGTAACCATTCCAGCTTCACACACAGGGATGCAAATCTGACATGTCTCCTGCCTGACTTCCAGCTGCCATGGTCTACGTTAGAGTCCATCTGGTAATGTCACTGTGAATATCTCTTGATGCAGTGTAAGGATTTGATATTACAATGAGCACAAAACATAAAAGGCTGCTTGCAAACAAAAAATCTAAATCAGTAAAGAACAAAGCAACGAATTAGTCCTTTCACACACATTTGATAACGGAACTGATTTTCATGTATGAAATAGAATAGTTGAAACGATTTTCAGTCTCCTGCATTTATTTTCCACAAAACGTATCCGTGGGAAAAAAGAAGTCATCCTCACACCAGCAAAGGAGTGTGCCTGAGGTAATTGCCGTCTTTGTTGATGAGACCCATGGAGACTGGCCGGTGATCACGATGGGCTCAGTGTTGATTAATGAGAACATTGCTTTACCAACTAGGTCTCGCAAGCTCAAATTGCCTAAACATCTCTGTACAGCAAATAAGGCAACCTGACAAGCCAGCACTGGGCGGAAGAAATCCTTGGACCTCGAGTGGTCTCCCTTTACAGATGGAGCTGCAGTCCAAGGTGACGCATCATGTCAAACTATACAGAGTGATGCTTATTAATGTCTTCCTGCAGCAGGCAGAAATCCACAGGATGGACGGGTCTGCATGTGACGTTTATCAGGTGCCTTTTGAACGTGTTTGAGATAACCTACGGCAAAGAGAGGCTGAAAAGCATTCTTCTCCAAGGAACTTTACACCAGGTCTTCCTGTGGCTGCAGAAAGACTGCCTCGCCACGCTCGTGGTCCTCTCCATAGAAAACCAGGGTGCGTCGTGTCTTGCAAACAGAGGAGAACGTACCCGAGCTGATTCATGTTGTGTTGATGATTTTGTTGTTGTTGTTGCTGACTTTTTTCTTTAAATGAAAAGCGACAGTTATGATAGGTCAGACCAGAAATGTTTATGGCTTGATTCTAATGAAATCATGAAGGTTAAATATCTGCTCATTGGAGTTTGTCAACAAGAACCCCTACAATTCTCCGTTGGTAAGATTTTGCATGTTTGATTGCTTTTAATTCCACTGATGATGCAGTTACATTTAATTTTCGAAAGTGATGTTTTAAGGTTGATACAGTGTACAGTTGATGTTTGTGATGGTGGTGGCTTTTGTTCGTGTTTGTAGTTTATCCCACTGGCACACAGCGTCTTTCTCTTTAGTGAAGGAGGGAATACAATTTCAAATGCATCTGTTCACAGTTTTATGGACAAGACTTGGATGGGGTTGGAGTCTGGAGTCATATTGACTTCGAAAAGAAAATCTCCTAAAAACCTTGCTATCTCAAGGAAGTATTGAACCCACTACTGTCTGTCAAATGAACACGGCTCTACCGTATGTATATATAAAACGAAAAGAAAGGAAATGAAAAAAGCAGCAAGACAGGATATCTGCCATTGTTGTGTTGGGCTCTCATGAGACTGCAGATCTTTGTTGAAGACATAACAGGAGTAAATAAAAAACATTCTTTCAAATTTGAGTGCCACATTTGAACTACTATCATCGCCTTCTGTCCTGAAGCCTAGGTCAGCTGGGCTGTTAACATTCATGGAACTGAGCCACCATCACTGAAGACACCAGCATCATTCTGGTACCTCGGTGTGTCTAGAACGATAATGATGTCCGTGTTGATGTTTCATTCAGTTCTGGCGGGATTCTGACATCGTGTGCAATTACGCCATTACCATGCTGTTGCTTCTCTGTATTGTAATGAGCAGAGGTGCTTGAAAAAGGACTTCGGAGACTGGAAAACTGTCGCAGCTCTCTGGAGATCCTTTTTGCCATGCACCTAGCACAACGATTCTTCGTCTTCAAGACGTTTGCCAGTGTCTACAGTCCTTCATAGCAGGCAGAAGGAAAGGGAAGGGGTGGGAATCTGGGCTCATATCTCTTGTACTTGAGATCTGTATGAATTTGATAGTCCTGCGTTATCCTTCATGATTAAAGAAAGCTTGTCAGAACTTCTGACGGTTTTTGTTGGTCGTTCTTTGGTTTCCGAAACCGTGCATTGTCGTGAAAATCGTCGTCAAACGGGATCGTCATAAAATTTTGTTCAAACGAATCTATTTTCAAATGGATTTTTGAGTGCTTTCTTATTGATTTCAGCATGGGGCGTACAGAATCAATATTTTGATGGTATTATTGCCACAGACATGACCCTCTTAAAGCAGGTGGATCTGATGGTATCCATGCAAGAACTTACTGATGAAGTTAGTTCAGTGCTCGCCACCACAAATATTTTACCAGTCATCCCTCACTGCTGGTCAAGTTCTTGCATACTGGAGAGATGCACTCATCACACCCATTTACAAGAAAGGAGAGTATATGATTCAGGCAGCTGCATGCCTGCCTCACTGACCTGCAATGCATGCAAACAGCTAGAGCACACCATTGTCAGGTCAATGATGGCGCACCTTGAGCAGCACAGTGTCCTCTTCACTCAAGAACATAGCTTCAGTCGACAGCGCTCCTGCAAGACTCAATTCCGGGACTCGTTGATGAGCTGACAGACAGCATGTAGGAGGGCAGACAGTCGGACATCTTTATCATAGATTAGATTTAGCTAAGGCAATAGATAAGGTCAACGATAGACATCTTTATCATAGATTTGGCTAAGGCAACAGACAAGGTCTACACGGCCCCTTCCAAATTATGGTTTCGGGGTTGATGTCCATCAGTGGGTTCTTGATCTTCTGTCAAAACAGACGACAAGGAGTCGTAGCAGAGGGAGCTCAGTCACTTTGCGGGTTCCTGGTCAGGTATACCACAAGGATCAGTGCTGACACCCCGTCTTTTTTTTTGTTGTTCCTCATTTGCATTGATGACTCCTAGGATGTCCGTGGCCTAGTGCCTGACACGAGTCTTCTTCTCTGGATGTCCCCAGTTGTCTTCCATCTTGTGTCTCTGCTTCAAGGTTAGCTAGTTATATTCAGGTTGAACGTTCACTCCCGCACATGGTAATATAGCAGTCGGTGGATAATCATCCAAAAAGAGTGAAGGAAGGGTACCGTGTACTACCTGAATAACACAATTCGTTAAAATTGGCAGCAGAGTAGAAATCTTTATATGGGCCCCAACGTAATTCGAACCCACGACTTTCAACTGTAAACTCTGTGATGTAGACAACTGAGTCAACTGAGACTCTTGCTTCAAGGTCCTGACATCAGGTTTTTCTCCTACTTCTACATACCTTGGGTAATGTAAGCCTATTATGTGATGTTTGATGTTGCTTTCCTGAGTCTTTTCAATCCATCCTCATCTTCTTCAACTGATCTTGCTATCGGCTGGCACAAGTGTGTTTTCTTCCAGACGTTGATGTTGCCAGTAGGAGTCTGCTCAAATGATCAGGCATATTTTCCTTAGTCAGTTGTTGTTGATGAACATCTGCAGTCCCTTGACAGTCTGTGGTTCTTGTTGTTATTGTTGTTGCTCTCCACGTCTCTTCTCAATACAAGACTGACTTGAGACATCAACATTTTACAAATCTCAGACTGAAACTGAAGAACCCTCTACAGTTCCATAATGAGTCACCTTCCTCTTGTCCTTCCTCTTGTTGAGTTATCTTGCAGAAAGACAGACAGGCAGACAGACAGACATAACGACTACCGGATTTAAACAGGCAGACGTAATAGGACAAGAAAAAAAGTGTCGAGAGCAGCAACTTTAATTGTGGGCTCAGAACTAGCTTACATATGGAGCTGCATTGTACCCCCAGTCTAACTTCAGAAAGGGGTACTTTTTAAGCCTACATGATTAAAGACGCTCCAGAGAGGGCAGTCATTAATGTACATCGTAGAGCCTCACTGTCTCACCACTTAGGTGCTGGAGGATAACAGTCTAGACAACATTATGAAGACTGGAAACTGAGATTCGCGCGGAAAAGATGGGTGAGTGAATCAGGAAGGCAGAACAACAGAAAAAAATAGGTGTCAGCCCAGATACCAATAAACCAGGGGGAGTTTCTAGTGCAGCGGTTCTTCCAGGAGACGGTTTTCATCCATTTGTGACCGAAAGTCCCCCATCGCCTCTCTCTCTCTCTCTCTCTCTCTCTCTCTCTCTCTCTCTCTCTCTCTCTCTCTCTCTCTCTCTCTCTCTCTCTCTCTCTCTCTCTCTTCAGTCATCTCTCTCTCTCTCTCTCCCTCTCTCTCTCTCTCTCTCTCTCTCTCTCTCTCTCTCTCTCTCTCTCTCTCTCTCTCTCTCTCTCTCTCTCGTCTGTCTGTCTGTCCATGTGTCTATCTATATAATCTATCTGTCTGTCTATCTCTCTATTTCTCTATCTGTCTATATGTTGTTCTCCTGTTTATCTATCTATCTATCTAGCCTATCTATCTAACTAGCTAGCTAGCTATCCATCTATCTACTATCTATCTATCTGTATGTCTGTCTGTCGGTGTATCTACCTATCTATCTGTATGTCTTGTTAGTTATCTATCTATCTATCTATCTATCTATCTATCTATCTATCTATCTATCTATCTATCTATCGATCTATCGATCGATCGATCGATCGATCGATCGATCTCTCATTTTGTGAGGGCATGGTGAAAAGAAGCCTTTGTAGCTTATCCGTTTTCCCTCAATAAAAATATTCGTATTCTCTCTCTCTCTCTCTCTCTCTCTCTCTCTCTCTCTCTCTCTCTCTCTCTCTCTCTCTCTCTCTCTCTCTCTCTCTCTCTCCTCTCGCTGTCTCTCCCCCACCTCCCCCTCTCTCTCTCTTTTTTTTTCGATCCTGGTCATTTCCTTTACCCAGAATTATCGGGTATCATCATTTTCGGCTTTAAGAGATGGACCGGATCCCCAAAGTCGTGTTTTATCCTCTTAACTCAAAGGATAACTCCGAAATGTATTATGTGAAGAGGCATAGAGTGCAGGCTTGTCATGCAGAATCAGACCAAAATGGAACTCCCATGGCGTCATCCTTCTCGACCTCAAAGTTCATCACAAAGGTCAAATCTGTGGCCGTTCACCGTCTACCCCAGTTCAGCTCTCGGTTTTGGTTTCCCTCTCAGGTCCATGCGAATGCGTCAGTCTCCGGAGTCAAGTTCATGGGGAGTATAAGAAGACGGCCTTGGCAGCGTCCCTGCTGAGGAGGGGTATACACACACACACACACACACACACACACACACACACACACATATATATATATATATATATATATATATGTATGTATGTATGTATGTATGTATGTGTGTGTGTGTGTGTGTGTGTGTGTGTGTGTGTGTGTGTGTTCATGTTTACTCCGTGACTAAGTAATTACGGTCGGTAGTAAAGGGACTTGGTTGTTACTGTCTTGCTTGAGTTTGACGGGCAGGTAGGCTACCACTGAACATTACCTGAACTGATTCAGCGGCAGCGCGGTGTCTCTTTGAATGGGTAGCCGCAGAGTGACGTGATGTTGTTAGTCTCCAGTTGTAGGCCTACTTACTAGGCCTATTTATGCTGATTATCATTATCATTAATGTTGTTGTTACTGTTATTTCAACATTATTATTGTTATTATATTATTATTATTATTATTGTTGTTGTTGTCGTCGTCATCGTCGTCGTCGTCGTCGTCATCATCATCATCATCATCATCATCATCACACCACCACCATTATTTTAACCGGTATTGTTTCCTTTCCAGCAGCCTCGTTCCCATTCCACATCCATTTTGAGCCCAATGTGAGAAGATAAGTGATTGATCGTTCTTCGTTTTCATCGTTTTGAATGTTGTCTATCTTGCCTGAAGAAGATCAAAGAGGTCGAAACGCGTCGCGTTTGTTTTGTAATTTGTTTGTTTCTTTCGTTCGATGGAACAGGAGTTTTTATTTGAAATCTCTGTAAATTTCCGCCTTCAATCATCTCACTTAAAAAAGAAAAAAAATATTAAACGGTACGTATAGTGGTGTGATCGAAATCTGTTGATGACAAACTCCTGTCAGTTGCGGTGCGCTCAGAGGCTGTTTTTGGCGATGTGTTCAACGACAAATCGTCAAATCTGTTTACTGTCATTGACAGACGTATTGACGTTATGCCGTTCAACGAATCGTCGACCAGCCCATACAAGCTTGCTGATTTCCACTGAGCGGTAGAACAAATTCCAGATCACTGTCTTTTGTGTAGAGGAACTCAAAATACGATGATCGAAATCAATGGAAAAATAAACAGATTTTAGATACAAAAACAGTACAAAAATTGAAGGTTTGCGTTGCGCGTACACACACACGCATGCATGCACGCACGCACGCTCGGGCGCGCGCACACGCGCACGCACGCTCGGGCGCGTGCACGCACGCACACGCACACACAAAGAAGGGGAGAGAGAGAGAGAGAGAGAGGCTTTTCCCCTGATAAACTTCAAGGTTTGACACACACACACACACGCACGCACGCACGCACGCACGCACGCACACACACACACACACACACACACACACACACACACACACACACACACACACACACACACACTCAAGCGTGCTCTCGCACACTCGCACACAGAGATGGACAGAGAGAGAGAGACAGACAGACAGACAGACAGACACAGAGAGGAGACAGACACACAGGCAGGCGCACAGACGGACAGATTACAGCTCTTACGCTGATAAAATCCAAGATTTTACAGAGAGAGTAGGGAAGAGGGAGGGGGCGAGGGAAGGAAGCTATAGTTGATTTGAAAGTACCGTTTATGGACGATGCTGGTTTTCTACTCTTCCTCTTGTACACCAGTAACTTCCGCTACAGGTGAAATAAACAGCAGGATACCATATTCACACCATGTCGTCTACTATGCTATGAAATCAACATGACCATGCTTACATTCCTCCGTCTGCTGTTTCATGAAATGAACATACTATGTTCCTACACTCACTACTGCAAGGCTGTGAAATGAACATTGCTATATTCATGTAGGCTACCGTTGTCTGCTGTACCTTGAAATCAGCTTGTCATATTCACACACTGTCCGGTAAAGCCGCACAGGCAGCGGTCTATGTTGAGCACACACACACACACACACACACACACACACACACACACACACACACACACACACACACACACACACACTGTAAGATTATTTGCAGGTATGTTGCAGGATGTGAAGAGGAACATTTATATATACTTAGATAACCACATTATGCATACGCTCGCATATTCACAGACTCTCTCTCTCTCTCTCTCTCTCTCTCTCTCTCTCTCTCTCTCTCTCTCTCTCTCTCTCTCTCTCTCTCTTCGTCTAATATCACAGACGTGAACAGACGTAAAACTAAACTAAACTACTACAACTACTACACACACATACCAAAGAGGACTCATATGGAGCAGAGATAGAAAAAGGGAAACCACTGCCACTTGCCTGAGAGAATTCCTCAGCATATTGAAGTTGCCGTCTCTCGCCTGTCGCGCACTATGACGGTGGTTTGCGTCGTGGGTTTCTGAGTGGAAGGTCTTTGCTTAAAGTCCAACCAGAACCAAATATTGGTGGGATTTTTTTTTTTTTTTAGGCCGTAGGCTGCTCCACCCACAGCTGTTGAGTATGCTACGTACCTGCTCCATTCGGACGACTGGAAGCACACAGACAAGTTTTATTCAGTTAATGGGTGAGCGTCTGAAAATGTTGCTCAACATTTCCTGAGTAAAACTGCAGGTCTCTGTATCTTTCGGGCCTGGCTGACGCCAGCATCTGTTATGAATGGAAGCAAAGTGTGCACCCTAAAAATGTATTCAGGACCATAATGCAACACCATAGACCATCACCTCATTCATATCTATTGATTCTCTCTCTCTCTTTTTTTTTTTTTTTTTTTTTTTTTTTTTTGTTGCTGTTGTCTAGAATTCCTGGGCTTTTGAGCTCTTCCCTCAGATTTGATTTCCTACCTTGTTAGTGCCCGTAGTGTGTTCATGTCAACGTCTACGGTGTAGCAGGTTCACGTGTCTGTGGTTGGGTAGTCGTGGTGGCACTCTCCGAAGGGGAACGCTCAATCACTTTAGCTCAGTAATGAATGTCGACAGTAGAGGGCTTAGTAGGAAGTGTCTTGCTGGATCAGAAGAGGCGCACCAGCGAATACTGCCAGACTTAGCAGCAATGCCGTGTCTCCTCCGGTGGGTTGCCTCATCAAGACCTGAAAGGGGAGGGGGCCTTAAAGATGTCACGTTTTAAATGCCCTCATACCTTTCATCTTATCGAAAAAATAAATGTTTTATTTCTGACTTTTGAATGTACAAATGTTACTTATGATTGAAATTAATTTTTTTTTTAACTTAGGACCCCGATTATTTTCTGTCAAAAAGAACATATTCCTAGGCTGCTCATTGCTAGAACATTGTTCCAATTTTGAGCCATCGATGTACCCATACTGGGCATATTTACTATATACTCTCATAATATTAGTCTTGAACACATAAATGTACGAAACAATATACCAATATTGAGCGGCTCAGGAACATTTACTTTTTATTAACCAGTTGAAATCATAAATGAATTTTTTCTTTACAACATTCCAAAGACTGACAAAAAGCGTTATTTCTAAAGCTCTCTAGCTGATGTTATATCGTGACGTCACGATTATCTTTTGCGGTATAGTCTCTATAGTCTCATTATTATCTGCCCTGGTACATTTGGTCTCTATCGCTTCACTATTGTCTCTTGTGGTACATCGTTTCAACATTCTGTCCAGGTACATTTGATCTGTATTGTTTCACAATTATCTCTCGTTGTACATATGGTCTGTATTTTTTCACCATTATCTAATGCGATAATAATTATGGTCTCTGTTGTTTCACCATTATCTCTTGTAGTACATCTGGTCTATCTTTTTACACTACTATCTCTTGTGGCACATATGGTCTTTATTATTTCTCCATTATTCTTGTGGTACATATGTCTCTGCTCTATTATATCTCAGTTATCTCTTGCAGCACATATGATCTCAATTATTTCACCATGATTTCTTTTGGAACATATTGTTTCTAGTGTTTCACCCATCATCTCTTCTGGTACATATTGTCTCTATCGCTTCAACAGTATCCCTTATCGTAGATTGTCTCTGTCGTCTCACCATATTCTTTGGCTGTCTCTATCATTTCGTTTCGCTATCATCTCTTGAGGCAGTTGGTCTCTGTGGTCTCATTGTTATCTGTTGAGGTCTTTATCGTGCCACCATCACTGAATCTCTGATTATAGACAGTCTCTATTGTTTCACTATCATCTCTTGAGCCACACGGTAACTACTGTTTCACCATTATGTCTTGTTTTGACACATGCTTTGTATCGTTTCGCCATTGTCACTTTTGGCACATAGTATGTATTGTCTCGCCATTAGTTCTTGTGATGCATAGTATCTATCATTACACTTTCATGTTTTGTGGCACATACATATCGTTTCACCATTATCTCTTTTGGCACATGGTTTCTATCTTTTCTTCATGATCTCTTTTGGCACAAAGTATCTATCGTTTCACTGTGATTTCTTGAGGTGCATGGTATCTCTTGTTCCACCTTTATGTTTTGTGGCATATGGTTTCTATCATTTCACCATTATCTTTAGTGGCACATGGTTTCTTTAGTTTCATCATTATCTTTAGAGGCACATGGCTTCTATCGTTTCACCATTACCTTTAGTGGCACAAGGTTTCCACTGTTTCATCATTATCTTTAGTGGCACACGGTTTCTATCGTTTCACCATTATCTTTAGAGGCACGTGGTTTGTATCGTTTCACCATTATCTTTAGTGGCACATGGTTTCTATCGTTTCACCGTTATCTTTAGTGGCACATGGTTTCTATCGTTTCATCATCATCTTTAGTGGCACATGCCATGGCTTTTATCGTTTCATCATTATCTTTAGTGGTACATGATTTCTATCATTTCATCTTTTTTTTTTTTTTTTTTTTTTGCTGTCCCAACCTCTCCACCACCTCAGAGGCAGTGCACCCACGCCGCTCATTCCGACACCCTGTCCACAGTCACAGCCCGGTCGGCCCCGCCGCAGCCCCGTCACCGGCAGTCCACAGGGGGCAGTCACTGTCAAGTCGTCAAGAAGCAACCCACCGGAGGAGACACTGCACTGCTGCCGAGTCACCTCGGTGGTGTTCAGTGGCGCCTGTTCCGATCTAACATACGCAGGACACCACCTACTAAGCCCCCTACTGACGACAATAATTGCTTAGTCGCGGAGCCGGCGTGAGTGAGCTGTCCCTCCGGAGGGCGCCACACACGTCCATCCAACGACAGCCCCATGGACTCGCCGATACCGGTGACCCCGACAAAACCAAACCAAGGCCACAGACGTGGAGTGGACATCGAAACTGAGGTCACCATGAGAGCAGGGTATGAAGGGCTACAGAACTTGAGACATTTTCCTTTATGCTGATCGATGAGAATGAGGATGATTAAGATGATGCTACGGATTTCCATTTCGGTCTGAGACTACATGACAGGGCTGTACTCTACGCTTCCGGCGTCAAGCAGGCCCGAGAGATACAGGCACCTGCAGTGTTGGTCAGGAAATTTGAGCAACACTCTCAGAAACGCATCCATTAAGTGGATGAAGCTCGACTGTGTGGTCCCAGTCTTCCCATCTGAGTCCGCAGCAAACTCAACTCTGGATAGGAGCCGGTCGGGGCAGAAAAACCCACATGACTCTGATGGGATTCGAACCCACGACCTCCCAGCCGGGAGTCCGCGACGCTAACCAATTCGCCACGGCGGCTGGTTTCATTTCATCATTATCTTCAGTGGCGCATAGTTTCTGTCGCTTCACCATTCTGTTTAGTGGCTCATGGATATATCGTCTCACCATTATCTTTAGTGGTGCCTAGTTTCTATGGTTCCACCATTATCTTTGGTGGCACATGTATCCTATTTTTCCATCATTATCTCCTTTGGTACATGGTGTCTATCGTTTCACAATGATTTCTTGAGGTGTACAGTATCTATCGTTTCACCGTCATGTTTTGTGGTGCATGGATGGCTTCTATCGTTTCATCATTATCTCTTTTGGCACATGGTTTCTGTCGTTTTTTCATGATCTCTCTTGGCACATAGTAGCTATCGTTTCACCATGATTTCTTGTGGTGCACGGTTTCTGTCGTTTCACCTTTACGTTTTTGTGGCGCATCTATCGTTTCACCAATATTCCAAATGGCACTTGGTCTCTACCGTTTCATTTTCATCTCTTGTGGCATATAGTATCTATTGTCTTACCATTATCTCTTGTAGGACAAGGTCTTCATTGTTTCACCATTATCTATTGTGGCCTCTGGTAACTATCGTTTCATTAGTATCTCATGTGTCATACGGTCCCTATCGCTTCACCACTCTCTATTGTTGCATATGTTAGTTATCATTTCACCAGTATCTACTATGGCACATTTTCTCTATCGTTTTATTATTATTTTTTGTGGCACATGATTGCTTTAGCTTCAGCAATATCTATCGTGGCACATTTTTTTTTCTATCGGTTTACCGTTATCTACCGTTACGCATGGTAGCTATCGTTGCACCAGTATCTGTTGTAGCACACGATAACTATCGTTTCACTGTTAGCTAATGTGGCACACAGTCTCTATCATTTCATATATTTCAATGTAGCATGTAGTCTCTAACGTTCCACCATCATCTATCGTGACACATGGTCTCTAGCGTTTCGCCATTATCTATTGTGGCACATGGTCTCTAGCGTTTCGCCATCATCTATTGTGGCACATGGTCTCTATCGTTCCGCCATCATCTATTGTGGCACATGGTCTCTATCGTTTCGCCATCATCTATTGTGGCACATGGTCTCTAGCGTTTCGCCATCATCTATTGTGGTACATGGTCTCTATCGTTTTCGCCATCATCTTTTGTGGCACATGGTCTCTATCGTTTCGCCATAATCTATTGTGGCACATGGTCTCTACCATCATCTATCGTAGCACATGGTCTCTATCGTTTCACTGTTATCTATTGTAGCACATGGTCGCTATCGTTTCGCCATCATCTATTGTGCCACATGGTCTCTATCGTTTCGCCATCATCTATTGTAGCACATGGTCTCTATCGTTCCGCCATCATCTTTTGTTTACATGGTCTCTATCGTTTTCACCATCATCTATTGTAGCACATATATGGTTTCGCCATCATCTATTGTAGCACATGGTCTCTATCGTTTCGCCATTATCTATTGTAGCACATGGTCTCTATTGTTTCGCGCCATCATCTATTGTAGCACATGATATCTATCATTTCGCCATTATCTATTGTGGCACATGGTCTCTAGCGTTTCGCCATCATCTATTGTGGCACACGGTCTCTATCGTTTCGCCATCATCTATTGTGGCACATGGTCTCTAGCGTTTCGCCATCATCTATTGTGGCACATGGTCTCTATCGTTTCGCCATCATCTATTGTGGCACATGGTCTATATCGTTTCGCCATCATCTATTGTAGCACATGGTCTCTATCGTTTTTCACCATCATCTATTGTGGCACATGGTCTCTACCATCAACTATTGCAGCACATGGTCTCTATCGTTTCACCATCATCTATTCTAGCACATGGTCTCTATCGTTTCACCATTATCTATTGTAGCACATGGTCTCTATCGTTTCACCATCATCATTGTAGCACATGGTCTCTATCGTTTCGCCATCATCTATTGTAGCACATGGTCTCTATCGTTTCGCCATCATCTATTGTGGCACATGGTCTCTACCATCATCTATTGTAGCACACATGGTCTCTATCGTTTCACCACCATCATCTATTGTAGCACATGGTCTCTATCGTTTTTTCACCATTATCTATTGTGCACATGGTCTCTATCGTTTCGCCATCATCTATTGTAGCACATGGTCTCTATCGTTTCACCATTATCTATTGTAGCACATGGTCTTTATCGTTTCACCATCATATATTGTAGCACATGGTCTCTATCGTTTCATCATTATCTATTGTAGCACACGGTCTCTATCGTTTCACCATCATCTATTGTAGCACATGGTCTCTATCGTTTCACCGTTATCTATTGTGGCACATGGTCTCTATCGTTTCACCATCATCTATTGTAGCACATGGTCTCTATCGTTTCACCGTTATCTATTGTGGCACATGGTCTCTATCGTTTCACCGTTATCTATTGTAGCACATGGTCTCTATCGTTTTACTATTATCTATTGTGGCACATGGTCTCTATCGTTTCACTGTTATCTATTGTAGCACATGGTCTCTATCGTTTCACTATTATCTATTGTAACACATGGTCTCTATCGTTTCGCCATTATCTGTTGTGGTACATGGTCTCTCTATCGTTTCGCCATCATCTATTGTGGCACATGCCATGGTCTCTATCGTTTCGCTATTATCTATTGTAGCACAGTTTCTACATCGTTTTACCTTTATCTGTTGCGGCACATGGTCTCTATCATTTCACCATTTTTTTATTTATTGTGGCACACATTTTTCTCTGTTGTTTCACCATTATCTATTGAGGCACATAGTCTCTATCGTATCATCATTGTACATTGTGGCACAGTTTCTCTCTGTCGTTTTACCATTTATCTTTTGTGTCACTTAGTCTCTGTCGTTTCATCGTTACCTCTTCTGGTACATTATCTTGATTGCTTCACAAAACATTACTTCTTGCAGCCGCTATTTTTTGGCTTCATCATTATTATAAGAGTTTCAACATTATTTCATGGTCACATGCTCTCCATCGTTTTACCATTTTCTCATTTGTTTTTGTTTCACTGTCGTTTTCTAAGGTGCGCAAGATCTTTATACTTTACGATCATTTCTTGTGGCACATGATCTGTCGTTCATTCATTTTACTTGTAATGCATTGCTTCTGTCGCCCTATTTCACTGTTAAGTGTACTTCATTGTCTCAGTCACCTTACCATTATCTCCTGTGACACAAGGACCACCATTATATATTGTGCTACGTTACTCTAGCGTTCCATGATTAAAAAAAAACAACTCTTGTACTCTGAACAATTTCTATCACTTCACAGTTACCTTTTGTGATCTCTATCGCTTTACTGTTATCTATTGTGGAATCTATTACTTTGTATTTTCTCGTATAGTCTCCATTGTTTCACTCTGATCTCTTGCAATTTCTGTCAT
>JADBJO010000074.1:200000-210000 GCA_016801955.1 Conus betulinus
TCTGGCGTGTGAACGCTACCCAACAGGAACACGCAGGCCTGTGAAGAACCTGAAGATCTCTTTCCCGCACCTCACGCGGCCTTCAGACAGACGTCTTCTGCACGGGCCAGCTTTGATGACTTGTCCTTCTGGTCACTTGACCTTTCAGTTCTTGGCTTGCCATCCACAAAGCCATTGTGGGGTGTCGGAGTGGACATCTCGATGTCCATTTTCTTCCTCTGTGTTGACGGTGGGCAAAAAACGTGAATGACAGCAGAGAAGCGGCGAAAGATGTAAGTCTTTTTCAGTGTGATTTCATTGTGACAACAACCATCCCTTACACATTCTTATGTGACCATCACCAAGATTGCAAGGGTGGATCAGACGAAGAATTTTTGTATTCACGATACACCAATGCTCAGGCTTTGAATGCGAGAACGGGCAGTGTATTAAAATTCGTCAGGTTTGTGACACATTTAGACATTGTGCGGACACACTGACCGCCCGGATGAAATCATATGCTCTGATGGACCGCCCAAGTGGGAATTCCCTTCATTGGATATTGTTTCCCCACCTGCCATCATTTCCTTTCATGTCAACGGAATGTTTAGCCAAACTCCTATGTCCAAGTCTGAACCCTGCCCTGACAGTCATTTTGAATGCCCCGGCGAATTCAACTATTGTCTTCCCTTGTATGTCCTCTGCAATGGGGTTGTATGACTGCCTGGGTCATGAAGATGAAGCCGATTGTCACCAGGCCATCTCCTGCCCCGGTTTTTACCATTGCTGGCATTCCCCAGTGTGTGTCCACCAGAGTCACGTGTGTGATGGCTGGCCACAGTGTCCCCGGCAGGATGATGAACTGCTGTGTGACTTGGTGTGCCCCTCTGGATGCCGGTGCCAAGGTCTTGCTTTTGTCTGCAGCCGACCTTTCGATGCGCAAGATTACCAAGATCTCAGATATCTTGATGCGACCAGTTCTTTTATGAAACTTGAAGATCTAAAACAGAACTTTTATACCATTTATATTCGCTTGCAGAACTGTGAACTGGATACATTACCAAAAGTGCATCTTAAAAATTTGAAATATCTTTATTTGGACGATAATCTATTGACTGACTTGAACATGGACGTTTTTCTTTCTATGCATAACCTGTATGTCTTGAGCTTAAGAGGAAAACCCTGTGTCGATGTTGTATGCCAATGTGTCATCTACTGTCGTAAGTAACCTTCATAGCCTTGACATTTCTAGAACTGATCTGGTTACATTTGACAGCTCTGTGTTTGCACGTTTCCCAAATAAAGAAGTTGAACATATCATTTTGTAAACTGCACAGAATTCCCTGAAAACGGTTTTCAGTTTGTTTCTCATTTGCAGACCTTAGATATGAGAGGAAATCCCATCAAAACACACACATCTGACGCCTTCAAGTCTTTAATTCACTTGAACTTTCTGGCCAGCAGTGATTTCCGATTCTGTTGCAGAGCTACTTTACCAGAACAGCTTCAGGATCTGGTCTGCCAAGCTCCCCAGGATGAAATATCTTCCTGTAAAGACCTGCTCCGCTCAAACACCTACAGGATCTTTCTGTGGGTCTTTAGCATTTTCTGCATTGCCGGAAATGCAGTAAGTTTTCTGTTTCGATGTACCACAATAACGGCAGCGTCGAACTCTGGCTTTTATGTGTTTGTCGCCAACCTGTGCTTGGCAGATTTTCTGATGGGGCTGTACTTGACGATCGTGGGTGTAGCGGACATTCTGTATCGTGAAAATACCTGTGGTATCAGCACACTTGGAAGAGCAGTGCTGCTTGTCACGTGGCTGGATTTATGTCTCTTGTGTCCAATGAGGTGTCCGCTTTCATGATCTGTTTCATTACTCTGGACCGCTTCATTGTCTTGAACTTTCCTTTCACCAACCGAAGATTTCAAAAAAAGTCGGCTGCATCTGCATGTTTAGTCGCCTGGTTTGCAGGTTTGTGTATGTATTTCTTTGCATGGTTGATTTTCTGTAATTTTAAAAATTAAATGATGTAAATTGTTGTGGACCCTGATAATGACATGAAAAAAAAATTCCTCACATACTACACATCTCTCTCTCTCTCTCTCTCTCTCTCTCTCTCTCTCTCTCTCTCTCTCTCTCTCTCATAAATACATTAAAATTTTATGGAAGTTGTCACCAAACAAAAATCATTTTCCGATCAGTAGTCGTCAATTTATCCTGTAGCGTTTTGTGATTAGATCAAAATGTGTTTGTCTACGGAGCTGCCTGTCTTAACTTCGATCCACTCGAGGTAGAGGGCGAGGGGAGGGGGCAGATCTTTTCGGTTTCGTACCCTCTGTATCCGCCCAGCATAAATGGGTACCTGATTCAGTTCAGGTGAATTGAAGGCGGCCGAAGGAAATGGATGGATCTACCTTCCATCATGCCGTGATCTAAGCAGTGTGAACATCTGGTGGTTCATTGCTTTACGGCAAAAAAAAATAGGACTATGGGACTTTCATATCTAAAAATCTAATTTTCCTGTTTCAGTGAAAAAAATCATGAAGGACTGTACAAAGGCCAGACACAACTGAACGCATATGAAGATCAACAAAGAATTTACTCTCATTTACCGTTTGTTGAGTTTTAATGCGACATCTAAGCATAGACGCAGCCGTAGGTGATCAATCTGGGATATTTTGAAATGTTTTCAGCAAGACGAAGAAACTCATGATACATAAGTAGTCATTTTACCTGTACATAATCTCAAACAAAACAAATTCATGTCCCCATGCCTTCCTCTTGCAACACACATACGCACGCACGCACGCACGCACGCACACACACACACACACACACACACACACACACACACCAGTGAGAGAGAGAGAGAGAGAGAGAGAGAGAGAGAGAGAGAGAGAGAGAGAGAAAGAGAGAGAGACGAGAAGATGTGATGAAAACTGGAGGTTAGAGAAATCTGCTTGTGGGCGTTTAGGTGAACTGTGTGCTGTGTGTGTGTGTGGTGTGTGTGGTGTGTGTGTGTGTGTGTGTGTGTGTGTGTGCGTGCGTGTGTGTGTATTTGTGTGTGGTGTGTGTGTGTGTGTGTGTGTGTGTGTGTGTATGTGTGTGTGTGTGTGTGTGTGTGTGTGTGTGTGTGTGTGTGTGTGTGTGTGTGTGTGTTTAAACCAAGACCGAAGGTAAGCAACACTGTTTCAAAAAGTGTATTTAAAAAAAAAAAAATTGAGAAAGCGGGAGTTCTGAAAATATTTTTTTCAATCGATGATGAAATGTTGGACGTTTGTGGGCCTACATTTCTTTTTAATCCAACTCTCAAGCTTTCAGTTATTGTAGGCTTCTTTCTCCAATTTCCTAAACAAACAAATAAACAAAACAAAACAAACAACAACAAAAACTCAACACCGCATTTTTCATGAAGAACGCAAATGATGACATATCCACTAAATTGTTTAAGCTGACTTTTTGTTGCCATTTCTCTTTGAACAAGGTGAGACTGTTTGTTTTCATGATGAGGATATTGTACTGTGGTCTACTTGTGTCATTTTCTTGGAGCCAAGTGTGACTCTTTTTTAAAAAATTCATGATGAAGATGGTGTGCTTTTCTATCACACACAACAGAAACTGTAAAGTCCCAAACCTCATGTCAATGCAGCCATATCATTTGACAAACATCTGTTTTATTTCATGTGCTACAGACGTCCAGAATATAAACTGTTAAACTGCTCACATTTAAGGCATTTTGCTTGCTACATATCCTGAACCACAATCCTGACCCTGTTGCCTACTGACTATTGTTTTAAAGTATTGTACTTGAATTATGTCTTTTGGAAAATGACGTAGTCTCCACATTTTTTTTCTCCAGATAATTCATTTGCTATTGAATTTTTAAAAGTATACACAATGACTCCGCCGAACAACTTGGACAAACGAACCACGAGACAAAACACGACGCGTTTCGATCTTTTAGGTCTTTTCAGGAAAGATAAGAAATTCTCTGGACAACGAAAATGAGAAACGAGCTGTCACTTATCTTTGTCAAATTCGGCGCAAGATGGGCGTTGAATGAAAACGAGGCCGTCAGGAAGGAGTCAATGCGAGCTGAAGTAGTAATGATGAAAATAAAATACTGATAGTAATGATAACACTGACAATGATAATGATGAAAATGCTGAAAAAATAACTCAGAGAGAATTACTACGACTTTTGGTGAATACATGAAAATAGCAGCTGCAGTATGAGAGAAAGGAGAGGGGTTAGAGAACAGTCAAACAGCATGGTTATCGTGGCAATAGTGTTAATGGCGATGATAATAGTGATGATAATGGAAATAATGGTTATATCAATGATAACACCGGTATTAATAATCATGATAAGAATACCAACAACAATAGTAAAGGTAATGGCAATAATAGTACTAGACTAATAATAAAATTAATCGTACAAATATGAAGTAAAAATAGTATCAACAATAGTAATAAAAGTAATAGTTCTAATACTAATACTAATAATGATAAGGGAAGGGAGGAAGAAAAAGGAGGGGTGGGGGGGGGGTGGCAGACAGGAAGAACGGAGAGCGGCAATAGGGTACAAATTATGGAAGGATGGAATCTAATAGGTATATTAATAATTAAATGTGTATAATACCTTAGATACCAATCATGATTATAGCTATATAGTGATGATAATTATGATATAGGAGGCTGGAAAAGTGGTAGGTTAGAATGTCAGAAATATTGTAAAGTATAATGATAGTATTTACAATAGTATTAGATATAATAATTGTAATAGTTATGAAGTTGTAACAACAGTTGCATTGATGACGATAGTTAAAAACATAGAATTCGTAATAATAATAATATAAGAAGAATAATGAGAATAATAATAATAAAGGAAAAAAAATGATAATAGTATATCTAATAGTGATAGTGGTGAGGAGGATAACGGGTGATTTTTTTTTAATGTAAATTGAGGTAGTGGGAATATTAAAAATTGGTAGTTTTTTTTTTTTTTTTAATGATAATGACGACGACGACGACGACGACGATGATGATGATGATGATGATGATGTGACGACAGTGATACTGATAGCAATAATAATGAAAGTAATATTGGTTTTAGTAATAGTAGGTGGAAAGGAATAGAGATGGTGAGTGAGTAAAAGTTAACAGTGCTACTGGAGTAGGGAGAAGGTGGTGAGGATAATGTAGTAAAGCTGATAATGAAACGGCAGGTGAAAATGAATAGGGATGATCAATGAGTGACAGGTTAACAGTTTTATTGGAGAAGGGAAGAAGGGGAAGGTTAAAAAAAGGGGGGGGGGGGGGGGACACACACACACACACACACACACACACACACACACACACACACACACACACACACACACACACACATTCACTCACTCACACTTTTTTTTTTTCTAATTCAGTTATTGTATATCAGTCTTGTTGCTATTACAAACTAAAACTTTGCGCTGGTGATGGGATTAGTGATAACAGGACCCAGTAATGATATGCATAATGGTAGTGATAGTAATGATAGTAATAGCAACAACAACAATGACGTCAGTAATTTGCCATTATCTTAATGAAAGTTAGCTTTGACGTCTTTCCACATTGTTTACATATTTACTCCATACCATGATCCAGAAGACAGACTTTAACATTTTCACTTAGTTTCAAATATTTCACTTTTTATGATCCACTGAAAGATAGACTTTTTACGTATTGTCCACGAACAGTTTTAAGTATTTTTTCTGCTACTGTCTTCTACAAAAAAAAAAGCCATCAGTGTCTAATTATGTGTTATCCAGGTTTTTCCCTAGCAGTCGTCCCTTACCTGCCCTTTGCATCCAGATGGGAATTCTACGGCCAGAGTGGTATGTGTCTCCCCCTCCCAGTCACAAGAAAAAACTTCCACGGCTGGGACTACTCTTTTGGCGTCGTGATCATCTTCAACTTTATCCTCTTTCTCCTGATCGCCGTCGGCCAAAGTGTCATCTACCTGTCTGTCCGTTCAAACCTCATGGTGTGAGAGACACCACCAAGAGATGTCAGGACTCGACGATCGCCAGTCGCCTGTTCATGGTGGTCGTGTCCGACTTCGCTTGTTGGTTCCCAGTCAGCCTGCTGGGTCTCCTGGTCTCCGCTGGGGTGCCCGTGCCAGGGGAGATCAACGTGGCGGTCACCATTTTCGTCCTGCCCCTAAACTCAGCCCTCAATCCCTTCCTCTACACCATCAACATGCTGCTGGAAAAACACCGCAAGGGCAGGGAACTCAAGCTCCTTAAACTGCTGGAGACCCAAATCCGCTGCCAAAAAACCAGAGTGGGCGGCGGCTGCCACGATCGCCGAAAGACTGATGACGAGTACCGGGAGTTAAACGTCGATGATGCCTTTCAGATTCTGAGCAAAAAGCTGGCGGCAAAGGCACTGACTATGGAGGACATAAACGCATCTCTTTCGGCATTCTCTCCACGATAATTCTGCTGGCAGTGAACGATGCTGGTAGAATGTCTTTCATTTCAACAGCAGTGCTAAGGATAGCAGTAGTAGTGGTAGTAGAAGTCAAAGCAGATGCAGTGGTTGTCAACGCATCAGCAATGGCGGTGGGTCACAGCAGCAGTAGCGGGAGTTGTATCTGCAGCCGAAGTAGCAGTAGCAAAACACACACAAAAAAAAAAAAAAAAAAAAAAAAAAAAAAAAAGAAAAAATCATACCGGACAGACCTGATTAGATATTCACCTCTTGACTGTGTGTGACAGTAGGCAACACATGCACACCATTCTGAAATGACTTGACGGAGTTGGTGATGACCATGAACACATGTGCTGAGCCGTCTCTAGACTCAGACTCAGACTTTAATTGTCACGAGAAACCTCGAGGGTCTATCAACACAGCACGGTATCATGAAATAAATCCTAATTCATTTGGGCCCATACATGGAGCTATTTGCATCTTTTCATATTCATGCGATCATGAACGTATTTGGCAATATGAATTTGCAGTTCGTCATTGCCAAGCATTTCGCTTGAGCATAGTTTTTACAAGCCTGGGTTTAGGGTGTCTTTTGGTAGCTGCTGTTAGCTTCAGTCGGAACAGTTCGTACCTAGGGCAGCAGTCCAGAAAATGAGCTTCATCTTCGACCGCACCACACGCTGAGCATTTCCCTTTTTCTCTCGCAGTATTCGTGTATCTGCCCCTTTCTATTTGTAAGTCACGAGCGCTGACGCGAAGTTTGCTCAGATCACGTCTCTGTTCGAAGCTTTTAACGTTTATTATGTATGTTCCTAGTCGGTAGCGTAGGTCTGCTTCATGTTGTGGTGTCCCATTCTTCCTCACTCACCGTTCCCTGAAAGTAGCCGTCGGGCCGCGGCTCCAGATGATCGGGCAGGCTGGAGCATTTATCGTTCTCTGCCCCCCAGACGTGGGCAGCAGGACACAGGTGCTTTGACCATTTCAGGGTTTTATGTTGTCGGCTCAAGGCACCTTCGGTCCGCAATATAGTGTATTAAGAAGCATGTTGAAAACAAGTGTCCTTTCTTTTCGTGTAATTGATTCGTCGTTGCTTATTTCTTATACGATAGAAGAAGAACAACATTTACGAGGGGGAGGTTCATCGATGGAATCACAAGCAATCTTCAAAAAAACATGACCTTCCACTCAGTTGACGTCACATTTCAGGTCTTTACACTCACCCGTGACCCTATCTTTGCGTCAGCTGGAAGCGCCCAAATAGCCCCATTCCTTTGATTTTAATCTGTCAGCTTAGAGCCGCCTGGTTTGTACCTTGGCAATGAAAATGAAGAGAACCAGCTTTCAGACACCATAGAAATCCGCAAAACAATCTAACTGCGCCAGTCTATGAATACTCGAGTACTTAAGCAAAGCTTTGGGGCACTAGATTTTTAGTGGGCAGTCTGAAGAAGGAATTAAAGTCTCAGCCGCGGTTTCGTATTATACTAGTTTAGACGTTTGACAGTGGGACTATTCCTCCGGCGTTCGTCTGTTTTTCACCCACTCCAACACCTTAGAATAAAAAACTATGAGTCCATGTCCGTCAGTTCAATTAACTTCAATGGCCATGAACATCTTGGCCGGCCGTCCTCCAGCTTTTCTGACTGCCTCCCAGCCCACGTGCAGATACATCTTCTGCACGTGCGCATCGGGAAGAAGATCCACAGCTCGCACCTTGCAGAAGATCCACACCTCGCACCCCTTCTTGCGCACCGTGCACGCGCGCTAATTCGTCGTGATCACTGTCTTTGGAAGGAAAGTGACGGTAAGCCTCCCCCCAAAAAATAGTAACAGGCTGTTATTACTTTCACCTTCAGCAAGCGGGCAGCCAGCCACTGAGACGAGACGATCCAACCAACCCCTCCCCCCCCTCCTCCTCCCCCCCCCCCCCCCTACCGCGCCTCTTCTAAATCGTTCTAAAATTGGATTCCTGTTCCTTTTACAGCATAGTGAAAGAGGGGAAAGGCAAGGGGGGGGGGGGGGGGAGTGGGAGGGGAGGGGGGTGTGTAAGAGGAAATGCGATCCTGTGAGTTAGCGTAGCGAGTTGTAGACCGTGACATTGTGTGTACTGCATTCGTTGAACAGGATTTATTATGGGACTCGTCCTCCCCACCCCCACCCACCCCACCCCTAGCCCCTACCCCTTCCTACACCCTCGCCTCCCACATTTCTGATTATTACGTTCGCTTTGAAAACTGTGCAGAGAATCAGCAGTGTTTGGCTTGCACGCATGAAGTTTATGTTGAGAGAAATGATCTTCTTGTTTGTTCTGTGTGCGCTATCGCCATTTGTGTCAGACAATTTGGTATCGTAAGCAGCATTCGCTTTGAGTTATGGGCGTGACTCTTATCTTACCATGAGAGCAAGAGTTGTCCTAATTGTTTGTTATTTACTGTTTGTTTCCTGCCTCAGTTAAGATTTCATGTGACAAACACTTCGTTTTGTATGATTGTAATTTGATAAGATTATTTCTTTTTAAAATAGTGCCATTTCGATCAAGTTGAACAAGCTTTTGAATACATAATAGGGAGGAACACTGTTATATTTGTCGTCAACACAGGTTTGAACGCGTGATTACAGTGAATGTGGTAGAGATGTTTGGCGCTGCAAACAGGACTCCAGCGCCCTACCGTTTACCCCTCCACACCCATCCCGCTCTCCACCCACACCCTCACCCCACTCCCTTTGTTCCTCCCCACCGCTGCTTCTATTTGTGTGTGTGTGTGTGTGTGTGTGTGTGTGTGTGTGTGTGTGTGTGTGTGTGTGTCTCTCTCTCTCTCTCTCTCTCTCTCTCTCTCTCTCTATATATATATATATATGTGTGTGTGTGTGTGTGTGTGTGTGTGTGTGTGTGTGTGTGTGTGTGTGTGTGTGTAGTGTGTCGCTATATATATATATATATATATATATATATATATATATATATATATATATATATATATGTGTGTGTGTGTGTGTGTGTGTGTGTGTGTGTGTGTTATTGATGTTTTGATGTGTGACACCTCTCAATACTTCGACCAAACAGTTCCTCGGACGCTAATTGGATGTTTGGAAGGTCCGTCTCTCTGAATGATGTGTTGCTGTTGTTTTTTGTTTGTTTGTTTTTAGTAGTCCCTTTGCGGGTTGGAAGAGCAAGTGTGTGTAAGCACCGTGAGGATTAATGAATGTTGAATATATTTCTGATTTGTGTCACGAATTTCATGTTTCTGTCTCTTTCTGTTTGTCTGTGTGAGTGGCACTTTTGTGGGAGATTTATTTGGGAATTCCATCTTTCTGATCCGATTTCCTCAATTATCGCCTAATTACAGAAACCCACATTTTTGCGACCCCGATTATCTCCCTTTTTAGTGATATTTTCTTTGCTCTCGTTATCGAGTCTCACCTTTGATCTGTAGTGTAGACTTTATGAGGCCCGATGATTGATTGCTTTTTCTCTCTTTTTGTTTTTATTTATTTACTTATTCCTCATTCCGAGCCCCCCCGTCCACGGCCACAGCCTGTCTCG
>JADBJO010000074.1:217500-222500 GCA_016801955.1 Conus betulinus
ACAGTAAGAACTGGTGATAAAGGAATGAGAGACAGTAAGAACTGGTGATGAAGAAAAGAGAGAGAGAAATAGAACTGGTGATGAAGGAATGGGAGGCAACGAAAAGGACAGGAGGTGAAGAATTGAGAGATGAACAGGACGGGAGGTGAAGGAATGAGGGATGAAAATGACGAGTAAAGCAAACGATAACTAAGTGAAAATGGCCCAGAAAAAGCAGAAGGCGAAAGAATGGGAGGTAAAGAAAAATGACCTGGGAACCCAAAGAAAGAAAGAATGGGGAAGGTGATGACTGGAAAAGGAATGCTGAAGGAAAAAGAGACGAAGAGGATAGGAAATAAATGAAACCGACGAGAAAATCAGGCAAAGAAGGAATGGTACATGAACATAATGGGTAACGAGACGACGAAGGAATCAGAAATAAAGATAACATGGATAAGGAGACGATCCTGAAAGAAGAAACGAAGATAACGAGGAAAGATAACTGCGTGGCATAAAATGAAGATGATAAAGAATAAAGATAACGAGAAAATGAGAGATGAAGATGATGTAGAAAGAAGATGGTCGTGATGGAATAAGAGATGAAATCGACAGGGAAATGTGGCATCGATGGAATGTCTGATGAAGATGACAGGGAAAATGATGAAGACGAAACGCGTGATGAAGATGACAAGGAAAGGACGCGACGACGGACTGAGAAATGAAGAGAGAGGCGGAGATGACATGGAGTGGAGTCGACGATGAAATGAGAGATGAGGATGATGAATATGACGAGGTAAGGAGATGACGATGGAATGAGAGATGAAAATGACAAGGTATGGAGATGACAATGGAATAAGGTTACAAAAAACAAACAAACAAACAAAAACAGGAAAAATGACGACGACAAGGAAAGGGGATGATGACGGAATCGGATATATGAAGATGACAGTAAAGACGACGACGACGTTGGAATAAGTGATGAAGATGACGGGTAAAGACGATGACGATGACTTAATTAAGTGACGAAAATGAAGACAGATGAAGACAGTGCTTCTCTGGGTCCTCCCCAGCACCCTCGGGTGTTTCTTTTTCTTCTTTGCCTTAACTAGGCTGACCCTGGAGAAAGGTCCAGTGACGGTGAGGAAAGACCCACTGACCACAGGGAAAGTCCTGTTGACAGTGGGAAAGACTACAACTTTGGATTCTCTCTTGAGGCACATAAGACCGTATGGCGAAAGCTTGGCTGTGTCTGGAGTGGCACTGTCTTCATCTGTCCGTGGGCAGGGGTGGTTGGGTCTGTGGGGTGTGCTCGACAGCTGGAGGGTGGTGTTTTTTTTTCGCCGGTGGGCTCTGCAGTCATGAAATACGGGACTGGTACACCCATGGGGACGCTACTTTAAGGCTGTTATGAGTTGCTTCTGTAGTCTGATTTACCTCTGTTCTGGAGCAGTTATGTCCCCTGATATCTAATGGCGTGTCCTGCGCGTGCCTGTACCCATCGTCAACACAGCGCAGGCCTCCAAGGGTGGTACAGGACTGTTCTAAGGCAGGAGAAGACAGTGCTTCTCTGGGTCCTCCCCAGCACCCTCGGGTGTTTCTTTTTTTCTCCAGGAAAAATGACGACGACAAGGAAAGGGGATGATGACGGAATCGGATATGAAGATGACAGGTAAAGACGACGACGTTGGAATAAGTGATGAAGATGACGGGTAACGACGATGACGATGACTTAATTAAGTGACGAAAATGACGGGGGAGAGCAGAGGACGATGAAATGAGAGAGACGAAGATTACAAGGAAAAAAGACGACGAAGAAGTGATGGATGAACATGACAAAGTAGGTGACACCGAAATGTCATATCAAGATGACGGGGAAAGAGACAAGATGACAATATAGAGGAGGAACGGAACCGATGAAAAAACGAAGATTAAAATGACGGTTCAACGTAATGCAGACTGTCAGATGTACAGCAGGGAAACCAAGCCACTATTGAGTGGATGTCCAAGTGTCCAGTGTCGGCAACATCGCGTGGACTGTCGCTGGACGTGCGGGCGAACTGACGGTCACAGGATGATTCCGCGATCAACCAATGCACACTTTGAAGAAAACAGACAGCGAGGGAAAATCACGACATGTTGGTCATAAAGCGATTTACTTTACTTCCAGCGCCAAGCGCGCGTGCGCGCACACACACACACACACACACACACACACACACACACACACATGTATATATACAGAGACAGGCAGGCAGGCAGGCAGGCAAGCAGGCAGCAGACAGGCAGACAGGCAGAGGTCGAACAGAGACACCAATCGACTGACAGACAGAGGGAGAGACTGTGTACCTGACAGACAAATGGACAGACAGACAGACAGACAGACAGACAGACAGAGGAAGAGGTTGTGTACCTGACAGCTTCCCCGCTTGAACTGATTGTAGTCTGGCATCAGCGAACGGTCATTGATGGAGTAGTATGTATAGGCGGACTGACGCTTGGCACGATGGGAAGGCTCCACAGCGAATCTGTGATCAGTGAATCGACAGTCACAAATTAAGAATATGAAACAGCGGACCACGAACGAAATATGGATGCTATCTAAAATACTTTCAAAAATCAATTCCCTATGACAAATATTTTCAAAAATAAATTTTCTATCAATTTTCTATGACACTTGAGTCATGAAAGGATTATACGAGTTCGCCTCTAACTAGTGTAAGCAGCTTGATAATGAATTTCGTTATCACACATTTCATACACCTTCACTGAATTCACAAAAGAGATGATATTCGGAAAATAATAACAAAGAAACTAACAAACACACAAAGAAATGACAATAAGGGATCTGCAATTTTTGTTCTCTCTTCCACTTTATCATTTTTTTCCCTGGGTTCTCACTGCTTGATAATAATCTGTGTGTAACATGTTTCAGGCCGTAACTTGAATCCATCAACGGTTAAATTTTGAAACTAACACCTGCTTTAGGCACTCTGCTCCTTTGTTTATTAGGCCTACTTGAAATTAAAGACAATTTCGTATTTTAATGCCCTGAATTCGCGACCTTTATCAACAAAAGTTTTCAGGCTTCCGTAAAAAAAAAAAAAAAAAAAAAAAAAAAAAAAAATCCAGATCGATATATTCATTTTTGTAGACATTTGTTGACTTCATTTCTTTCTGCGTTTTCATGAATGCCAAGATCTAGATGTTGGATGTCGCAAAATCGTAGGGTATGCTGATTAAAACCGATGATTTAAAACAAAAAAGAACAGAAAAAAAAAAAAAGAGAAAAAAGCACACAGGGAAAAAGAAAAAGAACTGCGGCCCAGAGAGCACAGATTTCCGATATCGTGGAACGGACCGCGGATCTCCTCCCTTTGACTCGGATCTGTATCATAGATCCACACCAAAAATTCAATGGTTCCGTCTCTGGGCTACATTTTCATTCTTTCTCCCACTAAGTCACGATAAAACCGGTGCAGTAGTGTGTGTGTGTGTGTGTGTGTGTGTGTGTGTGTGATCCTGCTGAATGGTCCTGGATGCATCCTTTAATCTAGATATATACGCGCGCCATGGGGGGGAGGGGGGCATTCCGCCTTTCCACCGAGCTCCACTAAAATCGTGTCAGTGCTTTTCTGCACATTATCCTGTTCTCAGTGACAACCCAGCCGAAAGATGCCGATGAAAATCATAACCTCCTGGGCGGAAGGAATTAAGAAAGGAGGCTATTCATCCTATGCTGCAACAATGGTATACCCATAACTCTATAACCAGTGTTGCTTTCCCTACCCATTCATACAGCACCCATGTCTATAGACACGAACACACCGACCAAATAAGGAAACGTCCCTAAACAAGATCGAGACTCGTGTGTTAGGAAGGTTTCCTCGTTCGTTTTGTTTGCTTGCTGTCTGCGAGTGTAGCGTACTAGGTGAATGATACCACAAGCAGCATTAGTCTGAAGCCGGACAGCCCTCATGTGGCCCTTTGCGGTCGGCTGGGCTGTAAGCAACATCTCTCTCTCTCTCTCTCTCTCTCTCTCTCTCTCTCTCTCTGGAACTTTGGGCACGTTACTGTTTCACCGTGAAATCAAACGTTGCTTATCTTGTTGATTATTCTTTGTCCCTCTCTGTCTCCCTACCTTATTAAAAAAATTTCCCTCTTTAAACAAGGTCAACTATCAGCCGGTGAGCTTCAAATTAGGCCTGTCTGTTGGAAGTACGCGCTTCCCCCCCCCCAACTGCTTTTGGGGAAGAAGACAGCAAGAATTCGGACTGCTTCGCTTACCAATCAAAGAACGTTAGTAATTCTGGTATCTGCGGGAAAAAATGATGGTCGAGGAATGTCTGAAAGGGTTTTTTTTTCGACCACTTGCTCTTAAAAAGAACGCAATTCTCTTCTTTGTAAGTGTTTTTTTTTTTTTCATGTGTTTTACTTACACACACACACACACACCTTTCTGTAAACTTCCTCGCAATCGGTACTCGTTAAGAGCGTCTTTCACCAGTCGAGGGGTCGCTCTGTTTCTAGCGGGCGGAAAGGAGAAATTACTAAGATAATGTTTATTTTGGGGAGAAAAAAAGAGAGAAAAAAAAAAAAGAAGAAAAAGAAAAGGGCAAGCAAATCGATCCATTCTCACCTCTTGATGACGAGTCCATTGTCATGACTATGACCTGCCACCTCAAAGTGCAGGTCATGCTCAAAGCGAGGCTGGGTGGTTTCATGAACTGGTTCCAGGTGCACGTACACTTCTCCGTAGTCTGTCAGCCGGTGCGTGTGCACCCGTCCCGCGTCATCGCACACGCCCAGAAGCTTGCACAGGGTTTGCACGCTAACGTGGCTGCCGTCACTCTGTCCCAGGGAGCGGATGTGGCAGTCACGCATGCCTGTCACTGGAAACGAGGCGGGCTGCAGGGCGGAAATGACGTGTAGATGTATGGTTGTGTTATCATCCTCGTCTCCCAGGTCGTCGTCCTCTGGCTTTTTTTCCCTCATCATTTCTTCCCACAATGAGGACACATTCT
>JADBJO010000074.1:232500-237500 GCA_016801955.1 Conus betulinus
GACCAAAAAAAATATGCTGCTTGTCTTCACATGTCAAACGTAAACGAACAATGGACAAAACGAATCACAAGACAAAACACGACGCGTTTCGATTTCTTTGGTCTTCTTCAGGCAAGATGAAAAAATGCTCAGGACAACGCCCATCTTGCGCAGAATTCGACAAAGATAAGCGATTGCCCGTTTTATTGTCGTTGTGCTGAGTGCTGTTTCTCTTGCCTGAAGAAGACCTAATAGGTCAAAACGCGTCGTGTTTTGCCTTGTGATTCGTTTGTCCACGTTGTTCAATGGAGTCATAATAATTACTTTTAAGATTTGGAGCGACCAAAGGATTACGAATCATTGTCCCAAAGCACAGTACTCAAAATTAATTCCGTTTCTGGCAGGGAAAAAAAAAAAAATCTTTCTTTCTTTCTTTCATCAGGCTTCAGGTCCACACTCAGCACAGATGACATGGCAAAATGCCATGTTCATCTCAGAAGAGCATCACGCGTGCGCGCGCGCGCGCGCCCCCCCCCCCCCCCCCCCCCCCCCCCCCCACACACACACACACACATGCATATGCATACACACACATCATGCACATACACATGCGCTCGCACACACATGGGCCCGGGGCCCACACATCCATACCCCACACATGTGTACATTCACTACATACATACAATGACAAAAATGGCACAACCAATGTTAGGTAGGTACTCAAGGTCTGACCAGCGCTTTGGGATAATGCGTAGGTCAGACATCTGCGAAGTCGTAACAATGAGACCCTCTTCCTAAATTATCATATCTTAGTCATTAATTCATTTATTCATCAGCTTTAAATAATGCGCAGTGTTGTCTCAAAACAGCGGATGTGGAGTAGCGTATATGGACTAGTCCGCACGCAGTGACGCCTCCTTGATGAAACTGAAAGTGAAACTCAGTTCAGGTGAATGGGAATCGACACAGAATTGATTCAATACCACTTCCGAAATGATTTCACGTATAAGACAGGGAGCAAAACTATCCTTTATCGCCGTTTTTGTTTTTGTGGGTTCTAGAGAAACTGGAGCGCGAAACAACACATCTCTCTACATTTCAGATGAATAGAAATCTACATGGAAATGCATCGATACCACCGAAATGTTAACACGTATAAGACAGGGCGCAAAACTTCTCTTTATCATCGTTGCTGTTTTATTTTATTTTATTTTATTTTTTCTTATGGGTTCTGGAGAAACTGGAGCTGGAAAAACACATCTGACTACCAGCTCGGCCAATATACTCCATATCGCCCGAGTAATCATCTTTTCGCAGCTTCTTACCCTTTTTGGCCTAGTTGATAACTTCAAATCTGCGCGTCTAAGGTCAGCCTCAGTGGCGTACACATTTGATGACTGTTCTGTTGCACACTGTCGGTTTAACCGCTCCGAGGGCTATATTTATAGGCACAGAGACTTCTTGTCGTCACGAGATAGGTTAAATCGGTCACAGCTCTTTAAAAATGCTTCCAGGATCCTTCTCTATACGCACACATATATGCATGCTCACAGTCACACTGTGACTAACGTTCGCATGCGCGCGCGCGAGTGCACACACACACACACACACACACACACACACACACACACACACACACACACTCACACGCGCGCGCGCGCGCGCGCACACGCACACACACACACACACATACACACACACACACACACACACACACACACACACACACACACACACACACACACACACACACACACACACACACACACACACACACACACACACACACACCTGAAACGTCCCCTAGATTCGGCTGGGCTGTAGCAACACAATCTCTCTCTCTCTCTCTCTCTCTCTCTCTCTCTCTCTCTCTCTCTCACACACACACACACACACACAGAGTATGCGCGTGTGTCCGGTTGGCCGGATGCTGGATGCAGTCCTGTGCTCTGATAGGTCAGCTTCAGTTTTCCTGTCTGTCATCTCACCAGCAGTCTACGCCATCTGACCCGTACCCCTGAGGCTTGTTTCAACGATGGATATTCTTTCCTCTGCGGAAGAAAGAAAAATTAGAGAAGGAAACTCCATTGTCCCCACACTACAAGTGCGATGAATGAAGAAGGACAGATAGATTTCGTTGACTGAGGGGATGGTTAGGGTCCGGGTCAGGTTTAGGGTACTGATTAGGGTGTGGTTAGGGTTTAGTAACAGCTTACGATGATGATTGATCATGCATTCCGAAGCAGGAGAGTCTTGCGGTTTTCTTGTCAAAGTTCCAATCTAAAATTTCCATATCTAGAGCATAAACAGGGATTTGAACTTCCGCTCCGTGGCCGGCTTCTGCGTCGACGATTTCGTCCACAGTAGTACAAGTGCTTCAATAATTCACCTGCTAGTTAACACACACACACACACACACACACACACACACACATTTTAATCACCATAATACTGCATCATCAAACAAATACAGAACACACTCTCTCCACGGTCTTCTTTCATAGGTAACTGTCAGTTGAAATAAGCACAGACTGAAAATGAGCTTTCACTTCTCCGAAACACGACCTAATTCGCGTTTTATACTTCCTAAATCAGTTAATCAGTAGGCCCTACGTATTCAATCAAATTGAAATCAACCCTCAAGCGCAGAGGATAGGAGGAAGGGGAAAGGCCGTGTGACGTAATTACTTATCGTGATCTGACATAGAGAGAGGAGGTTACTCTATTCGAAAAATTGTCCCCTTTTTCAACCGATGCGATGCCAAAGAGGGCGAAACGGCCCGAGACAAAAATTCGTCGGATCCGCATTTCACACTGCTTCCTTCAAAGTTTCAGTTTCAGTTTCATCAAGGAAGCGTCACAGCGTGCAGACAAGTCCATATACGATACGCTACATCTGTTAAGTTTTGAGACCACAATGTGCATGATTTAAACCTGATGGATAAATGACGTGTAACGACCTCAAGATTCTGAGCACCGTAACGAAAAAGACGGCGCATTAATGGTTTGTGAAGATGAGACAAACAGAGGGAACGTACGTGCCACACACACACACACACACACACACACACAGAGTGGTGGCAAAGCTGGCGGCGGCGACAGCAGCATCGCTTATGTTTTACTATAACCTAGTCGGTATATCATCTATCAGGAAAATCGTTATTTCTTTCACTTCATTTTTCTTTTTACATTAAAAGAAATTAATACGACTTGCTCGCAGGAGCAAAAAGGTAACATTTGAGCCTCCTGGGTTGTCTGTGTCATTTGAGCAAATGCTTTTGTGCTGTTGTACTTTTGTGTATGTAGGGAAAAAAGATTAGGATAACACATGTTTATCAACAATTCTTGCAATAGTGAGGTGTCAGTCGATAGATGAGGGCGAACGAAGAGTGTATTTTTTATTCAATAACTTTGCTCATGAAAAAAAATACTCGATTTCTGCTATGCCATATACACAACAAACAGGAGAAAAGAGGGTACAAATCAAAATCTATGATACTTCAGATTTCCTGAAGACTTTGAGAGAAGGGAAATAAAAAAAAAAAACAAAACAAAAAAAAAAAAAAAACACCCGTAGCAATAGAACAACCAACCAGCAAATAAACAAGAATAAAAACGTATGACAATATATATATATATATTTTTTTTTTTTTTTTACTGTTGTTTTCAGTTTGAGAACAATGCTACATGCCTCGAACAGAGGAGTGTAAATCGATGAATGGATGCTATTCATGTTATATTTTCATAAATGCTCATTGGTGCACATAAACTCTCTGAAATATCACTGTCATCAGTATCCCAAACACACACACACACACACACACACACACACACACAACACACACACACTTATACCATTCCAGTACTCTGACATAAAAGACTAAAGCCATTCTCAAAATGCAACAAAACCAAAAAGGGGAAGAGAGGTGGAAAGAAGGGTCGGAGAAGAAGAAAGGAGAAAGATGGGGGGGGGGGGGGGGGGGGGGGGGGGGGGGGGGGGGGGGGGGGGGGAGGGGGGGGGGGGAGAGATTTGGATGCCCCATTTGTTGGCCTATTTGCAGATCCGCAAATATTATGACAAATCTGATTGCTGGACAGGTTCAGTCGTGAAGACATTCCAGCTTCCTCTTTCTTCCCGATTCAGGAAGCAATCCAGTTATCCAAACACAGATCTATTTGTTTATGTCCGCTATCGTTGACATGTCCGATCCCGGATAGTTGATCGACGTCTGAGCAGTAGCCAATGAGTTTCGTCCCTTTTTGCTCCGAGTGTGGCCGGAAGGACGTCATGCGGTCAAAGCGCTCCCATGGATGACACCCGCCGCTGAGAGCTTTACGCTTCAGCGAGCAGGAAATCACCGAGGGGGAACGATCCCCTTAGGTCAAATCGCTACCAAGCATGTAAATCCGGTTTGTCTGGCTGAGAAGGTTTAGGGGAGGGGGTAGGGGATAGGCGGGTGTGGGAGGAAGAGAGTGGAGAAAGGGGGCGGGGAGGTGGAGATTGGGGGGGGGGGGGTGTGCTCTTTCAGATAACGTAGCAAAGGAATATGTGTATGGTACTCGCCCCCCACCCCCATTCCGGCCCCTATCCCCTGTTCACTTACACACACAGGCGCGCGCGCGCGCGTGCGCGCGTGTACACACATACACACACACACACACTCTCTCTCCTCTCCAGTTCGTCATGCTTGCTTTTTTTTTTTTTTTTTAAATAGGCAATCGCCATTTTTTTTTTTTTTTTTTTTGGTTTGTTTGTTTTTTTTGTTTTTTGACACACGAGTCTTTTTATAGATTGATGTTTAACGATGTTTTTTAAATGGGACTGCTCTACATGAAAGGAATTCTATCGTGAACGCTTACACGGTCCCTTCACAGCGTGATGCGTTTGTCACAAAACACGACTGGACTGAAAGGAATGATAGACCACGGTTACGGATATTCTGTTATGGAAGATAACCCTCAGTCTTGAGCCGAATGTTGACGGTGCCTGGTAACGACAGGGAAACAATTCAAAAGGGAAG
>JADBJO010000074.1:242500-245000 GCA_016801955.1 Conus betulinus
TTTGACACTAACCCTCATCTTAAATAGTTGACAATTGAGTCTTTCTCGAACGTCTTGCCATGATTTACGATTCGCAAGACATCGTATGTCCCCAGAAAAGACGAAACCTTTCTGTACAACTAGTTTTTAAAAAAAAAAAAAAAAAAAAAAAAAAAGAAGAAGAGAAGAAGAAGAAAAACTTAACAGATCGTGTTCACCTACATATTTGCTCTCCACGGCCTGATAAAGCCACGGTCGGATGAATTCATGCAGAAGCACCTTCATCAACAGTGCCTGCCACGGTACGAGACTCGGGGCGAAATGTCACGCGGTTTTCTCGGAAATCCCCAGATTCGAGGAGCAGTGGTTATTTTCTGGAGGGAGGATCTTTTCGTCTGCGTTGCTCACTTATTTACGTTGCAAAGACACTGTGACTGCCGATGGTGAATCAAAAGATAAAAGTAATAACAAAAATAATATTAATTATGATTATTTCATTTTTTTTGCTATCATTTTCATTATTATTATTATCATTGTTAGTATTATTATAAAAAGAATAATGATACTGGTTATTATCGGTTAAACCTTAGATCAACGGCATAACCACCACTGTAAAATCATGTGTTTATTCTTGTTTTGTTAAGTTTATACACGCATTAAAAACTCACCCTCACAGTGTGCTTGCTCCTCGTTGGTTTGTTTCTTTTTTTCTTTTGTGTAGGGATTTGTGCTCTTAGGGAAAAAAAAAAATTGAAAAAAAGAGATTGCCTCTCACTCTGGCAGCAAGCAGTGGACAGGAAAGCGCAGACTTGTAAGAGAAAGGAAAAGACTGGCTAGGAGAAGAAGAACAGAAAGAAGCTGAACAGAGTAGAGAGAGAGTTGAACCGTCTACTACTTGTGTGCTTAAATATCGTTGATTCTAGGGTGAGTATGGGACGTGTGAGCATATCTGATAATTTTCAATGCAAACTTTTTATCGCAATCTTGAATTCTGAATCGTTTATTTTCATTTTGATCGTGATCGGAATCATTTCCAAATTCTACCCTGTTCGCACACTCGATAGGAAAGATGTGGACGCTGTGATCGATCATCATGAAAGTAATTAATTTAGGTTGCTAACAGAATGCCTTGTCTTTATAGAGCAAGCACCCTGTACGTGGGAGGTGGCACTGAAACCCTGGCACCCCTTCTCGGCCCTTGGGATGATGATGTCTGCTTCTATGAAGATTTTGATTTTTTTTTTTTTTTTTTTCTCTCTTTTTTAAATCAATTTTTTTTTTTTTAGGGGAAGAATACAGCAGTTTGAATAACAGAATTGGGATCTATGAACACAGAGTATTTTGAATAATAATAGTGTGTGTGTGTGTGTGGGGGGGGGGGGGGGGGGGGGGGGCGAACCCAGAGTATTTTGAATGATCAGGATTGAACCCAGGATGATTTGGGGCAAGGTGGACATTTAAAGGGGGGGGGGGGGGGGGGGGGGGGGGGGGGGGGAATCAAAGTTTGTGCAGTGAGCGAATTTGTGTTGAATATGATTTTTTTTGCGAAGAGGTGTCTTGCTGACAGATATACTGAAGAAAAGAAAAGAGGAAATGTTAAAACCCTTCATGCCAAAAGAAGTAAGGTGCAGAAAAAAAAAAAAAAACGGTATTTTTTTTCAGGTGAAGAACTTTAAAATTGTATTTTGCTTTGTTATTCATTGAAAGAAAGGTGTCAGATGTGTGGTTGCATGCGGGGCACATAATTGTCTTCGAATGCATGTGAGTGTGTACATGGAGACCGTAGCGTGACACGCGACTATTTTTAGATCAGCCGCTCATTCCCTTTTTTTTGTACTTCACGCATGTCTGCCATTCGGGTTAAAAAAAAAAAAAAAAAAAAAAAAAAAAAAAGTCACGGACAGCTAGACTTCCACTGCATAGTGAAAGACTGACTCAGTGAACGTTTGGCTGTGGCTGTTTTCTGACTTTTTATTTCATTTGTTGTTGTTGTTGTTGTGTTGTTGTTTATGGATCACGGTTCTTAAACATGATTGTTGGGGTGTTGACTTTCAGGCTGGTCACTTCGTCTGCGTTTTTTTTTTTCTTCTAAATTCTCTTTTCTTTTCTTTAGTCATAAACATAGCGCCCGGACTCTGTTTTTGTTTCATAATCATAACTGTAGGGAACTGTCAACTTTCCACTAACTCACTTTGCTATTTGTGTGTGTGCGTGTGCGTGTGTGTGTGTGTGTGGTGTGTGCGTGCGCGTGCGTGCGAACGTGCGTGCTTGCTTTGTGTGTGTGTGTGTGTGTGTGTGTGTGTGTGTGTGTACGCGCGCGCGCGCATGGGTGTGTGTGTGTCGTGGATGCGTGTGCGTGCATGCCAGCGTGTGTGTGCGCGCGCGCGCGCGTGCGTATGTGCGTGTGTGTGTGTGTGTGTGTGTGTGTGTGTGTGTGTGTGTGCGCGTGCGCGCGCGTGGATGCGTACGTGCGTGTGTGCAAGTGCGTGTGTGTGTGTGTGCACGCGCGTGCGCGCGCGCG
>JADBJO010000074.1:250000-287500 GCA_016801955.1 Conus betulinus
CATTGAAATGACTTAAAGTAATACAAAAGGAAATACATGTCATACCAGACATACCAGATAGAAAAAAAAATCAAATGCAGTTTTGATGCTGCGTAATGATGGTATCAAAATGATCTGAAGGCAGTCCTCACATTTTACTTTACATTAAAATAGGAAGCTGTACATTTCATTTAAGTTGTAACATTTTTACAGGAAGAAAATTACATATTTGCTTGTAATCATTGAGTTTGTTTATCTTAATACTTTTCAGAGCAAGAACCTGATGCAAAGAGTGACTCCTGCGGACAGAAGCAGTGAAAAGCAACGGGAGCTGCATCAGTAACATCATCACCAGCAACAGCTACAGGGCAAGAGCAGCTTGAGTGGCTTCATCAGAGTCTGACATAGATCTACAACAATAGCTGCTGCAAGGAGAGAGAGAGAGAGAGAGAGAGAGAGAGAGAGAGAGAGAGAGAGAGAGAGAGCATAATCTGATTCAACAGAATTCCCATCAGTTTCACTGTCAACTCTTACCAACCCATTTGCCTTAAGGCTTAACCAAGCCTGGCCTGTTTCAACTGTGATCATGATTTACTTTGATATCACATTTCAACCCGCGCTATATACGACACTGTTCTTCAGCTGTCATAGTCAGCATACTGGCATGCTACCCTACTTCACTTGCGATTGCGAGCCTTCTTACAATGCTATCCTGCTTTGGTTGTGCTTGTGAGCCGACTCACCAACTCAATTAACTGTGATTGTGAGCACCTTAACTACTAGCCATATGCGCCACCAGCTGTGATTATGCCCAGACATTACATTTATCAGTTCTCCACCTCAGCTGTGATTGGGACCAGATTATTGTGAGTCTGATACTTTGCCTACACTCTGTGGTCTGGCATAGTGACCATGGCATTAAGTCCCTTGCTTTATGGGATCATTATTACCTTCTACTTCTTCTGCTTTGCAGTTCTGGGTTTGATCCTGGTGGCACGAGAGTGTGTTTGCAACTTCTGCCGACATCTGCAAGGAAGAAATGTGCAAGAACAGTTAAACTTTGTAAGACCCAGTTTTCCTGTGGTTTTCACATTGATGTGTCTGCTTTACAACATGTCAGGTTCTAAATAGTAGTACACACCATCCCACCCACCAAAGCATTCACACTAACCCACACACCCACAACCGATGTATGCATGCATGCATGATGCACACACAACACTTGCATACTCTCCCTCTCCCTCTCTCTCACACTCACACACACACACACACACACACACACACACACACACTGCTGCATAGTTATTTGTGCATAGTCAGTCATTATTCTTGATGCCTGCCTGTTTGAAAATGAATTCTAAATACCTGTTCAATGATGTGGTGTGGATCTTAATAACATAAGAATATCTTTAACAGTAAGCATAATAACTGGGCAGAGCTTGTAAAATTTTTTTTTTATATTGTAAATGAATAGAGAAATAAAATTTCAAGTACCAATCATGGCTGGATTTTGACAGGATAAACTAGCATAGAAAGGTTATAGTTGTGTCTCTGACTATCAAATCATTGCGATCTGAAAGCTAGCATTAACATGTTTGCTTGCCTCTGAATGATGAAGTTCTGCAGGTCTTTCACATGTTTGCATGTATAGTGACATTTACAAAAAATTCTTTGTGACATGGTGCTCATATGATGTGATGGACAAGTATAATGTTCAGGGTTTTTTCCCATCACATGACAGTATGAGTATCATGATTTTTCCAAACTGGGTGATAAAATGTGTTGCATGATCAGCTGATCACTATATAATTGCAGTAACATTCTGGTTGATTATTTTTGATGTTAACAATATAGTGTTCCTACCCTGTGTCAAGATGCTGGTGCTGGTCTGTCCAATTTACAAGGAACACATTCTGATGCAGACACATTGGAGCATTCAATACATGCATGTACATGCACATTCTAACAATTATTTAGGTCTTTCGTGCACATAATCATCATTATGTTATTCTATCACTGCTTACTGTTATATGGTAGAAAATGTGTTATTTTCCAAACATGTCATGCATAACTTGAATGTCATTGTTCGTGATGTTGTCATACTTTGTTAATCAGTATTTTGCATTTTTTTTTTTTTTTTCTTTTTTTTTTTTTGGGGGGGGGGGGGGGTAGGGGGTGGGGGTGGGGGTTGGGGTTTAATATCATTGGAGTCCAAGACAAACTAGAAACTAGTTCTGAACAATGACTCTAAATTCTAAAATCAGTGCTGTGATATTCTGCGTATGATAATACTTTGTTAGAATGACCAGACAGTGATAATGTTGATCCTAATGTCATTGAAACAATCGTTTCACACACACACACACACACACACACACACACAGACACAGATACATGCTTTGTATATAAGTTGAGCTGAAGTTCTTTGTGTATGAGCATGAGTGTATGTGTGTATGAGAGCTTTAAGGTAGAGTGTGTGCATGTTACATCTGATTTAAACAACACATTTGCATCCTGAATGGTTTTGATCCATTCTTGTAGCAGACTTTTCAACAGCTGGCAATGCTAGAGCAATGTGTTGAACCTGTACAAAGTTATCTCTTGTGGTGAGACTGTACTAGATTCACTGGTTTAGCAAATTCATGGGGGCCGTCACTTGGCAGACTTAGTTGTGCCCTCCAGAGGAGGATGTCATTCATATTAGCTTTGTGACTAAGCAGTTATTGTCATTAGTAGAGAGTTCAGTCAGTGATGTCCTGCATATGTTAGGTCAGAACAGTTTATTGGGCAGAAAAAGATAGTTGATGAGATAAGGAAGGCAGGCAGCATCTCGCCATGAGGTTTCCACTCCATTTGGATTCATGGACTTCAGCTTTGTAAGCGTTTGTCAGTCAGTACCTGTCACAGAGTGCAAAATGAATGCCAGCAGGAACAGTTTGTAATTGGTATTCTGAACCTAGTGGAGAAACACTGAGTGGAAATAATTCAACTCCAAAGACTACAGTGTGCTTTTCTGGGCTCTACATAAGGGAGGTAGTTATTAAAGGATTCTAGAGAGGGTGAAAACCACCTGTCAGACTTCATTCTCTTGATCTGTCTAGCAGGTGTCATCTACAGGTGGAAAAATGTACTGGAAAATGACGCTCTCTCTGTGAATTTTGTGATGCAGTGTCTTTTTTTTTTGTTTGCAGTTTAATAATCCTGTGGTTGCTGCTGTCAGTTTTTTTTTTTCCGTATCTGACTGTGCCAGCTTGTTAATGTATTGTGCTGCAACAGGCACATAGTATCTGACTGTGACTAAAATAGTAATCTTAACATGTTCTTTTCAGCCATTAAAAAAAAAAAAATCAAACATAGAAGCCTTGACTTCCTTTGATAACAATGATTGCTGTAATTTATAGTTTCTTTATTAGTGTTTATGCAAGAACACATCAAAAGTAAATAAAAGACTACTGATCCTTTTGTCACAATGTCGTTTACTTTTCCCTATTTTTATTTGCTGCTATTTTTCTGTTTTTAATAAGAAATAAGAAAGAAAAGTGTACATTAACAAGACTCGTTGAAGCATGCAATTCAATAATTATTTAAACATGTCAGATGTTTGAATATGGACAGATAGATACTGGTCGTGTGTCGTGTGTATAAATATGTCAACAGACAACTTTCACCAAACATGTGTCCCAGTTCGTACACAGATTGTCTAGGGAACTGCTCTGCCTCTGTATATAGTTGACAAAAAACTCTCTGCTATGTACACAAAATGCTCAGGAATGTTCATAATACATGATGATCAAAAACAGTTGCTTAAATTCTCACCCACCTTAATCATAATCCATTTTTTGTCATCTTGTACCAGGCTAAGTGATAGTGGTCTCCATGTTAACTTTTATTCTTTTTTTCTCTCAGGAACATTCACAACACATGATAATCAAAAACAACTGCTTAAATTCTCCCCCCTTAGTCATAATTCATCATTAAACTAGCCATAATTGATTTGTTGGCATTGTGTACAAGGCTCAATGATAGTAGTCTCCTCGTTAATTTTTTTTTTTTTTTTTTTCCAAACAGTGTATCAAGTGTGTGTGTGTCTGTGTGCAAGTGTGCGCATGTGTTTGTGTGTGATTAATCCCATCATAGATATGTGCATTCTCCGTCGCTTCACTATCACATGCTACTCCTTAGATTTTCTTCGTCCACAACCACACCCACACTGCTGTTGCAAACCAACAGCCTGTTGTTCATGGAAACCTGTCAGTGTCAGGCTGCTGTACAACTATTCTCCTTTGAAAACTGCAGCCAAAATCCTAAACAAAATGTCTTGCTTATGTTTGTGTGCACCGGTACATGAATATCTGTATATGATTAAGCATTTTGTTTCTGTGCAAGCCTCCTTCCAAGTTAAGATTTGCTACAACATATTACTTTTGGTATCTGCAGCTTCGTTTTCTGCACTGATTTTGAACCAAAGATGTGCTTACATTTGCTTTTGTGCATTCACTTGTATCATCTATTATACATGACAACAAATGTAACTTTGCATTTTTGTCTTTATGTGTATTCTCATTTATTTCATTTATCATCTTTTCAGAGTGTGTATGTAACTTTTTTGTCTTTATGTGTGTATTGTGTATTAATCATTTATTTCATTGTTGTTTTCAGAGTGTGTATGGAAAATTGTGTAGATGTGTGTGTGTGTGTGTGTGTGTTGTGCATGTGTGTGTGTGTGTGCTTGTATTTGTGCATTGATGTGTGTGCTCTGCATGTTGCCCCACTGCTTAGGTCTTTGCACCTTGTCTGTTTTTTGATGAGCTTATTAAATCATTCGAAGATCTAATGATGAGCATTATTCATTAATTCCAACTATTTGAGTTCAATGTGAAATACAGACTCTTTGGAATTTGTTTGCATTTAGCTATATATTCGTGTAGGCTATGTAGGATCAGCCAATACACTTCTGTCAGCCAAACTTTAACACATGATTGCCAGAAACTGAAAAACAGGACTGCTGAGGAACACACATTTTGACATTGATACAGCTGAAAACAGAAAATCAGAAAGTGGAATTCTCCATAGTCTGACAAGTAACACTCGCACAGATCTGGAGGAAGACACACTCAAAAAAAAAAAAAAAAAAAAAAAAAACAAGATGGGAAAAAGGATGCTTTTGATAGTTCCAGCCAAGAAGTTATAACAAGAAAGCAAGACTACAAACGCTGTATATTGGATGACACGATCAAAAGACTGAAAGAGGAATGAACTGAAATGACACGACCAAAAAGACTGAAAGAGGAATGAACTGAAGCAGGACAGGATGCAAGCCAAGACAAGGGTCAAGCAATCCACTGCTTACAGAATGAATACAATGAACAAAACAAAGAGGTCAGAGGAGTTCCAAAGACAAATGTCCTTTAGTTGATGGAATGACTGCACAGGAACCAGCAGAGAGGAAAGAGATGAAGACCCTATACATTTCACATCTGTCCAACAGGAAAAGTCACAGCCCACAGTCCCGTGAACCAGAAAGATGGGAAAGTTTGTAGCAGACCAGCAGAACAGTGTGACAGATGGAGAGAACATGTCAAGGAACTATTCAGCAGCTTGCTAGTATGTCTTCAAGTTCTTGCTATTGGAAGGGAAGCATTCTGATTGTTTCAATCACCTCCAGCACTCCAGCACTTTGTGTGTGTACCAATCAGAGAATGTTAGAACTGTTGGCTGTACCTCACACTTGAGAGAGTCCAAGGTATGCTAGTGGTCTCTTGCCTATTCCTCACCTTGCTTCCTCCTATAGTGTCGAATAAAATGCTGCCACTTGCTAAACTTGCCAGACTTCTTTGTGTGTGACCTTTGTGAAACGCCTCTCAGGTCTGTGCTGAAAGAGCTAGCAAAACAAGTGCCATGCTGCACACATCATGATACAGACATCAATCTGAGCATCACCAAAGGAGCACAGCCTAATCATAATTCCATCAATTAGAATGAAGCTATAAAGAGTACACTGAAACCAACTCTTAGCACATATCTTTTTTTTTCCAGTTGTATTTCTGAAGATATCTTTTTTTTCCAGTTGTATTTCTGAAGGAGAACACTCTGTAAGAATAGTTGACAATTCTATCTCGGAAGCAGTATGTTATATATAGAACAATTTTCAATCTCTTTTAAAGGAACAACATTGAAAGTGTAGACACTGTAGAGATTAGCTAATGTGTCCTGTTATCTATATAACATCACTAAGATTGCAGTTTATTTGAAGGAAACCTGAAACAAAGATTAATTGTAAGTGTGTAACAAAGTGACCGTGTCAAATCCCATCCATTACTATGAACAAATCTGTAGCGATCAGAAATTCCAGGCTCATGGCAAAAAGCTCTGCCATCTCCAGATCTATGTTTATTGTCTTGCTGTTGGATGCACGCCAACATGTTTTTCAACACTGTTTTTCATCATTTTGAAACAAGTTGATAATGAAAACACCAGTGATCTAACACACACATGCACACACACACACATATATATATATATATATATATATATATATATACACACATACACACACTTTCTCTCTCTCTCTCTACACACACACATGAACCATGCTTATGCATGTGTGCATGCACACACACACACACACACACACACACACAAGATGAAGAAAGCGGCAGAGGCAGTTAGAAGTGAGAAATAAATGGGTACATCACATGGAATGAAAAGAAGAATCCTCACATCTAGTTAATTTTTAATGTGAATAATATTTTTGAACCAATACACAGGGCTAAAAGTGTAAATGTACAATGTATGAAATCATATGAACACCCCCCCCCCCCCGCCCCTTCCCCAACATACACACTCAAACAAAAATCAAAAGCTCAACGGGAAAATGTCGTAAAGCATTTCCTGTAAAAAAAAAAAAAAAAAGTTTTTTCTTTTGCATAAAATGTATTTGTCCTTCATGCTAATGACAGAAAGAACAAAAATGGGGAAAGAAACTATGTGCGTACTATTTTGGAAGATGAAAATAAACTTAAAAAAAAAAAGAAAAAACACAATGTAAAGGTGAATTTTATCGAAATAAATCTTGTTGGTGGTAAAAACATACATCCTACACCTTATATTAACTGCTGAGTGTTTGTCTGTTTGTTCTTAATTGAAGGAAACTAAAAAAAAAAAAAAGTTATTAAAATCCGTTCATCATAGTTTATTAACAAATGCAGTTTGGAATGCTGCTTGTATTGATGTTGATACAAATTGGTAATAAAAAGTATGTGAGAGGGGAAAAAAAAAACAACTTGTACCTTACACTGAAATACAAGTCCTGAAAAACATGAATATGACACAATATTAAGGGCCGAAAAAGTTACCTGGTTATAGGCTATATTTGGCACTCCATAAAAAGTACACCCATTTTAGCACTCTGTTAGAGGTTCAATCCTTTCCTCTGAACACATTCAACGATTCATAAATACTGAGAATTGCGTAACTGTTAGCAGCGAAGATATGACAGCAACTGCAATCCAGCTGCATGAATTAAGTCTCATAATTTATTGATATATCAGGTCTATGTACAACAAATAAAACAAAGAGTGAATCAAGTACAAATAAGTCTGCAGTCTGACAGTCTGTTGAAGCATACAAAAGTACCTCAGGTTGAAATCTGGAATGTGGTTGATGCGTTTTGATACGTCAAATCCTTCATGCAAACAGAACATTCATCATCAAAGATTTCATTATTCACAAAACAAAAACAACAAAACAAAAAACTATTTGGTGAAAAAAAGTCCTTTGTAACTGAAGTTCTTTGTCCAGTTTTCAATTCATATGGTTTCTGTCTGTAATGAAGTGACTGCTACACATTATATTTAATCAGTCGCCTAATACATGTAGCATTAGCAGATCAAGTATTTGGCAGGTCTATCAACACATGCTTAAACATGCTGTGTAATGCAATATAGAGTTGGCAAGACTTTGAGCCTGAGACAAGACAGCACAGAATTTTGGACAGGTTTTCCCCAGCGGTAAACTCAAGTGACAATAAGAAAAGGCACATGGGAAAGCACAAACCTCTGCCAAGGTCGTCACTTCATCTATAAAAAGCATTCCCACCAGGGGAAGTAACAATTAATAGAAACAAATTACTTCCCATACCTCCACACACACACACCCTTTTCTTTTTTTAATGAGATTGCTAATGGGCAACGCATAGTGTCTACATTTGTATCATTGGGAAGTTTTGGATTTTAAAAAAAAAAATGCATCATGACGGGGACAGTTATTAAATTCATAAAGTGTGTCTTCCCAGAGTTCATGATCAGTGGAAAATGTGAAGCCTCCTAGATGAATGGATCCTGGATCTACTGTTTGTCCTGGATCCACATCAACATTTAAGGGTGTCATCCTTGAGCCCCATTCCATCTACCTCCTGAGTTTGGTTAAAATTAGTTCCATCATTTTTGTGTAGTCTAGCTGACAGACAAAAAAAAAACAAACCAGCGCAGTATGATGAAAACACAGCCTCCTTGGCAGAAACAAATACCAAACAGTGCTGTTGGCTGCATCTTCCAATTATAGCATGAACATTCAGAGATAAATGCCTAGCTACAATACCAGAGAAATACCATAAGGGAGGTAATCTTTGTTTACTTTCTACTTTCTCCCTGTGTGCCCCTGTGTCCTGTTCACTCGTCACGGGAAGCACTTTGATCAGACTTCGCTCATTATCTTGTACAAGGTTTTGTAGTTGGTTAAAAGGTGGCCAGTGACGTGGATCAATGGAACGCAGTTACAGATGGGAAAAATTATTTTCAGTTTTTGCCAGCATCAATTCCAGATTTCACACATCCTCTCCTTACATAGATGTTTCACCAAAGAGCCTGCTCTGGGATTTCCACTGTTCTCTTATCACTCTTTTCTTTTTTTTCTTTTTTTTTTCTGTCCCATCTTCCGTGCTACTTCAGTGGCGTTATCCCCACACTGTTCATTTTGACTCCCCATCCACAGCCACAACCTGGCTTGTCCCAATGCAGCCCTGGTCATCACTCTTTGCTGTTGCCCTTTCCATCATCAGTGATTAAAAAAAAAAAAAAAAAAAAACTACTGTAGATATTTGCATGACCTTACTCAGAAATATGCCTGTATTGAATAAAACAGTACAACTACCGGCTAAGGAGATAAAACAGAAGACCTGAATAAAAACGAAAAAGCGGATAACTACTGTCTAATGACATAAAAAGCATGAAATAAATATTGAAAAAGATACCTATTGTCTACTGAAAATAAAATGCATGAATATTGCAACAATGTAGTGAAAATCATGCAAATGTTTGGAGCATTATAGATTACTACTCGTGAGAGCTTAGGGGAAAAAAAAAACAACTCTAAATGCTTCATACTACATGTTGGTTGGTATGATTATCATTTGATCTAACTCATCCATTCAGTAGCACAAGATTCATGATGTCTGGTTTTCAAAGGTTCATCTCTATGTTTTCATAAGCAAAATCTATCATTCAAATGAGGCTCTGTTTCATTCATTTTTTCCCTATATAGTATTTCAGTTTTACTTATATGATTAACTCAAATTTCCATTTAAAAGAAATTCTCTGCTGAATTTATATTGTTTTAGGTTTTTGTTATTAAAACAGTGATTGTCATTCCATCAATATTTGTGAATGTTTACAATTTGCAAATGTTTAGCAAAATACTACTTTCAGGAATTCTTCGGTTATACAAGCTTTCGTAATTCATAACCAATAATTGGTATCTCTTACTTTCAGTAAATGTTATTGCTGTTTTCTATAGTACATACATTTTACATTAAATCTTTTCCTTTTTCTTTCTTTTAATAAAGAATGCACTCAGAAATATTGTGATTTGTTTTGTGTCTATTTTCCATTCTGCTATTTTACATCAAACGGAATGAATGGACTTTGTTTTCAAAACAGCTTTTGTTGTAGTTCATGTTTTACTGCTCGCTTGAATTCTATCTTGAATAAAACATTGTGAGCATAACATCTTTCTAATCAACACTAGAAAGAAGAGTAGCTGAATTGTATACATGGACTATTAAAGTGTAATGCAGTGATTCTGTCTGTGTTCATAGTTTTGAATTCATTTCCAGTTGAATGCCATGTGGATTCAAGATATTTTTTGTATACATGTTAATGGTGCATTTAAATACTAATATTTCACCTCCTACAAGACTGAATTTAGTTTCATTTTTTTTCATAACTTTTATATTCCGATTATTTAATTCTTTATTCTTTCCATTTTGTAGAATGCACATATTTTCTCTCTCTTTGACATTAACTTCCTTTTAGTTTTTCTTTTTTTTCATTTTTAAAATCAGACTTTTCTCTTTTGATTGATTCTGTGGTTTATGGTTTTCATTCATTCCTCTATTTTCCCCACTTTCCTTTTCTTTCTTTTTTTTTTTTTCGTTTTTATTTCTTTCATTTTTTGCATTGTTTGTTGTAGGCTATGCCAATGCCTGATAATATTTTCCACAAAAGTTGCTGGAAAAAAAAATAATACACATATTTGTACATCTTAATACACCACACCCTACACATGTGCACATGACACACACACACACACACACACACACACACACACACACACACACACACACACACACACACACACACACACCTTTTCCTCACCTCCCTCCCTTCCACTCTTCCATGATCTCCTCCCCATCATCACAAACAAAATCCCAGAGATCTTACAGAGAGAGAGAGAGAGAGAGAGAGAGAGAGAGAGAGAGAGAGAGAGAGAGATGCGTAATACTTGTAGAACTGACTGAAGAGTGCTAACGTTCTCTTTGAACGGTGAAACAGAAGATGAGTATCCAATGCCTAAACACTCCTGTATTCAATAGTCTCCCATTGTTGAGGGATGCGATACCAAAAGGCTGGTTCTCACGGGATTTGAGTTTATACCCATAGGGTCTTACTACTACACATGTATTTTAAAAAAGTTCATAATCTGTGTGTCTGTGGTGTGAATGTGTGTGTGTGTGTGTGTGTGTGTGTGTGTGTGTGTGTGTGTGTGTGTGTGTGTGTGTGTGTGTCATGTGTGTGTGTGTGTGTGTGTGTGTGTGTGTGTGTGTGTGTGTGTTTATGTATTCCCCATTTCCTCTGTTTGCCCTCTCCCACCCACCCACCCCCTGCCTGTCAGTCTCTCTTTCATAATTTCAATGTCCAGAATAAACATTTTTCACTGTATTTTTACAATTTCTGTATGTTTTCCTTCACCAACGCCAAATACAAAACAAAAACAAAAAAACAAAAACAAAAAAAGCTAGCTGGTGCCTGGTCAGGTTTTTCCATGTTAAAAAAATTTGCTCATTATTTTTTTTCTTTATCTCTTTCTGTGTGTGTGTGTGTGTGTGTGTGTGTGTGTGTGTGTGTGTGTGTGTGTGTTTATCTGTCTGTCTGTCTGTCTGTCTCTGCCTCTTAACTTTTAAAAATCTGTTAGAAATTTCCGCTGAGCCTTTCCTTCTAAACTCATGGCATGGCTATGACATGCATGCAGAAAAAACAGCATGCTAAAAGGCTGGCACTACTTTCCTTTTGCAAGAGGACCATTCATGGACCGGCGTGTCTCCAAACGAGCTGGAACCTTTTTGAATCTGCACAGCAACAAGACAGCACCTGATGCATACACTGAGAAGAGCAGGTTAGATCATCTTCCCCATTGCCCTCTTCAGAGAATCATAGCAACTTGGAGCATACCATGTATGTCAAAAGGTATACACCATTATTCTGGATCTGAATCAAACACACCTGAAGTTCATGCCATCACCACTGAAATTAATGGGCGAGATTCACACTACAGCTCTTAAACGAAACATGATGCTATTCACATCTATCTGTGAAACTTAATACACGTGACACTGACATCATCTCTCTGAGGTTAATACAGAACGAAAGACACTTCATCTATACTGAACACGTGATCTCTGCTGAACTAAATGTAGAGAAAACTGACATCTCTTTGAGATAAAAATTCACACTGCCTGTGCAGTACCCAATCTGAATAAAATTCAGATGATCTCTGCTGAACCTGATACAGATAAAATTTACATTATCTCCTCCATGACATTTTCCACCTTGGTTTTTGTCTGAAAACAACAGATCCCAAATCTGTGCTGAAAGCTAGGGTGCACTTCAGCCTATCTCTGGAGACATAGAAGTAATCCTCTCTCTCCTTCCATCCCTTTCTCCCTCCCTCACTCCCACTCAGTGAACACATTGTTAGTGGTACACATCCTTAAGTTTTGACAAATCCTGGGTTTCTGCCTTCTAGTAGTGTTTAATTTCACTGTAAATAAAGTATGACAAAGAATCAAGATAAAGGAAACACATATATGTAACTTTGATTCAAAACTGAAGAGACTAACATTTGGTTTTCTGTTTGACAATGTTCAAAAACTCACAATTTCATACTAGCTGGTTCATCAAAGAGAGTAAAAAGAAAAACCAACAGATATTACAATTACTTGAAGCTGAAAAAAAAATTTGAATTAATATTTTGCTCATAAACACACACACACACACACACACACACACACACACACACACACATACACACACACACATATGCATCATATGTACCATCAGAAAATTCCACACTAGCTAGTAATGCTCTCTTTTTCATAACCTTTGATGACTCTGCTTTTTCAGCCCTTCAAGTGCTGAATATAATATGTATACAAAAAGTATACTTGAAACCAAATTGAAGATGGTCATCACTGCATAAACTATGTTTGGAGCTCTTTTATGCTTACTAGTGACATAAGATGAGTAAACTATATATTTTTGGAAAGTAGAAATAATACAAAATGTGAAAAATTAATCATATTTCATTTGGAATGTGGTGGCACATATTTCTCAAAAAAGACTCTGGCAAGATATTTACACAGAGGGAAATTTTTTTTTGTTAATTTGCCAAATGTGTGAAAAATGTTTTGGGCCAGTTGTAATGTTCAAATCCCTCAAAATACCACGAAACTGAATAAAAGAATATTTTTAGTGCTTCTGCCAAAGAATTTGAGTTCTAAGCTTCTTCTGGTAGCCATTATTATAAAAACTGACTCCTCCTCATTTGAGACATGCCAACCTATGCTACACCCATCCATGTCTCCTCTTCAAAGTATGAAGCAAGCAGATCAGAGAGAGAGAGAGAGAGAGAGAGAGAGAGAGAGAGAGAGAGAGAGAGAGAGAGAGAGAGAGAGAGAGAGAGAGAGAGAAGAGAGACAGAGACAGAGACAGAGACAGAGACAGACAGACAGACTGAGAGAAAAAAATGGAAAAAGCAATAAATAATATCTGAAGACTATCATCAGTCTTATTTTGATTAGCATTGCTCTAAAACTGTTCTAACATCAGCTTCTGGTTTGAGATTTTCTTGTGCAACTTACACACAACTTTTCATAGTCACCATACATTCACTGGTCTTTGAAAAGGTAAACACACTAGCACAACAGAGAATAAGTAACAAGAAAGCACTAACTGAAATAAAACAAGCCAAAGTCTGAAGGTTGCCAGTGATGGCCAGACAATAATTTGACTGAATACAAGCACAGTCACATTTGTGGATCATCACTTTCAGTGGGAGAGCCATGATAGTGGTTCGCTGCACTTGAAGGGCTACAGTTTGTACTGGTCTTGACCTTTGTCTACTGTTTTTACTACTCCTTCAGTAACTCAAAAACTGAGAGAGAGAGAGAGAGAGGAGAGAGAGAGAGAGAGAGAGAGAGAGCAAAAGAGAGAGAGAGAGAGAGAGAGAGAGAGAGAGAGAGAGAGAGAGAGAGAGTTTTCATCTGCCCTTAAGATGTGAAGATTTTCTATTTTAAGCTAGACTATCTGGCTCATGGTTCATAAGTTTCATCTGCCCTTAAGATGTGAATGTTTTAGCTATCTTGTTTATAGCTGCGGCATAGTCTGCGGATGGCTCTCTTGTATTTATTGGTCATTATTTTTTTTTTCAGAACAAAACTTTGTCCTGTGAGTGAAGACAGTCCTGAAAAGGCTTGTGTGGTTGGCTGGGGCTACAATCTTACCGAAACCATAACTGACAAATAGGGATTTAACACACAATCCAGTTTATATAGATTGCTTCATGTAAATACCATTAACCCACAATCTAAATCTCAAAACTGGAAATGAACTGCAAATCACACTGTTTGAACAAAAATTTACCTACTTGCTAAGTTTTTAATGGTTCTTTTTTTCCCTCCTCCGGATTTGGGCTGGCAACCACATGGTTATTGTTGGCATCAGAATCTGTTTGTCTGAAAAAAAAAAGAAAGCACCACAAATGACTATTGATGAGCTTATTTGTGTATGATGCATGGAGAAGACAGTGAATGCTTTGTGCTTTCAAGCTATGGAAATGGTGACACAAAAATTACATTAAAAATGACAAGATCTGATACAAATATGATGATTTTTGTGCTTAAATGTTACCATGTACTTTCATGTTCTAATTCATTCTGAAATTTGTGATGGAAGATTTAATTTTGTTGTTTGTTGTTGTGAAAAAAAAAGAGGTATTTCAAAATCTAATTTCTGTCTCTCTGCATACCATCATCTTTCAATGGTTCCTCTACACCAAGTCCTGTGCCATTTATTATGTCAAGCTTGACTATTTCATCAGTAAGAGAAAGCGCTGGCACATTTGCTTGAATCTCAATTTGTACAAATGCTGCGAAACTGCCAACTGATTTCAAGTACAAACTAAGACAAGGAAATTTTAAAACATGATTCCCAAAATTATATTTTTTTTCGCACTTGAGTTGTACATGCACACTTACACTCTTGTCAGAGTAAGATAAATTCAGCCTCCAAAGCATAGCCTGAAAACAAGTTTAATTGAAATTTTAACATCACAGATCAAAGAAGCTGCAACATTCATAACATGGATCCTTCCCACCTAGATATACAAACAAATGCATCCATCCCACTCAAAACAATTTCCTACTTCCCTCCAACACATACATATGCACTGTGCGGACACACTCAAACATGTACACTTGCACAAATACAAGGATACACCTGCTTGGGACTAAAAAAAAGACAGCAAAAAGACCAAGGGGACACCATAAAAAAAGAGAAGAAAGTTGAACTGGCCAAGCCCAATTACATAATTTGTCTGAAAGAATAAACCAGGCCATTAGATTTCCACCCATGAATATAATCCAGGAATACTCATTCTAAAATGACAAAACAAATCATGCTTACACCCTGATACATATCCAAGCTCAGCAAAAAAAACACACACACACACCCTCCCTCCCTCCCCTCACTTCTTATTAGCCCCATTTCCCCTTTCTCTCCATTAACTTTGCACGCACGCACGCACGCACACACGCACACACACACACACACACACACACACACACACATGCTCACACATGAACACATGGATCCACACATGCTCATCTAAGGTCTGAATTCTTGCACTCATTTGCATTGCTAATTGGTATATATGGAACTTCTACACATGATTAAAAATGAAGGCTCTCAGTGTTGACCACTGCGGCCCCAAACAGACAGAAGAGCAAATCCTCGACTACTGTTAACTGGGACATTTCTGCTTGAGCAGCTAACACTCCACACATCTTGAGCATAATGTTACAGCTTTAGAAGCATGATATGCTGGTCTGGAAAGGAGATGATCCTTACAAAACACTTAGCCAAGCCAAACGCAGGATAAAGTCAACCTGGAGCAAACTGAGCACACATGTCTTTCAGTTTTCCAGTGCCAGATTCAGACAGCTGCAGTGAGAGAATAGATGAGATACTGACTCTGAACTGCCAGCCCTTGAAAAGGTCATGTAAACATCTTTACACCATCAGACACTTCTGATTTTGTTGTTGTTGTTTTTTATGTTTGTTTGTTTGTTCCATCCACAGGCACAGGGTGTGTACATCACTGTTTGATTCTTTAAAGATAAGGGGTAAGAAAAATGATTTATAAATAAACTATTTTTAAATAAACAAATGAAAAAAAAAATTAAAAGCTGGTGACATCATTCACCATGGTGCGCAGTGGTTCGCATCAATGGGATTCCCATCAGAACCATTCATTGGTGGGATTTTTTTCTGCCTCTCCAACTCCTATCCAGAACTGACTTTGCTATGGGCTCAAATAAAGACTTCTCTAGTGGCTTGCCTCATAGTGACTTGACTCTGACTGTTCCCTGGGGATTGCCAGTTCCAGAGCTGTGTTGGGACAAGACAGGGTGTAACTGTGGAGAGACAGCTGGGATGAGTGGCATCCGTGCAATGCCACTGAAGTAGGACAGAAGATGAGACTGAAAAAAAAGAGAGAGAAAAAAGCTTGCAGCAGTTTCAAAGAGATGTTCTTTGGATTTTTTCCTGCTTTCCTTGTTCCTGTTTGTGTTCATGTTGTATCACGCACCTTCCAGATTTATTATCAGATTTGCTGAGCTCAAAGCTTTTCGTTGGCACTGTCTTCTTCCGTTTGCTGGCTTGTTTTTTCCTCCCATCTCCTGTGCTTGTCATGCCACTCACGCTCGTAAGAGTAAGCCAACAACTTGGCCATGCTGGTGGGTTCTTCTTGCTCTGCTGGGCTGGGGACATATGCAGCAGTTCATGCACTTTGAGCGCAAGATAAACAGTTAGTTCTTTCATGGTCAGCCCTACCAAATTCAACTTTATCTAGAAAATACAAAAACAAACTCATGCTGTATTATTATCTTCTGGCTCTCCTCTGTGTGTGTGTGTGTGTGTGTGTGTGTGTGTGTGTGTGTGTGTGTGTGTGTGTGTGTGTGTGTGTGTGTGTGTGTGAGTGTGTGTGTGTGTGTGTGTGTGTGTGTGTGTGTGTGTGTGTGTGTGTGTGTGTGTGTGTGTGTGTGTGTGTGTGTGTGTGTGTGCGCGCATGTGCGCAAGGATGTGTATAAGAGAAGAATGTGTATGTGCAAAAAAGAAAGAGAATGTGAGAGATTGAGTGTACATGCATTCAAGTTTGTAACCATTAAAGGGAAATACCCACAAATCTGAAAAACATTTCCTTGAACTTGAGAGATTCCAACAGTAACTTAAGGTTAACATGTCTTTTTCCTTTTTTTTTGTTTTTTCAACATCATGATATACTCTTGCCACCATGCCTGATCAGGGCAATGTGTCATCTTACTTCATGCAAGGCAAGACAAACACAATCAGAGGAACAGAGCATGTGTCAGTGTACTCTAAGCAAGACAAGACAAGCACAACCAGCATAGTGGAGAATGTGTCACCTTACTTCATGCAAGCCAAACACAATTAGAACAAGGGACAGTATATCATCTTACTTCAGGCAAGTCACGACAAGCACAATCAGGACATTGGTGAGTGTATCACCTTGCCTTATGCATGTCAGAACAAGCTCAATCCAGAATGTGATGCCTTAGTTCATGCAAGTCTGGACTCCCAAAGACAGGATGATAGAGAATGTGTTGCCTTAGTTCATGCAAGTCTGGACTCCCAAAGACAGGATGATAGAGAATGTGTAACCTTGCCTCATGCAAGTCAAAACTAGCACTTTCAGGACTGTGGAGAGAATGTATCACCATGCATCATGCAAGGCAAGACAAACATGATCAGGACAGCAGAGAATGAGTCACCGTACATCATGCAAGACAAGACAAACATGATAGGACAGCTGAGAATGTGTCACCTGACTTCATACAAGACAAGACAAACATGATCATAACTTTAGAGAAAGTGCCCCCTTCATGTTAGACAAAGCTAGCATAATTTGTCACTTTGCCACATATGGGGAAGACATACAATCAAAACAATGATAAATGTATACTTTTCTCCATGCAAGGAATACACAGACACAAGACAAACACAATCAGGATAGCACCAAAGCTGTCACCTTATTTTATACAGGGGAAACACACCCAGTCAGAACAGAGGTGAATGCATAGCCTTGCTTCATACAATGTAAGACACACAGTCAAGACAGCAGTGAATGTGCAGCCACACACACACACACACACACACACACACACACACACACACACACACACACAAACACTAACACACACACACACACACATGCACACACTCGCAAAAGTGTGCATGCGCAAACAAGTGTGCACACACACACACACACACACACACACACACACACACACACACACACACACAAACACACACACACACACACACACGAGATCAATACAATACTTACAGTGGCTGATACTTGAGAGGACGTTCATCCTCCATTTCTGCACTAATGGGTTCCTTTCTTGATGTGGTTTTGGCCATGCGCACTTTGTTACTGTGTCGATTTGATTTGAGAGGTTTCCCCAGATCATTCTTAGCTCTGGGAGGCTGCTGATCTACTGCAAAGGGAGCAGGACGCACTGGAGCAGTAGGTTCTTTGGGAACAGTGTGGCTTTCTTCTGGCCCTGTGGTTTCTCCCTTTGATTCATAAACCATGTATTCCGGGAGAAGGAATTTCCATGGCCTGCAATGCACATGTTGCCACTGTTTAGGCACTGTGAATTGAAATCGTGCTTAGTCCGATATAAGCAATAAAAATTAAAGAAAAATGAAACCCCATACAAATCTCTCTCTCTCTCTCTCTCTCTCTCTCTCTCTCTCTCTCTCTCTCTAGCACAAACTTTATGAGAACTACAAATATTTGCAGCCCTGCAGATGACAACAGCAAAATTAAAGGAAAAATGAAAAAAAAAATAGTGTGGGGCCAAAACTGCTCAGCTGGTACAGCACAAGACTCATGATCCTGGAGATGATGGGGCTAATGGTTCAAGTCTCCCTAAATCATCCAGTTGAAGGGGAATTTTTCCTCAGAATTAACATACGTTCTGCCCCCATTTCCTTAAAATGTCCCTTGAATAAGATTTATACTCCAAAGTTCCAATATCAAACATATTCATTACATCTTGCACACATGCTAAACCCCATCATTGTCCTTTGGAAGAGTAGATTCCTTAGGCAGATGTTATGAATGACAGGCATGTACACAGCAAGCATTCTGTGCACTGATAATTGTCTACATAAAGACAGCTGATCCCAACTGGAAGAAAGAGATGTGAAATATATTCAAGCTAAAAACTTTAGAGGGACAAAACTATCGTTCGAACATTCAGGTCTTCAACACACTTTACAGGAAGCATGACCTTGTGCAAACAAGCAAAAAAGAAAAAAGAAAAAAATGAAAAGAAATGAAAAGGAACTGAAGAAATGACTAAACAAGCACAAAATGATCACCTTATATAAATCAGCTCGCTAACCTGCTCATCAGTTCACCAACTGTTTGACTGAAGGACTGCCTGTGTGATGGAGTGCCTCATAGACAACTTACTTACTTACTATGCAAATTATAAAGTGTAAAAGTATAAATATATCAAGAGATGTGTGCATTTGAATCAACAACGGGCACAGGAATAACCTGAATGTTCATCAACAGACTGGTGTGTCAACAGTTGGAGGTTCAGTTGTTTCATGAAGCACTAGTCTAACACAGTAACAACCCACTCTTGCAATAATTTCTTTCATTATGCAACGCCTCAATAGCCCTACCATTAAGGTGGTTCTAAATATTTGAACAGCTAGTTCTGTTCTGGAAACATGAACTGTTGACCAACTCTCTCTCTCTGTCTCTCTCTCTCTCTCTCTGTATACCTATCATTCTTTCTATTTCACACACACATGTATGTGCATACATGCACACATACACACACACATTAAGAGAAAATGTGTCTATTAAATTCTGTTCATTTTTGTGCCATTATGTTGTTACATGGGTGAGGAACATGGCAAATCTAATTTACAGTATTAAATTCACACACACACACACACACACACACACACACACACACACACACACACACACACACACACACACACACACACACTAACACTAACACACAATTCACACACATCAAACTTTGAATGATATCATTGTAACATAACCAAATGATTAAAATTCATTTAAATTTAAAATTATCATCCTTTAAAATGGGAACAGCAAATGCATATCTTACAGAGAACAATCAATTCATGTATTTTTTTTGTATTGGGCTTTTTTTTTTTTTCCAAACTGATCCGAAAACTTTCCCTTTTCACTTTCAGATGACCAAATGTATGTTTATGACCATGGGAAAGAAGGCTGTGTATAAAGTTCAGATGCTGCAGTTTACCACTCACTCTTGTTCTTTATCTTGCTGTTCTTTCACTTGCTGAGCATTGTCTTCTAGATAAAACCAATCATTGCGTGGGTAGCTCTTGGGCTCTTTCTTTGTCCCTGAATTAGGTCGTATCACCAGTAAATCTGCAGACATAGGAAAGCAAAAAAAAAAAAAAAAAAAAAAAAAAAATCAACCAGCTAATCAGTCAAGCAACCAACTTTATCAATCATGTGTCTCTACACATCATAGAACATCAAGAACGATCAGGACATCCAACAGGTAAGTAATATAAATCTTTTGTTTGGGAGCTGATTAGGAGGGCTGCAGGATCCTAGGGCATGAAAAACCCCTTTCTCAGCCCTCATTCCCAACACACACACACACACACACACACACACACACACACACACACACACACACACACACACACACACACACACACAAACTAAAAATGTCTTAATGAGCACAAGCAGAAAATGGTAAAATAATCAATTGTCCTAGAAACATCTTGCTAACAACTACGGTTAATAAAGTATACATGGATCATGCAATGCATACATCCCCACACAAACACATCTCTCCTCTTTCCCCTCCCCCTCCTCTCTCTCTATCACTCTCCATTCCCCCCCCCCCCCCCCCCCCCCCCCCAATTTCATTCCATCTTGCTCAACAATGTTTTGGTAGGTATACTTCATTCAGTAAACCAAAATAAACTGTAGCCACTGCTACCTACCAATTTCCACCAATAAATAAGCTCTGCCACTGCAGACCCCTCAAAAAGAAACTGTAACCATCACTGCCAGCATCCCCTTCTTCTGGAGGAAATGATCTACCCTAGGTCTTTTTATGCTCTATACACCGTGTAGTATGTTGCTGAATTAACTAGATGCAGATGACACAGACTTGCAGCCCAAGTGAGAACTGCTCAGCATTTGACCGCTTCACACACATTACAGTACACACAGTATACCTACGTGTGGAGTGCTACAAACACACACACACACACACACACACACACACACACACATACACATACACACACCACATACACACACACACACACCACACACTTTACCTTTCCTCCCTCCCATTTTTGCCAGGCGAATATACTTGGAGTCTGTATCACGAAACAGCATCTCTTTGGGTTGTTCACGGGGTAGAACAGAGATATCTCCAAGTCCTGGGATCTGGGAGGCTGGGGGAGCTCCCACAGGCTCCACATGCTCTGCTTTCTTGGCTGGAGCATGGGTAAAAACCATCCTGTACAGGAAGGGAAAGAGAAAATCAAGTGTAATGTAAGTCTGAAAAATTAGTTAAATATGCCCATCGTTTTCATTTGAAATCTGCCAGTATTCAGTGTATTTTTACTGTTTTCAATGTCTATTTCTCTTAATTCCTTTCACTGTTTGTTTCATGCTATATTACCTCACTGTCTGGAACTCTTTGCAAGTCACTGTGAATGGTGTTTCAAAGTAAATGGCATATCCATGAACTGTGATAATTTCCTTCTGTCTTCTGTGAAAGATGTCTGAGGCTGTGATGGTTACAGTTTACTCCCACAGACCATTACCGTAGTGAGAATGGCTCAGTTGGCAATTTGAAAATTCAACATTGCTCGTTTGAAAATTCAAGATTGCGTTTTTTTTTTTTTTTCTCTTCAGTAACTGATCTGCCACTTCGTACTGTTCTTCTATCACTTTCTTTACTATTCCCCCCCCCCCCCCCCCCCTTTTTTTTTTTTTTTTTTTTTTTTGGCATTACTTTTCGGTGCTACCTGGCACTGTATCATTAACAAACATTGATAATAATCAGATTCTACACAAATTTTTACCTTGTTTCCCTTTAAGCAATAAGTTTGTGACTTAAAAAACTTTTTCAGCTGACACAGCATTCTATTTTCTTAGTTTTATTTTGATCTTTAAATATTACAAAACTGAATAATTGGAAGTCATATGAACAAATGTACAGACTAAAAAAGGATGAAAGCTACAACTCACATAAGCTTAAAAAAATTTTTTTTGTAAACACTATCACTCTAATATGTGTTATTTTCGTTTAGACCAATTCCTTATGTTTTTGTTCAAACTCAAATTTTTGGCTACCATGGTGCATTAAATCAGTGTCTCAGGCAGTGGGGCCGGGAAGTTGTGGGTTTTAGCCACATCAAATGTATTAAATAAGTGGAATTTTTCAACCCCAACCAGCTTGTAGCAGATCTAAATGTGCTATGGACTCGATAACGCATACTGGAGCCACAGAACTGAACATCATTTCACTTCATGGATGCAGCTGTGATACTTCTAAAAATTTCCTGACACCATGAGGTGTCTATGTCTCTCAGTTATGGTTGATGCCAGAATGTATTAAGGAAGGGAACATACAATACAGTCCTCCCATTCAGTCTCAGACCAGTGTTGTAGGGTGCACTGTGCAACTGTATGGAAGTAACAGTATGCCATATTCTGACCTGCCACCTTCCTTTCTGAGAGCAGTCAGTTTCTGTGACATCATTCCCCATGTTGGAGTGAGTTAATGTAGATGGTGCTGAAAACATGGATCACATGACACTTGGCCAGTTAGACCCTCTTGATTTGATTTATGAGTGTGGGACATATACACAGGGGTTGCAGATTGTAGGATTTCAACTTTTCTTTCTTTTTCCCTCTGAGTGACAGCCTGCAGTGGAAATCTGACATCTAGACAATGCTGAGAAAAGCGTCCATCTGAAATCTACAGGGCTGTGTGTTGCTTAAGTTAAGTTGCATTCAAAACAAAAAAATCAACACAGGTGACCCTCTATAGCACAGTGTGAGAGAGTGTCTGTCTTCCTCATGGACACAGTTCCTCCGGTACACAATTATTTTCAACTCACCACCAACTGTTTACATCAGAATGTAATTCAAGGCATCATGTGGATCATCCTCATCCCCACTGATCATATAAAAAATGCTCCAAATTCTTTGGCCCTTCAAGCCCTGCTTTTGTAGTGGCCTCAGTAAACATTTCCTCTCCATGTCCATGTCCATGATTGGTTCCTCTCAAATTCATCAGTATCAGCAAATTCATAAGCTAGGCAACTATCAATTAATGAACATAGATGGGCCTTCTGGAGGCAAATGCTCAGTCATGCTCACACACACACACACACACACACACACACACACACACACACACACACACAAACCTGCTGTCAGTGGGGGGTGGGAGTTAGCAAGTGGTGTCCTGTTTATGCTGAATCAAAACGGGGACAGCTGAACACAAGCAATGTGACTCTTCAGCAGTGTACTGTGTCCTCTGGGGGTCTGGCCCATCTATAGACTCTTAATTTTGGTTTTGTCAAAAGCAAGAGTGGATTTTTGGTAATTCATTCCCCCAGAAGTTGCATATGAAAATGACAGTAACTTCTGTCAAGACTACTTCAACATCTTTCACCAAAAGTCCCCCCCCCCCCCCCCCCCCCCCCCCCCCCCCCCCCCCCCCCCCAGTTTCCTCTTTGTGCATTGAAAATCTACTTTCTTAGCTTATATTTCAATGCAAAGTTTATGCCCCAGGAATGTCCAACTTTTCTGAACTGTGCCTGAAATTATATAACTGTGCCAATGTCCTATTTGTTTGGCGCCATTTTGAGCACGGACTTCCATGGAAAATCGATAAATAAAATGCATAAACACCGTAGAGTAAGCAAGCATGCTTTATCTTACAGAGCAAATGCATCATATATTACATCAAACAATCGGACAAACACAAAGTTTTGTGTGAGTAAGTTTACAGCCATTGCATTTTGATTACCAATTGATATTTTTCCGTTATCCAATATCATGGATGTTCATTGTATATTCGCTGCACCTTACCACAAATCTGTACTAAAACGGAATGAAACATCTTTGAATATACCTGCTTCACTTGGCTTTTGGTTCATTGCAAATATGACACTCGTAAGTCGATGTTGTCCAGTGTTTACACTTCCATTTGTTTATCGATTTAGCTTGTCTTCCACAGTACGTCTTTCAATCAACGGTCGTCATCTCGGTTTGACTGGTTGTCTTGGAGACTTGCCGGAAACATCGTGTAGTATCCTCCCTTCTAAAGGTGAAGGTCGAGCTTCTTCTTTCGAGTTTCTCATAGATCGTACATTTAGAATAAATCCACGCTGTTTCCTAGCTGGTTTACTTAACTTGTGTTCGTAATCTATAGACTAGAACAACCACCACCACCGCCACTCCCCCCACCCCCTCCGTTTTCTTTTTTTTTTTTTTACTTTTTTTTTTTTTAAATTTAACTTTTCCTTTTTTTTATACACAGTTTGGATTTGTCACGATAACTGTAATCAGGGTACCCCACTTCTGCTCCCGACAATTTATTTCAGGTTCTTTTTGTAGAGGAGGAGGAGGAGGAGGAGGAGAGAGAGAGAGAGAGAGAGAGAGAGAGAGGGGGGGGGGGGGGGGGTTAGTAGAACAGGAACGATAGTTCCTAAGGGGAATGACTGCACGCGCAAAAATTGAAACAAGAAAAAAAAACAAGAAGTACTGCACTGCAAAACGAAAAAAAAAAAAAAAAAAAAAAAAAAAAAGAAAGAAAGATAGACAGAAAGAAAAATGAAAAAAAAAGAAGAAATACACATGAACAACGACGCATTTTGACCCGTTTGATTTTCTTCAGGTTGGGGAAGTTTGTCAAAATATACTGCTGGGCACCTTCACCATACAATGATTCTGCCAAATATTTTTATGTTATTAGTGTCCCAAATTTGGATGGAATAAAATGTAAGAGTGCAAAAAACATTTACGACAAAACGAAGATGGAAGAAACGCAAGAACAAGCAAAGACGGATACTTCTCGTAATGAGCACACAAGAGACACACACAAATATTTGTCGTCGACTGCATGGACATCATAATATGCTAGACGAATGGGTGCCACAGACAGCTTTGATTCGCGAGTAAATCACTTTTAACTGTTTCTCAATGTGCGGCCGGATTAACTTCCCCTTAACCATTTAGTTGAAAATGTTTCTTTTGTGAAACATAATATGTTCCCATTAAGCCACATAGACCATTCTAATAACAGAGTTTTGCTGTGTACGAGAAGAAGAAGAAGAAGAAGAAGAAGAAGACTAGGAAAAAGAAAAGACAAACTCTGAGGTAGGAGGAGACTACATGCGGAAGGGCTTGCGAGGGGCAGAAGGGGAGTGGGAGGAGGGGCACACTGAGAAATATATCACTGTCTATGACTTCACGTGATAGCTACACTCAGTGGAAGTGCCCTCAGCTGAAAAAAAAAAAGATCTACGCTAAATTGTCAGTGGCAGTTTAGAGTGATCATACAGCCTGCTGAATTCAGAGAGAAGCAGCTATAAAGACAAAATCGACACTGTCGGCACTAAACACCATCGAAATGACGTGGCAGCAATACACGGCAGTGTCTCGTCTGGTGGATAGCCTCATGACAACATTACTGCTCCCTGTGGATTGCCGGTCCCGCGGCTGTGGCAGGAAAATCCTGGCTGTGGCTGTGGAATGAGAAGCATGGTGCATGCCACTGACGTGGCAGGGAGAATGAGACAAGAGGGGACAATTCAGATTTGCCTTTCATTTGCCTCTGAGAGCCTGGGTGACAATTAAGTTGGCATCATTGGCAACACGGAAGCCTCCTCTAAGTCTGTGAGAACATCTGATTTTGACTATTTCATAGATGCTTGACTTTATTCCAGTACATCTGATTTTGATGAGCTCGTGGAAGTAAATTTTACTCCTTTTGTCAATGACATGTAATACGCTTTTTTTTTCTTTTTTTTTTTTTTTTTAAATATAAAATTGAATCAGTTAATTGATTGCAAGGGTACCTTCAATTCAACTTTCTTCATTTCAGTATCATGCAGTTTCTATGCAAGGGAATGACGCTCATTGATACTTGGAAAACCCCATTGAGAGAAACCGGCCATTGTGTCATCTCTTGTCTTGACGTATCGACAGGACTTTCAGATTTCTGCAGCAAGCTTGGTCATGGTAAAAAAAAAAAAAAAAAAGAAAAATCTTTTATAGTCACTGTCGTCACCCAACTGACAATTTCCTCCCCCTTTTGTCCATGGGGAGTCACTGGAGTACCGTACTATGGAATAAGTTTACCAGGTTCTTCCAGCTGCAGGTCACTTGCGTGCGAAGGCCTGGTCTCTATAATAGTTTCCCCTGTCCATTGTGCGGTGTTGTCAGTCCATTTTGTTTTCTGTCTTCACCTCTTTCTCCCTTCAAAGTTCCCTGGAGGATTTTTTTTTTTTCTTTTTGCAAAGCCATTTGACCTTGTTACATGGGTTTTATCAATATAGTAATAATCGTCAAATACAGATGCCAACATTTATGATGAATACAAGCTCTCTCTCTCTCTCTCTCTGTGCACGCTCTCTCTCTTTCTCTAAAACCCCCCCCCCCTCTCTTTCTGTCTCTGAGAATGCTCTTCTTACCCCCCCCCCCCCCCTCTCTCTCTCTTTGCGCGCGCGCGAGCATGTGTGTGTGTGTGCGTGTGTGTGTGTGTGTGTGTGTGTGTGTGTGTGTGTGTGTGTGTGTACGTGTGTGTGTGTGTGAAGCGAGAGGGTCTCTCTCTCTCTCTCTCTCTCTCTCTCTCTCTCTCTCACACACACACACACACACACACACACACACACACACACGCATGCACGCACGCACACACGTACACACACACACACACACACACACACACACACACACAGAGTCAAGGGTATTTGACTTTCGTGCTGCAAGTCTTACCGGCAAGCACATTTCGAATTAACTTGCCAACAATTGTCTTTTATGCTTGTTGAACGTGATTCTCCAGATGTCAATCTCGAACACAGGCAGTGTCAATATTCTTAGCACAGCAGAATACATTCAAGACAGCAGTGTATAAGTGGGTGGGAATCCTTATACCTTCTTTTTTTATCTGTATTCGGTTGCGCTGGTCAGCACTTAGCAAGGGGCAGGGATGGTAAAGTCAGCTGTGCTGGCTATAGACAGACACAGCAGTAATGCCGGCTGGATCCAGTAAGTGTGATCTAGATTCCATGGTTATATATCCCACACATAGAGCGGGGGAAAAAAATCAAGGTGAAAAGGTTTTTGTGTTTCAAATTGAGCACCGATGGCGATACATATAAAGAAAAGGTCATGGCCATATAATCTTGGTCACAGCAACAACAAATGACCATCGTAACTCTGAACTATGGCCAGTGAACGTCAACATACATGGTGAAACGCGTGGATGGGAACAGCTGTTGTCAAATGAATCAAATATGACATGAAGTAACAATACATGTACTGAGTTTTTGGAGCAGAACAAACATCGGTTACTTGGGATGTTCAAAACATCTGTTTCGGCGGTGGTTGGCATGATCGTCCACAGCTGTCATCAAGACAGTTCAGTGTGACCTAATGAGGATAACTTGACCCTGAAATGACATTCCATATGATCCAATGATAGTCACATCGATCTTTGAATTCAGCATGTGTCATTTTTTTTTTGGTGGTCTAATTGCTATTTAACTAAATGAAGGTCTTGTCGATGCTTGAGAGATAGGCATCCAGACGATCAATGCTGTTGTTTGGATCTGTTTAAGCACAGGATCTATGGGGTATTTGACATTGCAATTTACGAGCAGGTTTTTTTGGGTGGGCGCAGGATTGATAATAATCGACAGCTGAGAGAAGCAGCATGCTGTTACTTGACAAGACCATGAGGGAATTTGGGATGATTTGACAGCTAGGTCCTGGCTTTTCTACCCTTCAAAAAGGGATCGATCACTGCAACTGTTGGTCATGGCACTGCAGACGAGTAGAGGCTACTTACAAAGAATTTTTTATGCTTAAACCCTGAGATGTGTTTTAAACCAGTTCAAAACCGTGCCAGAGACTTCAAAATTATGTTGAGTTTTTGAAAAAAAGGAAAGAAAGATGCCATGACTGGTGAAATGATGATTAAAGCTACTGAAAGCTGTGACAGGAATAGATGTGCAGATGAGAAACTTTGTTATCATCAAGGACAATCAGATGATAATTTACAACTTTTAGGAAGGCTGTGTTCTGTGCCATAGTGTGCTCTTTTAGTAAAAGAGTGATGGTGACTGGATCATTGTTGTTCAGATACAGCCCAGCTGATCAGCTGGGCTCTTTCAAAGCAGTTTTCTTAGATTAACCTTATACTGTACACACACACACACACACACACACACACACACACACACACACACACACACACACACACACACACACACACACACACACACACACACACTCGCATGCACATGCTCACTCATTCACTCACTCAGGGAAAGAGACAGACAGATAGGCACTCTCCTATCCTCCCCACCCACACACACACACACACACACACACACACACACACACACACACACACACTTAAAAAGCACAGTCGAATTTAGTGTAAGAAATGAAAAATTGTACTCTTAGGCAGGGAGGTGGGAAAGGAGTGGCGTGGGGGGTGGGGGTACTACCAAACGAGAATGACTTACAGCAAGGGCAAATAAGAAAGCAATAATTCAATACATTCTGGCATCAAGGATGTATTCTTTTTCAGAAACTACATGGTGATAATTCAATACATTCAGGCATCAAGGATGTATTCTTTTTCAGAAACTACATGGTGAAGAAAATGTTTTCCACTGAAACTACAGACCTATGAACAAAATAAAAACAGAACCAGTTTCTCTTCTTCTTTTGCTTCTGTCTCTCTCTGTGCATATATATATGTGTGTGTGTGTGTGTGTGTGTGTGTGTGTGTGTGTGTGTGTGTGTGTGTGTGTGTGAGAGTGTGAGAGAGAGAGAGAGAGAGAGAGAGAGAGAGAGAGAGAGAGAGAGAGACGAGACGAGAGAAGGAGACAGAAAGCATATGAAATTGTTACAATAAAATCGCTATACTGATGTTAAGTACTTGCTTTCATCTCTACGTGTGATTTACACTGCTGGCAGTGTAATGAAAAAAATGTGGCTATTCCTGTATCAATAATGGCTGACATTCTCATTCATTTCTTTGCAATTCTGGACTTGAAGTCACATTGCAAATGTAAGGAAAATTCACCCTAGGAAAGAAAAGAATAAAAAAAACCCACTGAACTTTATTATTAGCATCTTTATTATACAGATAAAATGTCTTTCAAAATACATTTTACAGATTTACACAATTGTTTTTTTTTTGCTGATTTTCAAATACATTGTTTTTTGCTGTCTTTCAATATACATTTTACAGATTTACACACAAAAAACAATTTAATCAAACTAATTTGCATATCATCTGTTATAATTCATAACTGATCAGTATCTTTAATAATAGACAAGTTCAAGATTTGAAATATGTATACTCTGTGTGTGTGTATGTATGTGTGTGTGTGTGTGTGTGTGTGTGTGTGTGTGTGTGTGTGAGACTGAGCGCGCACACACACACGCATACTTGTGGATGTATCCTTGGTTTTGTACATATTATCATATGATATGACAGACACTTGGATAGTCTAGAATCAGGTAAGTTCTCTGTCACCAGCCGCAGTGGCAAAGTGGTTAGCTCTGTGGACTCCTACCTGGGAGTTCGTAAGTTCAATTCCCATCACAGCCATTTTTATTTGCAGGATTTTTCTGCCCTGTTTTGGTACCTACCCAGAGTTGAGTTTGCTACGGTCTCAATGGGAAGACTGGGACCACACAGCTGAGTTTTCACACACTTAAATGAAAGCGTCTCTGAGAGTGTTGCTCAAATTTCCTGACCAAGACAGCAGGTGTCTGTTTCTCTCTCTCGAGCCTGGTTGACACCAGAATATATTATGAAAGCATGCTTAGAGTACAGCTCTGTCATGCAGTCTCAGACCAGAATGGAAATCTGTTTCATCATCTTCATCCTTACTGATCAGCATTATAAAGAAAGGGCTCAATTTCTGTGGCCCTTCATGCCCTGCTCTCATGGTGACCTCAGTTTTTATGTCCTCTCCACATCTATGCCTTGGTTTGATTCTGTCGAGTACTGGCAAACTCATGGGGATTGTCACTGAATAGACGTGTAAAAGACATCTTAAAACATTTTACAAAATATGTTTGAACTGGCACATTCTGGAATATATTATCTGTTCTGGTGTGTGTGTGTGTGTGGTGTGTGTGTGTGTGTGTGTGTGTGTGTGTGTGTGTGTGTGTGTGTGCATGTGTGTGTGTGCATGTGTGTGTGTGTGTGTGTGTGTGTGTGTGTGTGTGTTTAACAGCATGAGCATGCATTCATGTGTTTTTTTGGTGATGTCTGGAGTGTGAAGATAGGGAGCAGAGGAGAATTTGCATATACAACCATTAAAATGAAATCAATTAGTGTTGTTTAAATAAATTCTTTCTCTTTAATATCACTTATCAACATGTTTTAGTCATATTTTTCTTGTAATTGTTTAGGTAGTACTGGGTTATGATCTAACCTGGTATAATCTGCACAGTGTTCACTCTCCTACTGTATTTGTACTATTTCTCCTGTATTGTCTTCATGATTTTCCTCATTGACGCTTTGATGTTTTTTTTTTTCTTTTTTTCTTAGTTTAGACTGTAAGATGTGAAGCGATATTTATTGTCCTGTAGAAACTGAATTATGATGGCTATTATCAATCATTCAGCTATTATACACAGACAGTCTTGTAATTTGTACAAAAATAAAAGTGACCATACTGTATCAGGCTAATTAACAATGCTCCTGAAAAACCTCATACACAGAGAGTACCTTGCCCCCCTCATTAGCCACAAACAAACGACTGTTCCTGTCCATACACAATGCTTGTGGATGGTGGAGTTCACTCTGCTGGCTCACTGTTCTGCTGAAAAGGTGGCCTCCCTTGGTCAGCACAAAGACGCTGTGGTCCCCGCCGTCTGCCACATACACATGCCCCTGACTGTCCACACACATGCCCTCTGGCGGGATACCTTCTGGCTGCCGTTTCCAAAGAAGGTGGAGAGAACTTTCCCATCAGTGGAGGCATGGATCACTGCCTTCTTGCCATGGTCCCCGACCATGATGGAGGAGGGGACTCGTTGGTAGGATGTGACGCGGTGACACAAGAGGAGTCAAGGACGTGTCGGAGGTCAACGGCAAACGTTGCTGGAGTTCTGGGTAGTGTCTATCAGAGTGATGTAACAGCGACCTGAAGCTGTGCGATACAGAAGCAGTTCAGAATAAACTGATGTTTCCTGAAAGGTAGATGAGAAAGAACACAAGATATATACTGCCAACATTTCCCTCTTTTTTTATTTCTTTAAATGTATGAGAAAGGAACAAAAAAAAATATCTTGCCACTTCCATTTTTTTAAAAATATCCATAGAGCTACTGTTTTATGCATAGCTCTAATTTATTAGTTATTAAAGGTAGACTATGGTAATCTTTTTCCTCCTTGTAGTTGGTATACTCCACGCTACTAGAGATCATGTACAGTAAGACAGATAAGTCTGAAGGTACATCTCCATGGTAGTAAAGACAGAAGCCTTGGTGATGTCCCTCAGCATATGCTTGGCTGTACTTGACATGTAGAAGATCTTGGATGTAATTCATCAACTAAGTGATGCATCACAGACATGTACATCATTTTCACTGCTATTACAACTTGTTCACGCTCACTCATGTTCATACTTTGGGTGTGAGCACATGCTGTTTGCCACTTATTATACACAAGATACACAAAAAATCTATTGCATAATAACTATATTAGGAAACAGAACTTAGATTGTTGACAGTGTCTCACCTCCCTTTATCTTTAAACAGATCCTCCAGTATATGCGCAAAGATCTCCACTATCTATTACTCTTACTGATTTTACTACTTTTTATCCTTTTTCTTTCAGCTTCTTTCACTAAAAGTTTTCTTCTTATATTTTGTCTTTCTGCAATTCATTAACTAGTTTTGGGAGCCACTGGAGATTGGTTTTGAGTCCTTGGTGATGAGAATACCACAGAATTATAGATGGGAATCTCCATTTGATATCATGGGAGGACCAACTCAATTGGCTGGATTCCACTGATGATTGGAATCTGTGGACAAAAGTCAGCTCTTAATGGGCAATATAAATGGTTCTATTCTGAAGACGGACTTGGACAGTCCCCATACTAGGCTGCTGTTGAAGGATTAGACATCTATATTCTGTCACTCATTAATTTCTCCTACTTACCCTCTCACTTCCCAACCTTTACAAACTCCCCCTCCCCCTCCAACAAGCTTTCCCTTTAAAAAAAAGACAAAGAACAAAAGAGACCTTCGCAAAGCTATGATTTTAATGATGGAGGAAATGTTAGCTTTCACTTGTTGTAACCCACTACTTATTTGTTCAGTATGTATACTCAGGGAGGATGCATCTATGAAAGATAACTCTTCCAGACTGCCCCCGACCTATGGGCAAGCGCTGCCCATCCCTACTTACAAGATCTCTGCTTTTTTTTTATCTCTCCATTGAATACATCATACCACACAAGGTGCATACAAGCTATCTCTAGGAAAAACATTTTTTTTTATGCCCCCACCTCCACGATCATTCACACCCCATCCTTTTCCAAAATCTTTGACATGACTGTTCTGTGGCTCCTGCCGTCTCTGTGTGGAACTGAGGCTGGTTGATCTGGGAGAGAGCATCAACAGACTCCTGCACAGTACGATTTTGTTTCACTTGTCTGAAAAAGTGGTCAGCATTTTGGAAGTGTGTGTGTGTTAGAGTGTGTGTGTGTGTGTGTGTGTGTGTGTGTGTGTGCACTTCCATATGTGCATGCAAAACTCTAAATCTTACAGGAGTAACGACTACAATTTTAAATCCCTTAACCAAACCATTTCAGAAAGTTTAGAAATGAAGCATAACTTCAGCATAGGGTCCTAATTAAGTTTTCACCATCAATAGTCAAAGAACTGAATAATTCTCAGCTAAGAATATATGAAAGCAATGCAAACAACAAGTAAAACCACCACAAAAAAAAAACAACTACAAACAACAAAATAAAACAAAAACATGGTATAAATCAGGATATAATCCAAACACTGCCATCATACATTTGTCTTTCACTTCCCGTGTTCATTGTTCTTCTGGTGTGTTTTCCATTCACATATTATGTGAATGGCTTGATTCTCGTTTCATTTTTCCCTTTTTCATTTTTCCCCCGCCTACATGTCTGCGCTGCTTATCTAAAAAAGTTGAATCTTCTATGGAATTTTGCTTGAGAAAAACTTATCTGTTGCTGCCATGGATTGGTTGTTTTTATCTATGATAAGTAGGTAAGGTGTATGGATCTTGGTATACTGACCCATTTGAACAATTCTCTCATTCATGTCAAATGATTTTTTCATTTTCTTCTTCTAGAATTCCTGAAGCACCCAATGAAGGATAAGGCTCTTTTTGTATGATACTTATGACTGATGTGTTCCAGCAGATTAAAATGTATTCCTCCCCCCCACCGCCACCCCGACTGCCACTTCCCCTGGGGGTGGAGAGGGGTGAGTGTGGGCTTCCATTCATCATTATGAATTATTTCATCATTTTGCTTGAAAAACAAATGAAAATGATTGCAGAGCTCCTCCCTGCAAGTGTCATAACTCTTTGTTTCTTTTGACTGGATAAACAGGGATACCAAATCTGTCTTCCAAATGACCGTGCATTTTCTCTCTGGTGTCCATAAACAATGCAGTTCCATGCAGAATGAGAGTATGTAGAAAACAGCTGGGCTCACATTCCACAGTTATCTCAATTCTGTTTCCTCCCCGAGCCCACGCACTACTCTCTTCACCTCTTGTGTTTTTTCATCTTTAAAAAATGCATATCAAAATGTATGACCTTTCATTTCTACTTTTCATGAACTGATTGAAATATACATAACAAAAATCAATTGATAACTGGGTATTTACTCTAATAGCAGGTAATAATCAAGAACAGGCTGCCTGGATTATGTTCTCTCTGAGGCAACATTTTCCTTTAACCACTGTCTCAAAAACAATATAAGATGTGTCAGATACAGGGTATATGGACAAGCTTGGAACATCCTTCTTTGGGGATGTCTCCTCCTTTAAAAGAAAGATGTCTCCTCGTTTGTTCTGTGGGCTCTGTGCTGTCATTTCTGCTAGGTGATTCAATGTCACAAGCAGTTTTTGTTTTGGAGTTATGGATGTATATTTATTTCATCATGGGAGCAAGAGTTACCCCCCACTTGTTTGTTCTTTGACACAAGCAAAGTGAGGGTATCAATGAAATATTCTTACCTAAAGCTGACACACAGCCAGCTTGTGCTCGCTGACGACGCTCACTCCCCAGAACCCCCTTTTCTTCACTGATGGCTCGGCTCACGTGCATTTTCCTGTCCCCTGAAGCTGGCACAACAACGTCAAAGCACCCGGCAAACGGTGAGGTGACAGCCAGATGTATATCTACATCCGTGGCGCCGCTAACTTCACTTCCATCTCTTACCTGCTTCCCCACCGGCACTCTTTTCTCTGCTTTTTTCTGCCAAAGTTTTAGCACTTACCACAATGAACTCTTTCTGCTCGCTGTCCAGTGTATCTTGTTGAAGCATCTCTGTAACTGTAACATGCTCCTCTGACACTTTTGTCAGGCCATAAGGTCGCCATTTGAGAGGGCAGAACTTCAGTGCAGTTCCAGAATTCGCCTCCCTTTCCTTCAGGAAGCGCTTAAGGCAGGAGTTGTTGAAGTCGGCGGCCACGAGTGTGTTGTGTGAGAGCAGCAGCAACATTGCAGTGACCAGTGGGTCAGTCTTGTCCTCGGCCATCTTGAAGGACATGCTGCTCACTTGACCTAGAGTCAAGGTCTTGTGGGTGTTGATTGTCAGAGCGGTGGCACCTATCTCCTGGTAAAACAATGATGAAGATTATGATAAAAGAATGACAATAGAAGATTTTTTCCCCAAAGAAGCATGAGTCTGATTGAATGTTAAAAATGAAGAGCAGATCACTGACAATGGAAATTCAATTTGACGTATCTCATTCATAAAAAGCATGTTATCGCCTTTGTGGCCTTCAAAATGTTGTTCGGTGCTGATACATTATCTGCTTTTCAAACAGGCTATATCATACCAACAATGGACTGATATAGTTTTATCAAGGCATATCATTTAAAACCCATGCACTGCTCACTGTTTCAACATAGATTACATTTTGTAGGTGTCGTCAGGCTAAAAGTCACATGTACGTACACAATATGAATTCAGGAAAACATTCAAATAAAATCCTCTCTCTCTCTCTCTCTCTCTCTCTCTCTCTCTCTCTCTCTCTCTCTCTCTCTCTCTCTCTTCAAAAATTCTGACCAAAACACTGAATTAAAAAATCTTTACTCAATGTGTCTGAATTTTCTGATTACCTGCAGGAACCACATGTTTCAACATTCAAATGCACATGAACTCTGATGATCTTAATAAAATTTACATGACTTTGACTTCCTGAAGTCCCATTCCAGATGCCTGGAAAGAGAAACCACACAATGTTACACATTTCTGAGAAAATGACAATTTTCAAATGCTGTTCAAAGTATTGCTGATGCTGACCCCAGCATTATCGAAAGAGTTGCCTTGCGCACACACACACACACACACACACACACACACACACACACACACACACACACACACACTTACACACACACGCTTACATGTACACGTGCACACATCCACATCCATATGTGAACACAGAAAAGAAAACAACTGTTCTTGAGCAATAAGTAATGACTAATTATTGTTATTGCACCTGTGCAGTCGTACCTTAATTCGCTTGATGACACTGCGCAGGGAGAACTGCTCCAGACACAACTCTATGGACATCTCAGGTGGGGCTGAGGCACCCAGGGTTTCACCATCACGCAGAGCCTGGCTTAGTGAGGCCTTGCTAGCCTCCATCAGTGGCAGGAAATCTAGATGGATTTTAGAAAGTAATAAAGAAAAAAAGAAAACAAAATACAAAGTTTGAAAGTTTTTTTTTTTTTTTTTTTTTTTTTTTTTTTTAAGGTAAAACAATTTATCAAAAGATAAACAAATATGAAAGTTTGAAAGTTTTTTTTTTTTTCAGGTAAAACAAATTTATAAAAAGGCAAACAAATATGAAAGTTTGAAAGTTTATTTCTAAGGTGAAATAAATTTAATAACCATCCTCTGTTACCATTACTTTTTATGAAGAACATTTATACTCCTAATCACCTTAAAGCCATAGGCTTTTATAATGAACAACTACATGTACCAAACTTAAGAACAAATAAACTAAAACAACAGCAATAAACAAAGAAACATGTCACAATAAAACGCTCCAACTGTATCCAAACCGTACCACCACTCTTCACAGTCATCCCAAGCCCCTTCTCCATCCATCTCCCACATATAAAACAAAAGCAAATCACAAACTGATCAATAAACACTCGTATCCAAACACATATCACACTCCAAATGACACAGAACATCATTTATTATGTCAATATTTGGGAAGAGAAACATTTTTAGGTTTGATTTAAAAGATAGCACAATTAATACTGCATGACATGAAACAATATATTGTGTATATATTTCACGCATCGTGAAACAGCCTGTATACATTTCATTTGTCATAAATCAGGCTGAATGACCAACACAGCATAGTAACACATTTTGCTTGACAAGGAAAGAATAATTCTTCCTGATTTGACCCTGAAACTATTTATATATTTGCATGATTATGATTATGAACCGATGAACAATCATGACTCAATGGACAGGTCTGTTATGACCATGCAGCAACATGACATTGCAGGACAACATGCAGATGTGATCACCATCCACAACTTGACAAAGGTGCATGCCATAGTGAACATCTCAAATAACTTTTGAACTGGTCACTGTCCACCTGGCCGTTTGAGTTCTTACCTGTGTGCTGTGTAGAAAAAATATTATCTGCCATCCCATCTCTTAATGAAACCAGACCAACTCATATGCAATTAGTATACTTGTGTGTGCTGACACACCAGTTCCCACAAATGACCAGCTGTCATTAGCTCCACCTGGAATGGCCATTTCGCCTTCATTTATTGGGTGGGTCAGAGGTAACCTCTTCCTCCATTTCTAGACTTCACTTTGCTCTATTGGAAAACGTTTGATGATTTCATCATCCAGATGATGATAATAAAAAAAAAAAAAAAATTGTGAATGGATCAATAAAATTTGAAAGATGGAAAGTAAAGAGCTATGCTCAAACATGTTTTGTCCATTTCTCCAATTCCTTCTCCATTTCCAGGGCTAGGTTCTCTCCCCCCCCCCCCCCCCCCTCCCTGTGTGTGTGTGTGTGTGTGTGTGTGTGTGTGTGTGTGTGTGTGTGTGTGTGCGTGCGTGTGCGTGTGTGT
>JADBJO010000074.1:292500-337500 GCA_016801955.1 Conus betulinus
CTGCACTCTCTCTCCGAGCGGCCAGCTTCCCTCTAGCAGACCAGTGTTCAGCTCAGCCATTTCAGCACACAGCCGTAGAGTCCTTCCCAGGTGGTGTCGGGTCTATTAGATCTGGAGGGATCCCCTCCACAGGTTTTTCAGCAGAGGCTTGATGACATTCCAGATGCTCAGAAGTTTGTCGTTCAGTCCTTTCATGTGAGGGAGCCTGTGTTTCACCATGCTGAGCGGCTGAATCATTTTCTAAGTGGGAGTGATTGGGTGCCCCCCTTGTGGACAGTTCTGCTGCAGCAGCCAGCTCAGCAAATAGGGAAGGTGGTGAAGTAGGGGCCTCATCTTTATCCTCGGATGGACGTGAGGCGGCTGACAGCTCTTCTTTCAAGGACACCAGTCGAGGGGGGAGGTCCAGGGAGCACCCTTTTGTTCCTTAGATGCAGCCATGAGCTCTTCCCTGAGGACACTCGATCTCTGAGGGTCAGGTATGTCTGTCATTCAATCAATGACGAGATCTGTGTGAAAACTGCTCTCTCAGGACCACATCAGTCATGTATTCTCTGTTGTTCAATCAATAGTGAGGTGTGTGTGTGTGTGTGTGTAGACTGCTCTCTCTGGACCACATTAACCATGGATTCTCTATCACTCAAATCAATGGTGAGGTCAGTGTGAAGACTGCTCTCTTCTTTCAGCAACTCCATGTCATTCAATCAGAATGATGAGGTCTGCATGAAAACTTCTCTCTGGACCACTCCTGTCATCAGTTCTCTGTCATTCAGTCAATGATGAGGTCTGTGTGAAGGTGGTATTCTCCAGATCACATAAATCATCAGTTCTCTGTCATTTCAATCAGTAATGAGGTGTGTGTTTATAGACTGCTCTCTCCCAGACCACATCAACCATCAATTCTCTGTATGATTGCTGGGTAACAAACAAATAAATCAGTGGTCACAGGTTGAAACACATCCTTTGACATAGAGATCAATAGGAAATCATGCTCTCAATTAGATTTTCACACAAGAGTTTCACTCACTTGGTGCTGAGCATGAGTTAAAAGTGGCTGAACAATGAAAATCACCATTAAATAAAAAACCAAGGGCCCTCTGAATTCAAGTTTTGCTTTCTTGTTGAGGATTACTTCATTTCACATGAAAAGACAGAAGCCATACTGCCCTGTGTGAATAATAAAGATACAGGAAATAGTGTAATGGCAAATTAGTTTTCACATTAACCTGGAACACATACTCCATAACGTACGCATTTTTCAGTAACGTGCATTATAAACTGTACTTTTGTGTGTTTAGCAGTAAAGAAGCATGCACACAAACTGTTCACCTATCATGCATGCAGATATAACTCCATAAATATGTCACGCTATCGCCTGATTTGCATTTAGCTAATGAACACACCTTTGCCTTAGGCTGAGACTGATAAACTGCGCCATCGCCTTTAACGCTGACTGACATGGCAACTATACCTGTGTTTTCTTACAAAGATTATTCTTACCTTCTTTTCAAATACATTTAATTGGGGGAGGGTGGAGTGGAGAGAGAGAGAGAGAGAGAGAGAGAGAGAGAGAGAGAGAGAGAGAGAGGGAGAGAGAGAGAGAGAATGACATGGATGTGAAATCAGGTGAAATCAGGTTAGGCCCTTCCTCACACTTGAAGTGGGCATATATATCATAATCACAAACATTTTTTTTTTAACAAAAATGACTTATTCAGTATTGAGAACAGCAATACAAAGAACTATAAATACATACAATCAGCAAAAAGAAAAAAAAACAACTAGAGATTCAGTCTGGTCTGTACTCTCAAAGTCTTGTAAATGGAGAGAGAGAGAGAGCGAGCGAGCGAGAGAGAGAGAGAGAGAGAGAGAGAGAGAGAGAGAGAGAGAGAGAGAGAGAGAGAGAGAGAGAGAGAGAGAGAAAGAGAGAGAGATACAGACAGACAGAGAAGAGAGAGAGAGAGAGAGAGAGAGAGAGAGAGAGAGACAGACAGACAGACAGACAGAGACAGAGAGAGAGCGAGACATACATACAGAGAGAGAGAGAGAGAGAGAGAGAGAGAGAGAGAGAGACAGAGAGAGAGAGAGAGAGAGAGAGAGAGAGAGATAGAGAGAGAGAGAGAGAGACAGACAGACAGACAGACAGACAGACAGACACAGAGAGAGAGTGAGAGCTTACAAAGAAAAACAAGCACAGAAGCACCATTGTTTGTTAGATCATTTAATCGACAGTTCAACTTTTCAGGATTTATCATCCCATTCATTTGCTCACCAAGATCAATTATAGTCAGCTTGTGGCAAAGAAAACACACTCAGCAGTCACTCGCCTGTCAGATCCAAATGCACAGCTGGGGAAAAATGGAGCCACCACCTTTGACAGCCAGGCAGCCACTGCCCCTGACTGGGACACTACTGATAGGGACCTGTTGGCAGATAACAGCACAATAGCACAGGGCCCAGGACAGACTCTCGGGTCATCCACTTTGCATGTTTTCCCATTCACATCATCATCACTCGGCTGCGTGAGGTGCAGACCAGTGAGTGCACACTGTGTGTGTGTGTGTGTGTGTGTGTGTGTGCCAGTGTAGATAGCGGATTGTAAGAGCGAAAGCAAAAGAGAGTTAAATTAGCCCTGCGGTTGTACATTAGAATGTGTTCGGCACTTTGTCTCGACATCAGCCTTTGCTTTACTTCTTTAAGTCATGTATGATATCCATCTGAATGGTCTGTTTGATTTGGTTTCCAGACTTTCCCCTGTACATGGGCACAGAGTAATGAGGAAGAGTGTGTTTATCGTACTAGGCAAGTGTCAATATTCATTAATTAAAAACAAACAAACAAACAAACAAAAACCTAGAAAAAAAAAGAAAAAAAAAAAAAAACAGTTTAATCACTTGACCTCTGAATTTCATTTACAGAAGATCAGAGTTACAGATCTGAAGAAGAGCAACTAAACTTGATATAACTTCATAAAAGACGTTTTTCCTTCACGTCCACAAAGCTGTCCTGTTTCTAGAAACAAGGAAAAGACATACATCACATGGTAACCGGGAGAATTTACCTGTCCCATCCATCCCTTCACAGGTATGCTAGAGCTTCTGTGACCATACTCATCAGTTGCAGTTTTTTTTTTTTTTTTTATAAGAACCTTTTTTCTTTCATACTACACCCTTGATCATACCATACCTTGGCCAGAGTTTGAAACACACAAATAAAGAGCTAAGGTTAAAATCCCAAAATGTAGTCCGTTCCAGAAACCAAAAGACTGATCTGAGGCAGACATTTCTCAGAATCCATGAAAGTGTCCATCAGATCAAATCAAAAATAATGTTTACATCCTTAAAAAATTTTTTTAAAAAATGCACATCGCTCTGAACATTTTGAAGCAAAGTTTTCATGGTTTGAAATACATGCACCTTCTGTTTTACATACAATTCCCTGGATTCAGTAAGAGATCTTTCTGGTGAGTGGTTCATCATTGAATCACACCAGGAGCTTTTCCACCCTATAATCCAAAAAGTAACAATGTCTAAGGAAGATGGGATCAGTATGTAGCCATGCACAACCTATTTTTTCTTCCGGCTGTTTTTCTTTCAGGTGTCTATTCACACACAAGGGCACACACACACACACACACACACACACACACACACACACACACACTGAACATACATACACACTGAAAAGTACACATTAAATTATGTAAACTGCATACAGACACACCAAGAGAGAGGCAGAAGACAGGCAGAAAAAGGCAAACAGAGAGAGAGAGAGAGTGTGTATGACAGGAAGGCCACTTTAAAATATCAATTTCTCTCTTTTTTTTTTCCCCCTTTTTCATCAAAACCAACCAAACTCCCTTTAAATGGTTTGTCTTTTTATTTAAGTAGCGTTACAAAAGTGACACATTTTTTTTTTTCAAAGTGTGTAAACTGATGAAAAGCAACCAACCACATTGTTCTACCAAATTCCAGCATCAAACACAAGTCAACGTGTGTCGACACACACACAAATTCACAAACACACACAGCGGGGAATCAAAAGGAATGCAACTGGCAAATCAAAATGTCCATCTCTGCTTCTGGCTAACGCACAAGCTTGAGAAAGGTGAAGTTTGACTATTGCGTGGCATGCAACTACATGACACAAATTATGCTGAGAGCAAACAGAAGAAGAAGACCGAATCCACATCACTCCTAATCTGAAGAGTATGATTATTTGTTTCCTTAAGGCCAGAAATGTCCACACTGACCAATAAGAAAAGCTAGATCAGAAAATACGGGAAGGGTGCGGGGGTAGGGGGGAGATACCAACACCTCTTAACGACACTTTAACATTCAAGTTTCCTAATGAGGCATCATTCTGATCCAGATAGGGCACCACAATACATCATATCTGCCTGGCTAGGGGGAAGATCAATTAGCACCCAGAAAGGAAGAGGGCAGATGACAAAGGCCAGATGATGGACTTGACTCCTGGGAAAATGACAAAACTGGCCTAGGGAAATCTAAATTCAGGCATTGTATGGTATCTTAACATACCAAAACTTCAGGAAAGTCTTCAAGTACTACATGAAGCAGAATCTGGGACAAATGTGAAGAGGTTGTGTTCTTGTTGCTTTCTGTTGCTTTTTTCTACCTTGTAAATTTGAAAATAAAGAATTCCTTCCAAATGAGAAAAACCTTTGCCCGTTGCAATAGAAGAAAACAATACAGATCAAGATCTATATTCATATTGCATTGGTAAAATTCAGAACAGAAAGTTTTCCCATAAGAAGAGAAGAAACACTGCTCGGTTGTGTGACAGGGCTCTACACTTGTGCAAACCAGCCCATACAGATTCAGGGATGTAAGAATAGTTTCCGTCTCATACACATCATGAAAGACACAACAACAGACAACAACCCATGTCTATTATTTAAAAAGTCATGTTTATGAAAATCAACCAAAAGAGGTTCTGGAGACAACCACATCAACAGAGGTTTTTTCCCCCAAAAAAAAAACATCCAGAAAGAACATAACTGACAGGTGATTATTTCAAGAAAAGTGAGAGTGATTCACTAAGTTTTTTTTTCTTTTTTTTTTTTTTTTAACAACTCAGTGTATAATTGCTACTTTTGTAGGTGTTGTTTTTATGTGTGTTGTTTGTCTTAATAAAATACTAAGTGCCTAACCTAGGTCTGTTTTCATTTTTTTTTTTTTTTTAGCTGTAAATCAAGAATTGATTACAAAGTAATAACAATAAAAAAAATATGATGGACATGTGACATGAAGATGTTTACTGTACACAAATAATTCTATTGTTTTTTTAAAAACAATCTTTTTAAAACAACATGAAAATGAAACAGCTATAATAGTACCTTCACACATTTTCACCAGACAAAAAATAATTCACATCATTATGTCATTGAACCAAAGATGTAGTAAATACCTGTTCACCGTTTTGACTATATGTTTCCATTAGTTCCAATCTGACTAATCCACTTTTTTTCCATTCTGGTCATTTACCCTTGATCCTGGCAATCGCCAGCACATGGTGATTCCCTGCTCAACTCTCCATGTGTACATTTCAGAATTTCACTTTTATGTCTTCCACTAACTATGGTGACACTTCACTGGTGACATCTGCATGGGACACGCTCAGTGTAGCAATCTATAGAACTGTTCTGGAAATGTTTCACTATATGAAATAGCTGTTTAAAAAAAAAAAAAGCGTTGTTACATCATGAAAACAAGAAAAACATTAAATTTTGTGAAATTCTGAGTTCTCAGTTTGTTTTCTTTTCAATCTACTGGTCTCCATTTCATGGAAATGTCACATCTCAGAGAACATTCCTGTACAACGATGGAAGAACATTCCTGTCCCCCTCCCCCCTTCTCGTTTTCTTGCACATCCTTCCCCCACCCTCCTTCTATCCCACACCCCCTCCCATCCAATCCACATACCCCACCCTCAACCTCCCCCACCCCTTTCAGCTCTACCCAGAATGGTGTTCTTTTGTTGTTTTTTTTCTTCCTCCCTCTGTCAACATACCTTTGCTCCAAAAAGGCCTACCATCACAAACCCCATTAAACTGTTAAAGGGCAATCAGAAACAACTGGTAAGGGTGAAGAGCAACTGTCGCAAGAGTAACAGCAAGTCACCTCTGAAGAGATGCAAAACATTGGTGATTCTGCAGTGTGCCCCTGTGACACACATCTCCCATGCCTGTGGAGCAGAAGATTGATCATTCTGCAGTGTGCCCCTGTGACACACATCTCCCATGCCTGTGGAGCAGAAGATTGATCATTCTGCAGTGTGCCCCTGTGGCACACATCTCCCATGCCTGTGGAGCAGAAGATTGATGATTCTGCAGTGTGCCCCCCTGTGGTACACATCTCCCATGCCTGTGGAGCAGAAGACTGATTATATTGCAGTGTGCCCCTGTGGCACACATCTCCCATGCCTGTGGAGCAGAAGATTGATCATTCTGCAGTGTGCCCCTGTGACACACATCTCCCATGCCTGTGGAGCAGAAGATTGATCATTCTGCAGTGTGCCCCTGTGGTACACATCTCCCATGCCTGTGGAGCAGAAGACTGACATTCTGCAGTGTGCCCCTGTGGTACACATCTCCCATGCCTGTGGAGCAGAAGATTGATCATTCTGCAGTGTGCCCCTGTGGCACATCTGTCCATGCCAATGGAGCAGAAGATTGATCATTCTGCAGTGTGCCCCTGTGGCACACATCTCCCATGCCTGTGGAGCAGAAGATTGATCATTCTGCAGTGTGCCCCTGTGGCACACATCTCCCATGCCTGTGGAGCAGAAGATTGATCATTCTGCAGTGTGCCCCTGTGGTACACATCTCCCATGCCAATGGAGCAGAAGACTGATTATATTGCAGTGTGCCCCTGTGGCACACATCTCCCATGCCTGTGGAGCAGAAGACTGATGATTCTGCAGTGTGCCCCTGACACACATCTCCCATGCCTGTGGAGCAGAAGACTGATGATTCTGCAGTGTGCCCTGTGACACACATCTCCCATGCCTGTGGAGCAGAAGACTGATCATTCTGCAGTATGCCCCTGTGACACACATCTCCCATGCCTGTGGAGCAGAAGACTGATGATTCTGCAGTAGTCCCCTCTGGTACCTGTCTCCCATGCCCGTGGAGCATTTCCTAAAGAAATGCCCAACGCACTGGAGCTTTAGAGCAGGAACCTGGACGGCTGACAAGAGAAGTTCTTTCAGTCTTTGGCCCCTTGGACAGCCATCAACGAATCGTTCATTTGTGACCGCCATAAGCTGCTGTCTTTGCAAGACCAGACTTTAGTGTTCGTCATTCTCAAGCCTAATCATTACCCATTTACAGCAGTGAGGAAGACCAGTACTCTCCAAGCCTTCACTGCCCTACCTCTCCTCAAGGATCCTGACCACCTCTTCATGCCCGGTTAGCTTTTCCATTACCAGAGCTCATACTTCTGTTTTCATTGGTTGATATATGATATGATAAGGGCCGAGTTATGGACGTGGACGACGGGTCAGAATGAGCAGTGTGCATGCGGTGACACTGAGGTGACACAAGAGATGGGACAGCTAAAAAAAAAAATAAATAAATAAATAAAAACAAACAAAAAACAATATGATTTACATCCCCATTAAAAGCTGTGATATGAAAGAAAAACAAAACATTTTTTTTTTTTCTGTGTATGCAGGCTGATGCTCTTGTCGACACTCCCTGTATAGATAGCAAGGATTAATCCCACCTACCTAAACAAGGGAGTGGAATTTTGTGTGTATGACCATTTGTTATCCCGCCATGGCAGCCATACTCCAACTTCAGGGAATTACTTTTTCAAATCCTGCATCTTCCATGAAGTTCACCTCAGCATGAGCAGCACAAGCAGATCATTGCCTGTGTCACCTGGCAGCCGAGGTGAAATTGCATCGGAATTTGTTCTAACCTATGTAATTGCTCTAAAAATATCAAGCAAAACTCTGTTAATTTTGATTAATCTATTACCGTTTGATTGATGGATTTTTGCTAAGTAAAAATACTCTCTTCTTCCATAACCATGTACAATTCTGTACAAGTTTATCTGTACATCACACACACACACACACACACACACACACACATACACATGTATGTATGTATGTATGTATGTATGTATGTATGTATGTATGTGTGTGTATGTGTTGTTCTCAGAAACATGTGTTATGCAAGCATCACTCAAGTAAAGACTTCCGTAGAATAAAAAAAAAAAAATCACAGTATAATCATCATCAATGTCATTTTTAGGTGTTGCTTACACACCACAAATAAAATTAATAGAATCAACCAACATTTGCCTGTTTTTTGTGGCTAGAAACTGATCAATAATAATTTTTTTTAAAAATTAATAGTGAACAAGCATAGTGGGATTAGTGACATGCAGATGCTCACAGTAGACATATTGTTCTGATGATTATAACAGTTATTTTGGATAAAAACGATGTGAAACAGCTGTAAGGGTGTCTTCAAACATTTTTCACTGAACGAGCAATCAGCCACATCAAAATGTTGTTAATACAAAGGCACACTAAGTCTCTGTAACTACTGCGAATAATGCTTTCCATTTTTTGTACCAATCTTGCCTTCTCTATGAACTAATCAGCTTTCTTGGGCATGCTAGACAGATTGAAGTTGACAGCATCTCACAACTTTGGGAATGGTTTATTCGTTTGTACTATGGTTGTCGCAATTGTTTCTAAAATCACAGCTTACTGACCCAACACCATTCCCACCCCATCCATGCTTCTGTTAAATTTTTTTTTTTTTGTTTTTTGGCTGTAGTGATCAATGAACAGACATCGGAATAAATTCTGCGAACAGAATCCATGCATACAATTTTTGATTGAGTCTGTTTCTGTGAGGCATTCCCTATGAGCACGCTCCAGAATGTCTCTGTCTGTATTCCACTCACTTTCGAGATGCTGCAGTGGTAACATCTGCCCCAGTCTATTCAGCTATTGAATGTTTCATGATGCGCAATTGTTGTAAAAGAGTGTTGCGATATCATGAAAACAAGAAAAACAATAAGTTTTGTGAAATTTCTTTTCTCAAATATTGTTTTTTTTTTTCCTTGACCTGCTGGTCTCAAAATCAAAGAAATAGCAAATATTTCTATAAACAACCAAAACATACCGAACGTCTCCCCCTCCTTCTCTCCCCTCCACTGTCCTGTCCCCCAGTCCACCACCACCTCCCCTTCCATTCTCTGTCTCTCCCCAGCCCACTTTTACCTTGTAATCCCTTTCACTTCCCAAAAGTGATTAGCTCTAGATCTACCCAGTTTTTGTTAATGAGTAACCAGGCCAAATTTTGAGATCAGACAAAAAACTATGGATTGTTATAAAGAACGCCAGAGACTGACACAAATACAGGCATATGCAGGCCTGCATGAAACACACCCAGTTTCTCATACACCCTCCGTTCTGCTAGCAGTGAGTGACTCAGCTCAACATCAATTTCTCTCATCACTATTCCTCTCACACCGCTCCTACCCCTCACCAACTAATGCATGCATGTGTGTGTGTGTGTGTGTGTGTGTGTGTGTGTGTGTGTGTGTAAGCGTGTGTGTGTAAGCGTGTGTGTGCTTGCGTGCGTGTGTGCCTGCGCGTGTCTATCTGGTCTGTTCACACTGGAAAAAAGCTCTTAAATGCATTAATATTATGTTCATTTCCTGGATGAAAATGATATGTGTATGCTTTTTTCTCTGATCTGTTGTTTTGCAATATAGACAATAATATGAAAATACGTGTGTGCTTTTTTCTATCCGTCGCTTTACATGCTGTCAGAAGTGCAAAAGCATGGAAATATGTCACATGCACACAACGCATGTGTAAATGTATAGCTAAACAACTCCAATGATTATGAGCTCTTTGGTTATTTGGACTGTTGCATGTGTTGTAATGTGATGTCAGTTTCTTTGTGTCCCCATCCCAAGCTTTTCCTAACATCTCCCAGAAAGGCTTTTTGTTAATCAGTTCCATCTTCTTCTCCCTTGACCCCATGGAGAGTCACTGAGATACCACACTGAACTTGGGGGACAGTTTATCAGGTTCCTCTGTGTCTGTTGGTTGCTAATCAAGGCTTGGGTCTCTGTAGTGTTTTTCACCGTCCATTCTGCAATGTTGTCAGTTCATTTTTTTTTCTGTCTTCCCTTCTGTATTCCTCCTTCTTCAGCACTTGAGAGGACTGTTTTAACAAGGCTACTCAATCTTGTTACATGGCGATACCAAAGTGCTTTTCTTCACTGATAGCGGTAGATCTTCATATGGTTCATTGTCCAATGTTGATGAGTATATCTGATAATAACGAACAAATAGGGTAACTCTTGCTCCCATGATGAAATAAATACACGTTCGTAACTCCAAACGAATGCTGCTCACAAAACCAAATTTCCTAGCAGAAATGACACCACAGAGCACACAGAACAAACAAGGAGACATCCCGTCTGATGTGTAACATCTTGCGGTAACACCATATATCAAGGACTGGATTCACTATATCAAACTCGTCTGTAAGGATCCATGTCTTGTGTGCTTACAAAAAGATGGAATAAAACAGGCACCGGGTCTTTGTTGCATGGTGATGCTATTGCCCCTCCATATGGGTTAAAGTATGGGCAGCGCCAACCCTATTTTCTCTACCCTTGACAGGATTGATTTCCAGTATGGATCCTTCCTTGCTTATGATGGATCCCACACTACATGAACAGCTGGTCAGTTTCTACCTGCTGTCCATGGACAGTACTATCAGTATTGACGGTGCCACTGTGGCTGTCCATTAACTAGTCTTCTCTATGCTGATTTCCTTGCCCAATGTTGTTGATGTTTCATCCTGTCTTGGCAAGTTCTTGTCAATATGACCATCTGTTCCATTGGAAATCGCAAGTTTGTGATGCTGCTTTCTCTAACGGAGATATAATCTTCAAGTGCAGTCTTGATGCTTTCTATTATTGAGTAGAAGATAGACAGTAACCCTGATGACCTGTAACTAAAGTATAAGATCATTTTCCAATAGGGCATCATGTGAACACTGCACAACTCACCTTGGAATAGAGTCGCCGGATGGTGTTGATTAGCTTTTGCCCTAAACTGAAATTCTTCAATATACCCCACTCCCCCCAATTCCAACAACATTGCAAAAAAATAAAAGGTTAAAGGGTCAACCTCATTCGTTAGAGCACTGTAAATATTCTACATCATTAAAAATCATCATAGTGCCTACTTAAAGACAAGAAAAAAATATATGCTGACACAAAACACATCCATAATCAAAAGCAAATGTTAAAAGTCAAGAGGTCAGAAACAGGAAAAAGAAACCCCAAAATATAACAAAACAAAAAACAAAAACCAACAACGTATAACAGTACCAACAATTAATCTCCTCCATCTCAACCCACACCCTCTCCACCAAATGGAAAAAAAAAAAACCCAGTTTTTGCAGATACGTTGGACATAACAAGCAAAAAATTGAATGAAAAAGGTTAGAAGAATACCATTTCCTTGCAAATCTAAGGACAATCAAAACATTACATGAAAAAGAACAGAAAAAAACTCTAGTAACAACAAAAGTACAAAAACTTACTTTGCAAAGAACAAAAACAACTGGAAAAAAATAATCTGAATTAAAGCACACTATCCTTGCAACAGCTAGAATGAATTGCGTATTAAATGAAGGGGACTGGAAAAAACACACTTTTTTTCCTCCCCAAGCATAGATATAAGGTTGATAAAATAACACTTTTTTTTGCCAAGCCACACGCATCATTTTTGAATTAAAGTTCTGAACAATATTCTTTCATAATTATGCTAAGGACAATCTAAAAGGATGAAAACATCATCCTAGGCAACTTAATGAACAACTTAAAAAAAAAAAAAACAGCAAAGGCAAAGGCTGGAGAAGCGTTCTATTCATGTGTGAATGGACAATGACATTGTAATGACCAAGGGGAAAATTTTAAGCTGGCTGTAAAAGACATGTCACAGATTACAGATGTAACGTACGTATGTAGGGTGGGGGGGGGGGGGGGGGGGGGGAAAGGGGAGGGAAGGGAACAGGGAAAGGGGTGGTTGTGTCTCATCTTCCATGCCCAACAGTGGCATCATACCTGTATCACTCATTCCAGCTCCCCAGTATTCAGCCATTCTCCAGGTTTGATCTCTCTTAGACCCAGCATTGCTGATTACAAGGACCATTTAACACATGGTTATCACAGTCACAAGATGACCACAGGAGACACTTCAATGCCGTTAAGTCACTTTGGTGGTGTTCAGTGATGTCTGTTCTGGTCCAAGATACACAGAATGACAATGATTGCTTTGCTGCAGCAGGCAGCATGAGCGAGCTTCCATCTATGGTAGGCGCCACTATTTTTTTCCACTGACAGACCCTGTCAATTTACTGATACTGACTACTTTGACATTGTGTGTTGTTCCTCCTTTGATATCGAAGATGACCATGACTTCATCTCAGATGGAAGATTGCTGAGTGTGTGGATCCGCAGATGGCTGGTGAGGCCGATCTGGGCCCGAAAGGAACGCCCACATGTGGGCGTGTCACTGAAATTAATTCACCAAGGGTATGGACGATGGACAGAAAATCAAAACTGAGGCCACCATGAAAACATGACGTGAAAGACCACAGATTTGAAAAACTTTATGACGATCGACGAGGATACGGATGATGTAGATGATGAGACAGTGTTCTTGTCTGAGACTACATAATAGGGATGAACTCCATCTTTACTATGCTGGCACATTCCATGCCCAAGAGATATAGATACCTGCAGCCCTTAGTCAGGAAATTTCAGTAACACACACACACACACACATCTATTATGAGGATGAAACTCAATGTGTGGATTCAGTCTTCCCATTTGAGCCCATCACAATCTTAATTGCAGGTACGGTACAGTGAGTTGAAAAAAAAAAAATCCCTCAGATAAATGCCTCTGACGAGAAACTAACCCACAACTTCCCAGCTTGTATGGCCACAACCTTCACCACGCAACACAGCAGCAGCTGGCGAGGGAAAGAAAAGTCTACCAGAAGTTGCCTAGCTGACGAACCACCACCCAGTTAAATACAGAGTGCATGGCAAATGCTCCCTGAAATTATGGTAGGTTTCAGATCAGTTTCAGTTTCTTTAAGAACATATCACTGTGTGCAGACTAGTTCATACATGCTACACTACACTCGCTAAGTCCTAAAGCCACAGCTCATTAGGGTTACCAAGCTGTGGTGAGCTTAGAATTGACAGACTGCGCTAGCTAGGACTTCTTTGTATCAGTCATTGGCACTGGCAGTTCATTTTATTACCAGAACACAAACTCAATTAAAAAAATATATGAAAGAAAGAAAAGAAAAGAAAAGGAAGTAATTTACCTTTCCTGAGATCTTCTAAAAAGTATGTTTGAAAACAATGACTTCATCGAGTTAAATGAAAAAAAAAAAACTAATACACTCAAACCATTTTTTTTCTAATTACTCATGCTCAGTTTACCTGTGACTCCATTATTTCAGGCATCCATGTGGGTTGTAAAACCAATACTTTTTCACAATATTCACTTCCTGATTCAAAGTACAAGTCACTGCTGCAGTGCTGACAGAAACCTTTGGTTTGAGCAGCTTTTTACCATTATTATTTCACCAGTTTCTGAGCAGTACTGATCATCACAGTAATTAAACTGACAAGAACTGAATATGATGGCAATGAATTCATCTAATTAATGCATGTCGCTGAGAATACGAAGGAGGAAGTACATGTTTAGGATCATTGTCATGCAGAATGAATCGTTTACCTCCCCTTGGGCAAAAGAGATTGCATACAGTATGAAAAATCGTGATGCAGTTTATTAAGTCAGCAATTCAACATTTAAGGTTTTCCCAGCATAGAATTGTTTGTGTTTTATACACAGCTACCAGTTTCCATACTTCACTCACTTGTAATTTTTCTTTCATCTTCATTAGGATTAAATCATAGTCTTTCGGCAAAGGATCATAAATATAGAACTGTTTCTGAATAAATTGAGCTGCTTTGTCTTTCTTTCAAAGTCTTCATGCAAGATCTAGGATCATTCGGATTGTCTGTGTAAGCAGACGAGTCAGCGCGAAAAATAACACTTCCCATTTGAATTTTTTCAAGTGACTGGTTATTCTTGGTACCTCCTTCACTGCTGAATTTTTAATTTTGTCAACACATTTCTCTGTGTGAAATGAAGGCAACCCATCCCATGGAGAGTGTGTTAAAACAGGACAATGTCACCCTGCTTGATTTTCCTCTTTGTACTACGCTTTTACGGGGGGGGGGGGGGAGGGGGGGGGGGGGGGGGGGGGGGGGGGGGGTACCCAGGCAAATAGTCTCATCGAAGTTGTTCAGGGATAACTTTCTTATTGCCACAGACTCTCTTTTAGGTGTGCAGGCTGGAGAACTGCTGACTGAAAAATGCCTGAAAAAGGCCAGGGTCCACGGGGCTGCCTAGGCCCTTGTGGGGTCCAGGGACAAGGCCCTAGTGGGGAGTCCAGGGAAGGGGGGGGGGGGGGGGGGGGGCCCAAAAAACGCCTGGCTGAAATAGAGTCTAATCAGTTTTAAAAGACTTTTTTGTGTCTCTCATGATAGGCCAATTACTGTGCAGGAAGCAAAGGAGAAGAAACTGAATGCACACACAAACGCACAGGCATACACACTCAAATTTAATACATGTCTAGAAAAGAAAACCAACAAAAAGAAAAAAAAAGGAAAAGAAATGAAATTGGCGTTTGTCTCAGCAATCATGAATACAACCTGGCTGGTAATGTAAGCAATATCCCTTGTTGTGGACATAACCAGTCACATTGTGCATCGCACTTCCTGCTATTCATAACAGTATCCAGAAAAAAAAAGGGGGGGGGTGGGGGTGGGGGTGGGGGGGGTGGTGTAAAACATTAATCTGACCAAGAAATCCAGTCTGCTCTAATTGCAGTCCAGGCATTACTCCTTACAGTGTATGTGTTCAGAGAGCGCTGTAAAATCTTTGATTGGCATAGTTCAGCTCTTTTAACAAAGTAAAAAAGTTTACAATGAGCCGTTCCTCGCTAGTTCACTTTCCGATAACAAGTCTAAAACCATCGATCGAATTGTTGTCTTTTCAGTCCAATTAAATTTCCAACAGTCGCCAATTGTGCCTTTCTAAAACGTCTTGCCTTTATTTATGATTTGTTACTTGCAAGGCATCAAATTTTCTCTTAAAAAGAAGCCTCTGCATGATCTACGACCTGAAAGATAGATGAATAAATTCCGTTCACCTACATATTTGCCTGCCACTGGAATGCGCTGATTGATGCAAGCAGAAGCGCCATGATATACCACAACGACTGCAGATGGCAAGGTGCTGAATGCAGAATCACGGAAATCTGGATTGGATTAGGAAAAAATGGATACAAGACTCGGGGTACTAAAAAATGCTTTGCGATTATTTTTTCTTGGATGTTTGTTTTCCTGCCTCTGAAAATCAGGCGATTTTCTTGAAAATCCTCCGATCTGTGGTGATTTCTCCAGCCTGGGTGCGCCAAGTGCATGCCACACACAAGATCTCGACTCACCTCACTTAAAATTTTTCATGTGCCATCTACCCCAAGTGATTCGAGTCAATCTAACTGCCCGACAGTCTCCCTGCCATACATACCAAAAGAAAATGCATAACACTAGTTCAGTGATGTCTTTTCTGGTTTGAATCTAGTGAGCTACTGTACCTAGATGACATCATCTGCTGTAGGCAGATGACAGTGTTTTCCTCTTCCAGCAGCTGGTCCATAGAAGTATTCTGTTATGAGGAAACCAAACACTGCACAGTTAAGTTCAATGAAATGAAAGTGAATTTCAATTCAACCCCACCAAAGCTGAGAGAATTAATCATTTTTCAACAAAAGCATGTGAAAACAAGGCACTGAGAGTAACTGAATTGCCACATATTTCTCCTTAAGTAAAGACTATCATAACTTATAATGATGTGAATACTTGCATGCATGTATACACATAAGCAGTGCAATATATCACATTTATTTAACTTGGGTTGAGAGTGCACAGAAAATTGAAAAAAAAAAAAAAAAAGCAAAAAGCAAAATGCAGTCCTGCTATCAACTTTAGAAGCCCGTTTCATTTCACTCTGAAATCAAATTACATTGACAGTAGCAGAAAGCCAGCAGCAATTTAATGCGCATGCCTTGCAGAAGAGTGTGCAGCATGCCATAACTCAAGACGGGCTAGGATATAGAGCTGCTGGGGCACAACTCAGTCTGCTTCAATTACAAGTTTCCTGCACATACACTGACTGGCAGGCAACGCTTGCACATCAGAGTGCAGAGAATGAGAGAGAGAGAGAGAGAGAGAGAGAGAGAGAGAGAGAGAGAGAGAGAGAGAGGAGAGAGAGAGGGAGAGAGAGAGTGTGAATGTGGAATGGGTGGGGGAAAAGGGGGTAGGCTGATTTTGTTAATGATGTGCACAAGATGTTGTATTGCAAGCTTTATAACTGCACTTTCATGTTCTGCATTCAAGCAACAGCTATTTTTTTTCACTTGGACTGTATGCTAAGTTCACGTTGAAGCTGAATTTTTGACTAAATGTCAAGATGATGACTAAGAATGAAATGAAAAAAAAAAAGTAATTCCTAATTAATTAAATTTTTTTGTCAGTTAAATAATAAGTAACTAATCTGTTTTGGAAATTCAAATCCTAGTTTTTAACAACTTATTTTTGCTGAAAATGTGTGTGTGTGTGTGTGTGTGTGTGTGTGCTGTAATGTGTGTGTGTGTGTGTGTGTGTGTGTGTGTGTGTGTGTGTGTGTGTGCATGTGTGTGTGCGCATGTGCTGATCCTTATACATTGAGTGTACAACTTATGAGAAGCGTGTGAAATCAGAAGACCTTTCCATTTAATGTAAATTTGACAACTTACACAAAAAAACAAAAACAAAACAAAAAAAAAAGAAAGAGAAAAAAGTGATATGTAATAGCTGGCATGGTGTTTTACAGGTAAATTAAATGGGGTTTCTGGCTTACAAGTGACAGGAGAGAGAGAGAGAACATTTTGAAGCATGTTCGCAACCCAGTCAACCACTCTTTCCAAACACTAAATCATGAAATGGAATACCATGAAGGTTACTTTTTAGTATTCTTCTCTGACAGACTGGAATACTGGAGCAACAAGAGAGACAGACAGAGCCAAAGAAACTGTCACACTTACGACACGTATGGGGTGACATGCTTTTTATTTTTCCAAGTTAAACTTTGACACTTACAATTTTAAATTATTATCCACACAGCCTGAAAACTAACTGTGCTTATCCAAAGAAGACCTTGCTCAATCATATACTTCAGTGAAACTCTGTGTTAAAATAACATGTATGTGACAAACTAGACAGAGTGCCAAATCTAGAAAAAAAAAAAAAAAAAAAAAAAATCTTGGGTCTATGCCTTATGTCCAACTTGAGAAAGAAAAATATCATTTGACAAACCAGTTTCAGGTCAGACTGAAAAAAATCACCAAACAAGAGCTTTCATGTCTCTATGTCCATGCTGTAGAAAAAGAAATGGAAACTCACAAGGAAATTTAAAGCAACTACACCTTTTTTGTAATGAAAAACAAGCACCAGAAAACCTGATGAATGGAAATCAGGCTGTAAAATAGATCCCTGGCTGAATTTTGTTTGAAGTCAGGTAAACTGAAGTGTGCGTAACATGTCAATGCTATTCCAAAACACATTTGTCAGAATCTATATTATTTAACCCCAAAACTCGCATACAAAGATTACAACTCAAACAAAATCTTTCTTTCAATGTAAGATAATGTAACAGAATAATACTTCTAATTCATGTTTTTTATAATCCACCTGAAGGTAGGCAACAATATTAAGGCTGTCAGACTCAAAATCAAGTCCATACATCCTTTTTCATATGTTAAAAAAAAAAAAAAAAGCAGAAGTCCAAAGACTAGTTTCTTTCCAACATACTCAAAACACTGTAAAACTGGATCTTTTTTCAACAAAACCTTGAATCCCATAACAAAATCTTGGTTCATGACAAAAAAAAAAACCTCACAGCGGTTAAGCAACTATATGAATGAGGACTGAGAGATCAAGACTTACTTACATGCCACTATCAAAGCTCTAGTGTGGGATAAGGTGGAGAAATACTTCAAATCACAATTGGGAAAAAAGTTATGTTTGCATCCAGAAATGCATCTGCTGGAAAATATGAAACAAACTATTTTCTTTTATCAGGAAAAAGTTAAGTATTCATTTTGGAATGGGAGCTGAATATATTTTTGTTTCACCGAGTATATTTGGGTGTAGTCTTGCCTCTGTCTAAGCATACTCATTTCATCCGTGAAAAAAAAAGTCTATGTAAAATGAATTTCAATTTCTCAAAATGGTGTCACCCTCTATGCAGTAGTCTTTACAAATTTGGTAAAACATGCTTTGATATCTATGGAAATGTAATACTTCTTTATAATATTAATATATTGTTACTTTGTTATGGATATTTGATGTAACAGTACACTGTGATACAAAGACTGAGCTAATAACAAATTTTAAGAAAAGAGTTTATTAAATTCTCAAACAGAAACTCTTTCAATTATTTATCTTCTTAAGACTTATGTGTTTTCTTCTGCAGACATTTATAAAAAAAAAAAAAAAAAAAAAGGGCAAAAAAGGTATCCCCAATATGCAGTCTTTTATGATTGGATTCATCACTACTACTATTTTTCTTTGCATCACGGTCTCATCCTTTGCGTGCCCCAGTGCCGTTACTCCCACGCTGCTCATTCTGGCTGCCCTACACACAAACCACACCCAGGTCTGTGTTGTTGTTGTAGCCAAAGCACTGTCTGTCCAAAGACAGTGATCAATAGCAAGTCGTCATGAGAAGACCCATCTGAGGAGAAACTGCACTGTTGCCAAGTCGTTTTGTTGGGTGTTCATTGGTGCCTGTTCTGATGCAGTGCAGGCTGGACACCACCTACTCAGCCCCCTACTAACGATGGACAGGAATCAAGACCAAGGTCACCATGAGCACAGGATGAGCAGTCACACGTGGCAGACACATCAATCAATTGATGTTCTTTATTTTATACTGTAATCAATCTGTGAACCCTTCTTTCACGTGACATGCAGCTATTTTACTGTTGCATAATTAAGGGAAATCATGGTAATATCTTACTTTTGATTACAATCTGATATGCTGCAATCATATAAATGTGAGTAAAAAAAGAAAATGTGTTTACACCCAATCTTCGCCTGCTTCTCCAAACTCACAGCATTTCACACAAAGTAACACTTTACTGAAGTAAATGTCATTAACGGACCAAATACAGTATGACTACAACTTTTCAGTTCAAAATGCTTGTATAACACTGTAATTACCACCACCATGTTTGCAGTACAGTCCAAACAAGTGTTAATATCAAAATCTAATGCTGGTGTGTGGTCTGGGTATGTAAAATAAAGCCGATTAAGAGTTTATACTTCACAGCAATGTTGCAAGATGGCTTGTCACCTGCTGCAATCCAAGTGTTACATCAACTTTCTACACTCCAGTCACTAACTTCTTCATATATCAATATTATTTAAAACACTAAATAAAATGTCTATTTTCTCAGTCTGCTAATATCATCTACCAACACCAAATTAAACTGCTGTCTCTAGGATTTCACTCCTGAACAATACTAGTCAAGCCCCCTTCCCCCTTTCTATTTTCCATCAGTATACTGTAACCATAACTCCTTCATTCTTCACCACCATTTCGATTCAGCACAAAATACTAACGCCAATACTAATGATATGATTGGTGAAAAGAACCAACCAAATATGGAAAACTACAAAAAGGACAAAGACCTTATACTCAATCACAAGCCAGTGCAAAGCAACACCCACTTAAATATATGTTAATGAAAATTACAGCCACATCAATAAGTAGTTTACCATACATCACACCATTTTAACAGGAAACAAGAAAACACACACGAAGTGTCAAGAACTTGTCACTGTCTCAGGCATTTGAACACTATTCTGATTGGCTAGTACAGAGCTGGGCGGTGATTCTGTGCCGACAGATTCAGAAACTGACTTGCTCGTAACTGAGGTATATCTAACTTGACGGTTGATGGACCGGGGTCTGCGTTATCACTGTTGTCGTGATGCAGGGAGGACCCTCTGGGAGTGGGGGCTGCTTCCACAGCTATCACATCCTGAACATGTTTCCCCTGGAACGATGAGTCATCTGAAAACCCCCCTATTTCTATCACCATCGTCTGGTTTAGGCACTACGGGGCTGCTGCTGCTTTCACCACTGACAGGCTTCTTGGAAGCATTTCTGGCCACACTGGCACCGACGTCCACAGTGGCGGCCTCTAGCTTGCTTTCTGGTTTGCTGGGTGTCCTGGGCTTCTCCTTCACCTCCTGACCTTTGTCACAGCTGTCCTGAGCAGGTCCCTCTGGAGTCGGGGTAGGGGACCCCTCAGCAGAATTCTTCTTCTTCAGTTCCTACAAAAGACAGTACATTCAATGTACAATAAAAGGGATGGATGGGCATCTGATGCAAACACCTGTCTTTTATCACTGTCCAAGGAAAGAAAATCTCTCCAGTTACACTTACAAAAATAAACTGATAAAAGTTTGTCATGACAAAACATGTTTTTAAAAAGGGAATTATTAACAGCTGAACTATTTCAAATCAAGCTATAAATACACCACACACTACATTTATTATGAAAGAAACAGTAAAACAAAAAGAAAGTAAATTAAGGATAATACAAAACAACATTTTGAATCAAAATACTTGATAAAGAGAGAAGAAAGTGATGCAATTATCACATACAATAAAATGCATAGAAAACGTCAAACACACACACCTGCCAAATTCTTAAGAGAATAAAGATGGACATCTTTATCCAAGAAATATGAGAAAATCTGAAATTATGCATTCTCTAACCCTACCCATTTTCTCTGGTATTCCACACACACTTTTGTTCAGATGTGTGTGAACTGAAAGATCCCCCAAAGCTGGTGTCTTGCATTTTGGACACAAACTCATTCTTTTCCTTCAAAACAATATCAAGATAAAAAAAAAAAGCTTGTGGACAGTGCCAGAGAGAGAGAGAGAGAGAGAGAGAGAGAGAGAGAGACTGACTGACTGACTGAAACCGTTTACTGTCAGATTAACATAGTGTTGTATTGACATTTTAAAAGGATAAAACCTAAATAAATTAATGAGAAAACGAGAATAATGCAAATAACATCTGAAAGACATAAACAAAACATAAAGGAAAAATTAACAGGGAAACATTTAACATTTGTAGTAGAATAATAAAAATCAGAAATTGTAACAATAAACCAGATTACATCTTAACTGTACTAGATTCAAAAATCTCTCTCTCTCTCTCTCTCTCAGAGAGAGAGAGACAGACAGGCAGACAGACAGACAGACAGACAGACAGAGCCAATATGCCAAAGCACAACACTCTAAAGCATTAGCAACCATTCCATAACTGCTCATCCATGAAGAGATGCTGGTGTGTGATCTGATACAGTGCCCAATGGAGTTAACATATGAATCTGAGCACACAAGAGTGAGGTAGGTATTAAAATCAGCAAAGTACACTGAGCAGGGAACATGATGTATGGATATGCTGATAGCTGATTACACAAAATACATGTACTTTTCCATGAACTCATATCTGCGCTTCTTTCCATTCTTTTTTTTTTTTCAGCCTCAGAGAGTATGTAACTGATCTAATCTTGTTTTGATCTCACTTTTTGTGTTGTTTCGCACTGAAAATTACATATATCAACCATTGCCCAATGGCTCTACAGATAGCAACCACTCATACCTGGGCATCTGTGCGAATAAATGCAAAATGTTTGTTCTTTCACCTCTATTGTTAGGCAGGTGGAACAGTGCAGTAGAGAGCAATCCACTGAACAAATTTTAAAAAAAAAAAAAGAATTGGTAGGTCTCTTACACCGATGTCCTTCATACTTTTAATGTCTGGAAAGTCAACAACAAAGATAAAGGCGTTGAATAAATTCAGTTCTTACAGCTACTTAACACAACAACAATAAAATTAAGACACTGACGAATTGTAGTTGACAGGCAGTGAAGAGAGAAAACTAAAGTGTTTCAAGCAGGACTCACAGTGGGGTCAACGATAGGTATAGCCACTTTCTGCCGCCTTGCTGGTGACCGACTGGATGGCTGCTGCAGGTAGGGGGAGGGAATACACCGTCCCTCCTCGATGCACTTCAGGCTGCGACTGAAACATCAACATCTTCTAATGCCAGCTTCAAAACTCTGGTCTCAAATATTACCGAGATCAATGAGAACACATGTTGCTGCAGGAGATATGCATGTACTGAAGCAAATATGTTAAATGTAGTACATGTAACACTTTTATGATGGCATTTTTTAATGTTGCAACTGACAAGTAAACTCCTTTTGTCAGCTGCAAGCTGGGCTCGCATACATACTGACTCAGTGACTGTAAAACATAATAGCACAAAATAACAACCTATAACAAACTGAGAACATGTTACTGGGAAATTACAAAAAAAAACACTTTACTAACAGCAGTTTTATACAGTCTACATGATGATGCAAGAGAGTTCTGGGGAAAATAAAGCTTTCAGCAGCTGGAATACATGGGCCATGGTTTACGCCCCTCTCAGACGATGGATTGGTCAAAGATTGGACAAAACTGACCAACCAAAATGAAAATTACAAAAACCAGCCCAGGGAATGCACTGCATGTCAACTGCTCTCCTTTATACTTTTACAAGGTCACCTGTGATGTCAACACAAAGCAGAAGTGTTTTTGCTAATATGTCGTGTGATTTGTTCCGGTGGGCTGTTCCCCTCCCCCCCCTCTTAATGAAATGCATGATCAAGAGTTCAGAGTATTTTTTCACATCCTGCTTGTTACTACTGAGAATCCAACGGTCAAATAGTTAAAGCATTTGCCTGCAAATCTAATGGTTGTAAGTTTGAGACACTTGTGGGATTCCCTTTTTTTTTTTTTTTTTTTTACTTGAAAAGCTGGCTCTGTCCGCCCAGCATTAAATGGGTACCTCATTCAGTTCAGGGAAGAGTAAAATAAGCTGAAGGAGAGGGGAGGGACTTCACCATGCCCAAGACAAGGTGGACCTCTGACACTGCCGCTACAGCCATTAGCTATGGGATATTCAACCATCACTCTAATTCCTCTCGAGACAGATTTCATTTTCTCTCTCACACAAACAATTCTATTTTTTTACCTGGTATTAAGTTCAAACTCATGTTTTAGTGTGAAGGCTTGCAGAACAATTCAGCAAAAATGACTGTGTAACTGAAACTTTGATTTTCATGGATAGCTGTGTGCATAAATCTGATCTGATTGTTAAGTGTGGACTGATGAAAATTCACATGAAAATGCTGAGAGAGCAAGACAGTCATTCCACTTAGAAATCTTATTTATTCTACATTTTCTTATATAAAAGATGACCCATGATGCTTTGTGAATTCCTGAACTTCTGACACATACTGACAGAGTGCCAAATCAAGATCAATCCATAAAAGAATGTTGGCCCAAATATTTATACAATAAAGGCAAATAAATCTGAAACACACACACACACACACACACACACACACACACACACACACACACACATGTGCGAACACACACCTTAATAACCTTTGTAAATTTCTCATGGCAGACTAAAGAAAAAAAACATCCCTCTCTCTATATATATAGGTGAGTGTGAGTGTGTGTGTGTGTGTGTGTGTGTGTGTGTGTGTGTGTGTGTGTGTGTGTGTGTTGCCCTATCGTAACTACACAAGCCAGCCCTAAACAACAAAATCTGACTACCTACATATGACGACCAATTAATATCTGTTCTGCTTCACAGATATGACATTCAACGATCTGATGGTAATACAACTGGTTGTAATTTGACATTCGTTGTAATATTTGCATAAAACATGATTCAGTTTACAATATACTGGCTGTTATCTCCTCTACCTTTACCTTTATGCTAGACCATTAACAAATAACTTAAAAAAAAAAAAAAAAGCATTTTTGTAGGACAAGGTTCTCCACCCATATCTGGTAAATGTACAATGACTGACTGATGCATTTGAGCCCATCAGAATATTTTCTCTCTGACATCAACACTGGACTATTAGTACTCCATTCAGCGGCCCCCCCTTCCAAATCTTCCCTTAGCCCACTTTTTCCCTCTCCCTCTCTCTGAATTACCTGGGGTGAGGCTACAGGTGGCTGGGCCAGCGTAGGAGGAGGGGCAGTGGGGGGAGGAGAGGTGTAGCCCAACGGCACTTGGTAGGGTGATGAGGCGCCGGGAGGTGGGGGGGGCGGAGCGGAGTAGATGACACCGGGGAGCAGCGAGGTATGGGGCAGGCAGTAGCTGTGGGGAGGCATTGCTGATAGGCACAGCGACAGTGCCTGGCGGAGCCCCCGCTATGTTCGGCCCCATCAGACGGGGAGGGCTGGGCATTCCAGGGCCGGACACTGCACAGCCAGATGTCAGATCATCATTGGTAACTGAAGGCGAACAATGAGCCAGCACCAACTCTGACACAGACAATGATTTCATCACAAAAAGTGTCATTTAACCAGTTTAATTCTACTACTGCAAGTCGGATGTTAAGTTCCAATTGTCTAAGCACTTTTACCCCCACGTTTTCTGTACTCACTATCAAGGGACATGCCTGTGAATATCATACAGTAGTCTGATGCAGTTTGTAGCGATAATCTCTGCGAATATTTTCTCTTATGCTTCATTGCTTTGTTACTCTATCAATGTTACAGAAAGGGGTAGAGGGGGGATGAGGGAGAAGGGGGCAGAGAGACAGAGAGGGAGGGAGGGAAAGGAGGGGGGGGGGGGGGGGGGGAGAGAAAGAGAGAGAAAGAGAGAAAGCAAGTGAAAGAGGAGATGGACAGAGGCACAGAAAGGCAGAGAGAGAGAGAGAGAGAGAGAGAGAGAGAGAGAGAGAGAGAGAGAGAGAGAGAGAGAGAGAGAGAGAGAGACAGACAGACAGACAGACCTGTAGAGAAAAAAATGGAGACAGAGAAAGATAAAAGGGGCAAGGCTTGGGCAGCGGAGGGTGGAGTTTGAAACAGACATTTTCCCTGTAACTTCAAATTCCACATGTGGTCAAGGGCAAAAAAAAAAAAAGAAAAAAAAAACAAAAAAAAAAAAAAATCACTCATCCCCAAACAAGTTCCCTTGAAGTGAGTGGGCAGGTGAAAACAAAAAAATACTGAGGCCCCCACCTGGCAGGTGAAAAGGCATGGGGGACTGTAGCATAGCCGTGCTGAAGCAGCAGGCATCCTGTGGTGGTGGAGGCGGGCGTGCAGCACTGCTCATTTCTGGGTGGAACATAGGACCAGGGGGAGGGCCTGTAGGGTACACTGCACACACCACATACATCTATATATGCAACAAGCATTCAGGCAGACCGTATAGGAAAGATAACACTTCATTATATCGTGTCATCTTTCTTAAAAGCAAATAACATGCTGAACATTCCTTTGGGAATCTTCCTGACTTAGCTAAAATGTCACTGGCATTTACAGTTTCCATGAAATAAATCTGATACATCAAGCACAGCATTGCTTTTCTCTCTCCCTGTGTTCCACAAAAAGAATTACTGACAAATGTATTAAGTCAGTTTTCATATAACCAAGTTTCTGATGCAAGTCAATGCTGGTGGCATAATCCTTCATTTTCCTTCTTCAAAATTGTCCGGCATTATTATTACTATATTACGAATACTTGCATACCCCACCCCCTTCTCACCTCCTCACCTCCATCCTAAACAGTGAAAAAAATTACAAAGGCAAGCATGCAGAACTTGTCTCAAGCTGCCTGACATGTGTACCTTGGTTATAAAAGGAAGAACCTGAATCAACAGTCACAGCTTTCTTTGGTGGTGACTGTTGTTGTTGTTGTTGTTGCTGCTGCTGCTGCTGCTGTTGCTGTTGTTGATGCACCTGCTTCTGCTTCTGTTGCAACTGTTGCTGTTGCTGTGAAGAGGTGGGCGGCGGGGGTCCTTGTTGCTGTTGTGGGTCACCATAGCCATACTCCATCATGTTGCGCTGACGCTGGGAGGAGTAGCGTTTCGGTCGGCTCTGTTCGCCGTCTTGTCTGGGGCCGGCACCCCTTTGGTACCTTTTCTCACCTGGAGGCTTGTCAAACAGAGCTGCAATACAAAAAGAGCAAAGCTACTGGGTGTAGCACTGCTACAGTTTTAAACTGTTGGTATGAGCTTGAAAAAAAGAGAGAGAGAGAGAGAGAGAGAGAGAGAGAGAGAGAAGAGAGAGAGAGAGAGAGAGAGAGAGAGACAGACAGACACAGAAGAGAGACAGAAAGAGAGACAGACAGACAGAGAGAGAGAAACGGAGAGAGATAATGAAGGAGAGAGAGAGGAAAGGACAGAGAGAGAGATGGTGTTCACATAACTGTGTGATATAAACTGAAAAAAGAGGGCGACTGTAAAACTGAAGAAAGAATATTGAGAGATATTCTTTATTAGTCCAGATCTGTTTATTGACTTCCATATCACAATATGTGGGAAACTGTTAATCACACGTGTGTGTGACCGTAGTGTGTATGCATGTGTACGCAGACAGGGAGGGAGAGAGACAAGAGTCTGTAACTAGTAAGAAAGACAGACTGAAAAAAATAAGAGTGCAGGAGGAGATAGAAAGGTCTGAAGAAGGTAGATGGGAAGAGGAAAACTTAAACACTGCAAAGTCAGAGTTAGGAAACAGACAGGGAAGGTATAGGAGAAGCTGTCACATGAGAACCACAGTCCAATTTAATGGGCCTGACTGAACTATTTCCAAAACATCAATTTCGAATTTACCATTCCTTGCTTATGATATGCAAAGGGTTAAAGGTAGAGGCAATGTGTAAGGATTCAGTCAATGCTTGGATACATATCCAGTGCTGTTCAGACCTTCCCTTGTCCTTGGCCCCTCTGCCCTTCCAAACATTCAAAGTTCTCTGAGCGAAGAATACTGCCCCCAAACCAACACAGCATAACACTTTTCATACAGCTGGTAAATGTGAACTATGGCTTTATACCTATGTCTCTTAAATACCTTTTTCACTGTTATTACTTATGTGGCATCTGTTCATTTCATTCACTGCTTGCTTGTACTTCACTAGCAGCATTATTTTACAGGTTTGGTGACAGTTTTGTTATATTCAACCCATCGAAGCACTGAAGGGCTTTGGAAACAACATTTGAGAAAATAAACAACATTGCCACATGCAGCGTACTCCTGGAATAGGAAAGTAAACACATAAAATCTGTGTTTTCATACAAAAGAACTCCTATGCAAGTTTTACTTATGAAAATTCAGTACAGTAGTTATCAAACATAAATTCTACCGGGCAAAACAGGCTTGCAGATTCAAATTGATATACTGTATTGCGTGCTTTTACTTCCTGTATTTGTGAGCAAAGCAGCCTGTATAAAAGTGACTTGTTTCACATATCAGAATCATTCACAGAAAGTCTTAAGATAACTTGTCTCTGTTAATTACTTACCAGCAATGAAGATCAGTTTTTCCTTTGCTCTACATCAAACCAATAATATCTGTATGTAAACAATACTGTAACCTGAAGCAAGACAACCGTAAAGATCAAAACTTTTGATTTCGACCACCTGCAAGTTATCACTGTTTCCCTCCTTTTAAACAAAACATCACATCTTGCTTTACGTCTTCTCCTGCTGACCATTTGGGTCATCAAAAAAAGTGAAACTTTTCGCTTGGCTATTAATTTTCTAAATGGAAATGTCCACATGCAAACTTATGTTCCTATGCATGCACATACAAATCAAGCACATATGTCATTAGAAAATTGACAACCATACACAATTTCCTGTCAATCTTTAAACATTGGCATAACTGATCTGTCAATGACATACCTTGATCCCCTCTACCCTCAAGCTGACGGGGTGGTGCCTCTATCATGGAAGAGGCCGCACTGGGGTCTCCTATGGCCATCTGGTCTCCTGCAGGCCCCATTGCAGCTGTACCTGACTTCCCACGTCGGTCTTTGGCATAGGACTTGCGCTCCATGGTGGTGTTGGTTATGGTGACACTGATGGTCTGGACGTTTTCCTTGTTAGAGATGACCACATCTTGACTGGTCTTATGCTCATCATCCTTCTCGATGTTCTTGTCAATCTGTCAAAAGAGAAAAAAACCATATGGATGAGTGTTGCGTCATGTGCTAACTCAACTGTGTGCACAAAACACAAAATGACTGGTTTTCACTACCTAACTCACTTAGTCCACTCCAGCTAGCTCCCTTCATTTATACAGTACTTGGTAACAATGTTATCTAGCAACTTACTACTTTATTAGAGAAAAAAAAGCTTCCTAGAAAAGATGCTGCAAAGGAATATTGCATGTAACTGAGTTCAATATAAATCATATGTCTTCTCCATCCTGATTTTCATGCATCTGAAGTCTCTACTGAAATAATAAGACTTGTGTTTTTCCCTTTTTTTTTGTCTGAAATCACACTAGCAGAATGATTCAGATACATGGAAAATACACTGATGTGGATCAAAAACCAAGAACTTTCAAAACTTCGAAATGATTGACACAGTCCTAACTGAAAGCCAGGTCACGATCGTATCAATGGCCCTTTTGTGGACTATGAAACCCAACGAATAGATATGAAATTAATCAAAGATATTTAATGACAACTTGATCTGGTCAAGTCAGCCATTATGGTTTGAAAAATAGGAAGCCGTAAGATTTCTCTTTCTCTGATCCTGTGAAAGCTCTGATAACTTGCTTACAATAAGATGCTTAAAAAAAAGAAAAGGGAAACAAAAGAAAAAAGTTTCCCAAGTGGCCCAAGAGTTTCTGGAGAATTCCTGTTAGCAGACTCATGAATAAAACAAGTGAAGTGCTACAGTAGATACTCACCTGTGCATCTTTTTCAGCACCTGAACTCTCATTAGGTGGAGCATTTCTGAAAGAAGAGTTTGTAAATTCTCGTTTGGATGGAACCAGATCACGAGGAGAATTGTTCTGTCGCTCTTCTCTCTCCATGCGACTATATCTAGGAGGACGGTTATTTCGATCATTGCGTTCTCTGCCACGTCTGGTGCTCTGATAGCCACCCCTGGGCCGCTTTGCTGAGAACGGTTTGAACTATTGCGCTGGTCATACTCCACTTCTGCATCGTCTTGCATATTGCGTCTATTTCTATTTCTGAAATCATCTTGAGTATATGGCCCTCTTGAACGTTGCATGTAGTTTTCATAGGGCTGGGGCCCTCCTGATCGACGATTTAGCACAGGGTAGTCCTGCGAGTACGTGTCTTGCTGAGGAGACACAGACGAGCATCTTGAGATTGTGAAAACCGTGCATCCTGAGGAGCATTGTGTGGACGATAACCTTGGCGGCTCCCATTTCTATCAGCGTAGGACTGGCGCTCTCGGTTGGATCTGCGCTCCTGGTAATTCTCATTTTGGTAATTGTTACGGACCTGCTTGTCTTCGAATGATTGTCGATCCCTCCCTCTGACGAGGTCCACCACCTCTTCGCCTCTGACCTCTCGGCTGGTAACTGTCCGCAGAGCTTTGTGTGGTATCAATGGTGGTCATGTAAGGAACCTCAATATCCTCATCGAAGTCATCAAAAACTTCCCGGGTGGTGGGGGTAGTGGCGGCTGTGGTCTTGGCTTGGGTTTAGGGCTAGAATAAGTAGTATCGATCACCACCATGCGTTGAGGATGTTTCTCTTCTGGCTCAGGCTTTGGACTGTTCTTGGGTTCAATGAAATCGGACAGCTTAGATGACCGTTGAGGTCTGCCCCGGCCCCTGCAACAAAATCAAAGTTATATGCTTTTACAAACTATCTACATGCTTACATGACACTGGATAATACAGTACATCTGACCATTGTTTTGGGACAAGGATGGTAACTTGGGAGGAAAAAATTCAGTAAATTACACCAAAGTAACTGGTTTCCAGATATGCCATATTTAAGGAAAAGAGATGAATTGTAAACATATATCAAAACATATACAGGAAGTACATGGGACATTTCAAAGACAAACATTACAATGAATATTCTAAAAGACCGATAAGTAAGAAAAAAAGAAATTCCATCTTTGATGTAAACGTTCAATTAGCTTTCATGTGTGATTGAAGACAATTATGAAATAACACAGAGTGTAGAGGATTGGGTGTCAAACTAAGCTGATGTAGTAACTGTAACTGACTGTCTGACTAATGAGAGAATTAACATTCAAAATTATTTCAAAACACTGTCATACTCTCCCTCATCTTTCTTCTGAAACAATCAGTTTTGAAAACTTGTCAGGGGTTCTCCATCAATTTCTATTTCCAGCTCTAAATTTCAAAAAGTAGGGCTATCCCCACTTCGGCCTGGCAGAGCTGACGAACTGCCGTTGAATGCTATGGTCTGACATGGTATAGTATATGACGTCAAATTCTATTTCTAGCTCTAAATTTCAAAAAGTAGGGCTATCCCCACTTTGGCCTGGCAGAGCTGACGAACTGCCGTTGAATGCTATGGTCTGACATGGTATAGTATATGACGTCAAATTCTATTTCTAGCTCTAAATTTCAAAAAGTAAGTAGGGCTATCCCCACTTGGCAAGTTTCTGGTGGTAAGATTATTCAGCATCCACTCTTTCACTTCTTTTTCTGAAAAAGACATTGATGGGCTAATGCCGTAAAAAAACTACACCCAGTAACAGGTGTTAGCCAGGACTTCTATCTACAACACCCTAATTATACCCTGTTTTGGCATAAAACAATGATGTTTCTTCAACCATTCCTTGGTTTTTCCCCTCCTCCAACAACCCCGGATTGGGAACAGATACACATCTGCTGTGCAATGTTGATGACCTGCACTAAAATTTAAGAGTATGCTCAACGAAAGATTTTACTATGTCATTGTACGCCTAAAGGAGACTCTCGCTACAATGGCTTACCTCATTTTTTTTCCAGGTTTCTCAGTATTTCAAATGAATTCACTGCAATTATTATGCAAAGACTGAGATCCTGCTTTTTTTTTTTTTTTTTTTTTTTGAAAGCAGTCTGATCTACCATAAAATGAACTGATTTCATACAACTACCTTGTTTCTGCAATTTTACTAACAAGTTAAAATACACCACACCAGCCCCCACCCCTTCCTCCCCTCCCGGGTGGTTAGTGTCAAAGATTTGTAGGTTGGCAGGTCATGTGTTTGAAACCCATCAATGGCATCCACTTATTACATTTTTCAACCATGAACAGCTCCCATCTAGACTTGTACATGTTACCGGCGCCACTAAATCGAAAATGAACTCAGATATTAGAGCAGATGTATCTGTGTGTTTACAACTGATTCAAACCTTCAGGCAGCATGTAACAAATCAAGAGACCAAGATGCGATTATGATAGTATCGGTGACAGATTGTGATCTTCAGAGAGCTGATGAATGATCACAATGCTCAGTCCTACACATCAACAAATCAAAGACATATGCACATCAAACTGCATCCCTCTACTGCTTCTTCATACATAATTTGGGGTATACTAGACTTTTCAACAAAATTCCAAAACAAAAAAAACAAAACAAAAACAGCATCCCACTCTCATGTACTTATCTGATGCTTTAGAAAATTCACTGGAAGACTCGCACATATTATGTAGAAGTAAAAACTACTGCAAAAAAATGATAGTTACATGTTAAGAAATAAACCAGTCAACTGGGGGCATGCGTAACATTTTTTCAACCTTTCTTTTTCGAAAAGGACCTGTAGTTTTCATGCGACCAGGCCAAATAACCTGAACCCTTTTAAACCAAATGTGAACAGCAACAATACATGGAAGCCCATTCAAGCATCCACAAGCACACTCATCAACACAAATGCTCTACTCACACATGACAATGACTGCAAACAATTACCTTCCACGCATCCTGGGAGGAGGAGCTTCTGGAGGTTTGTCTGAGGCTCGTATATCATAGCCATACAAGGCCATCAGCTCTTCACGGCTCTTGGGGGCCTGCATGTCCTCACGAAAGCGATCATGGGACCATTTTCCTTCATCCTGCCACAGCTTCTTCTTTGGCCTGGAAGCAGATAATTATCAACTGAAATTGTTTCGACTCCTATTTTCAGGTAGCTTAATTACTAGTTGTGAGCACTATCCTCCCCTAACCTTAACCCAATCAAGTCACAGCCAAAATGAATCAGTTTGTCCCTCAGATCACACGAGTTTTGACAATTTTAAAAAAATCATAAGAAATCAACCACTTCACCTACAAGCATGAAACATACACTGCTGGATAGAAAAAACAAAATATTTATCAAGAACACTTACCTTCAGTGAGGAATCCACAAAGTTCACATGACGTATGTAATCCAAAATGATATACATATGCAGAAATCAAAAACTATTTGTGCACACTGAAATCCACTTCTTCATGCTCTCTATCCTCCCACTCAAGATCAGTTACACTTCTGAGCACTTGGTATGATCTACAGAGAATAGTATATTTACGACAACTGCACAAAACACAAGAATCTGACCACAAAATGCTTGATCCACTCAAAATCGTGTGATCATGTTCAAAATCGTGTGGCCGCAGGAACTGAGAGTAGGACAATTCAAATCCGTATAAAAACTACAACAGAATACATGTAGAACGGTCTAAGGGAAGCAACTGCAAAAAAGGCCCCAAGCTGTTCCTGAAACGAGATTTATTGCCCTTTAATAAAGTGGCATGATCTAAAAATCGTCAAACTCTGTCAGAAGTATGTGTCTGGCACGCCTTCTAGTGATGCGGAAGTGTCGGAAACCCGCTTCCGACAAGACTTAATTGAGTTAAATTATTAGCAGTGGCTTTAAAGGCTCCTGTAAATTTCTAAGTTCTTTTTTCATATCACCTTGATCTGTTCCTCGCCATTCCAAGTATTAACCACAATACCCTTCTCACCTCCTACTTTCCCATTTCCCACCAGTGTTCCCGATAACATATAACTGGGGGCAGTTGCAAAGTGAGGCGACTGCAGGTGGAGATTTAAACAAAATTTTAAAAGTTCTTATAATGATGCCATCAAAAACATGAACAAACAAATCGCAAGACAAAACATGACACATTTTGACCTCTTAGGTCTTCTTCAGGCACGATAAACAACATTCAGGACAATGAAACTGAGAACGAGCAATCGCTAATCTTTGTTGAATTCGGTGCAAGATGGGCGTTGAATTCAACAAAGATAAAGTGATTGCTCACTGTTAATTTTCGTCGTCCTGAGAGTTTATCTTGCCTGAAAAAGACCTAGGACTAAGAGGTCGAAACATAAAATGTTTTGTCTTGTGATTTGTTTGTTCATGTTGTGTGGTGGAGTCATCATAATTACTTCTTAAAATATAAATGTGGGTCTATTACTCACAAATGTAGGATTTCATAGATGTGGGTCAAAATGATGCAAAGATATTCTGAATACATTAGATGAAATGACTGCTGTCCAAACTTTCATGACAAATGAACATGTTTAGTTGTTAGATTACTGGGTGCTGACTGGTTTTTAGGCACAAGTCGATGAAATACTTGCACTGCAGTAATAACATAGGTTATTATGACAGCCTGTTTGTGTCCTGAATGGACAATAATGCTACTGCTGGATAACAAGCTTACAAAAACAATTCAGTATGGAATGATCAGCAAACATTTTTGAAGAACTGATTTTGTGCAACTCCTCAGACGGTCACTGAGGAAGGGCATGCTAGTTAATGTATACTTCTGATGCTGGTTCCTGAAACTGTTGATAAGTATGGTGGTCAAACACATCTATTGTAAAATAGAAGTACATGAAAGTCTATCCCCTACTCTTCAAAGGTTCCAAATAAAAACATAACAGAAATCAAATGTTTACTATTTTGGGAATTCAGGACAACCGCTTGTAAATGAAGTGATGAAGTTAAGTTTCTAATTGCTAGCAAAGTCTTCAACTAAACAGTGGTCTACCAAATGATCCAGCAAAAACTACAAAAAATTAAAATCAACCAAAAATGTCTATGCAGGGTAACATACTTCTGCACTTCAGGGACATCTTCCTCTCCAGTGCGCAAGTCATGTTCATAGAATGCTCCTTTGCGCGGGACATACGCTGGATTTTTCTTGTCTTCATCATCATCAATATTCTCCTTATCAGGCTGTTCCTGTGAGGAAATAACAACAAGCACCATTATAAAGTAACATTAAATCAACATGAATATAATACAATCTATAACTTTGTGAATCACAAATAATTTAGCACTTTTATCCTCTGCTTCTTCAGTACTCACCTTTAAGAAACAAGCAGGAAAGTGAACACAAAGATTTCATTGCTTCCCACAGATCCCAAATTCAAGGATCACTTACACTCACTGTCACAGTTTCAGGGAAAAACAACACACAAGGAAAGAAAGAAACAAACAAAACCTGTACATCATTTTGGCATTTTTGTGCGTCATATATGGAAAGGTAGATCAGTCAATTTTTAATTCTAAAACAACATTTCATACGTTTTTTATGGGAAAGACCGAATCTGTCAATTTGCATTTTATTCAAAACGAACAAAAACATGTTCCTCAAGAAGTATACTACCACAGTTTCAGAAAAAGTAGTACACAGGAAATATTTTAAATTTAAAAACAAGACATCAAAAGTTTGTTTCAGTTATCATTTACAAATACGAAGTATAAATGATTTCAATACCTCTATGGCTCTGGATAAAATCTGTCCATTATAATTTTCTTTATTGTAGTAGCATACACTAATATCAAAATCACTGTGACTATTGTTCTCAGTAAGAGTGTCTGTTTGTTGACCTGTAATCTAATTCAAAACAAGAAAATACCTAGAAAATTATGTCTTATGTTATGCCAGTGTTGCGTATGGTTCAGAGGAAATGTCTGATCCTAAGTTTACCGTTCACATACACAGGTCCATAAACAGAATCACTGGCTCAAATAAAACTCACAATGCAGCACTGGCTCAAATAAAACTCACAACACAGATTTTCACTCACTCGCTCCGACTTACCTCTCCATCTCCACTCTGCCTCTCTTCTTCAATCTGCTCCTCACCCTCGATGATTACATCATCATCAGTATACTCTTCTTCCTCTTCCTCATCCTCTTCACTGCCTTCCTCTGTTTCCTCTTCGGTGTCTTCCTCACTTCCCTCCTCGCTCTCGTCCTCTGCCTGAAAATGAAGCTCTTTGGGATAACTCCGAGTCCGAGCAGGAAATGAATGTTAACTTTCATGAATCAAAGTCTTTTAATTCAGCACAGGCAGCTGAAGACTTTCATCTCCAATATTCCAGGAACTTCAGAGGGATCAAGAAGGAGAGCAAGGGGTAAGTTTCTAATGAGAACAGGGACTGGTTTGCGCTCCAAACTTCATTTGAGGAAGAGCAAAGGAGGGATGGGGTCAGTTAGTAATTCCTTTTCACAAGAGAATGGCATACAGGTAAGCTGTATTTAGGTGAATATTTGACTAAATTACTCTAAGAAAAAAAATCAAAACCCACAACCTAAATGAGAGACAAGGTAGACCGACAGCCTGATGCTGAACAAGCAGATCTATGCAGAGCAAAAATTCGCAATATGTTGGGGTTTTTCTTACGTCACAGTTTCATGATGCTAAATGGAACAATACTGTTGAACAGACTTGTCACACTGACTTGAGGATGCTTTCTGAGAAAGGAATATGTTTTCAATATGGTGTTTTTTTTTGTTTTTTTTTTTGTGTGTGTGTGTGTGTGTGTGTGTGTGTGTGTGTGTGTGTGTGTGTGTGTGTGTGTTGTGTGGACGTATGTGGACGTGTTTTGATCATACTTTTAGAATCTCTATTTATAGTGCAAATCCATATCTCCTTTGTGAAACCAGCTACAAAAATGAAAAGCGGGTGGCAAGAAGTTCAGAGGGGCTGTTTTAGGCCCCCTGATGGGGTCAATGTGCAGAATCCCTTGTTGGGGGTCAAGGGACATAGCCCCCTGAACTTATGTGTTTCTGCACCTTTCACAAGTACATTCTGGGCATTTGGAGGCAGCTTACTTTTCACTTAGCACTTCACAATACGACATCTGTTAAAAACTGTTATAAAACAGGAAACAATGGAATTCACCTAATACTAGCTGATGGAGGCTGGACAGTTGGTCGTTGTGAACCATACTGTATATAAAACTCGAGAAAACAGTCAATTCTGACACAAGAAATAGTTTGTGTTCACCGGAATTTTGTGCACCAACCCCCCCAGAACTAAGCACGATGGGGAACAAACAAAAGGGCTATTATTTTTCAGGGAGGCAGAGGAACAGTCAGACTCACAATGGTGAACTGAATGCAAGTATGAACTAATATATTTATGAAAGGCTTCTCTATCATTGATAACATCAGCAGGTTCAGATTTAAAATACAAATAAGCACAACTCCCATTATCATTATAATATCAATCTCTTCCTCAAACCCTTGAGAGTGACAGTGCACGCTCACATGAGAGAAAGAGAGAGAGAGAGAGAGAGAGAGAGAGAGAGAGAGAGAGAGAGAGAAATAGAGGGCAGGGGAGGAGGGGGTTGCATTTTGCATATTTCTGAAATTTTTTTAACCCCCCACCCCCACCCCATCCAAGTACTAGCACCCAGAAGATCTGCATGAATTTGATACCTGTTAAGCTAACATGCCATGTGCCGTAAGCACTGTCTTGCCCATCAACACCATCTTTGTTACCGCCTTCAATTTCCACACAGTTCTACTTCCAATTGTTTTTAACCATGGTGGTGATTACGAAGATATACTCATTCACTTGAATGTAAGGAATCTGCATGGAATTGTTGACTATAACTGAAACCAGCATTCATACACTAAGCAAGGCAACAAAAAAAAAAAGGACCCTTTAGGCAAAAACCTGAATCAGCACATGGTTGGAGAGTTCAGGACAACTTCATCGAACCATAACTTTCTTGAAACATTAAAACAAAAATGAAGCATAAAAAAATGGAAAAAAAAGAAAACCTAAAACCATACCCAAGACATGGTAATTTCCCAATCTCGGGAAAAAAAGCAAACCAAATTCCAGTTCCTGGCCATTCCTGACTTTTTGGTTTCATCCATGGTACCCCAGAAGTGGGTTTACTATTATTCTTTAAACACAATCCTGCTGAAGATAGCAATCATTGTTTCATTCCTAAACCACAGTTTTCAAAAACGAGATGAAAGAAAACTTCAAAAAGTTAATCATGAGCATACATCACTACAACAAATAATAAATGACATACATAAAATAAATGACTGAGCAGTATACTACTACCACACTCCCATTACCTGTTGGCAGAAAGCACCATAACAGCAGGTGACAGGCATACTGTAAATTGTAACAAGATTCTCTGGAATGGAACAACGACTGGCAAAAAAAAGTCAGAAAGACAGTTTCAAGAAAAACAATACACAAATGATGAACGTAGAGTGAGAGTGACTAGAAACAGAACAGGGGAAATTACTTGCACACAATTTCTAGACAGACGAATCATGGACTGCGCTAGGTTTTTGTTGGTTGCATACGTCATATGCAGACCGGCTGAAAAAATGCGTACGATTGGCCTGATTTTGCATCCGCACTAAAGTCACAGAGATACGTGAACTGAAAAAAAAAAAAAGATGTTGTCAAGGTCAAACAAGGTCTTTTTAATACCGTCTGATCTTTCCACCTCCGAAGATGAAATCGGATTAATCCCTGAATGCTCCACCTCTGCTGTAGATGTGGAAGGTTCGACTTCTAAGGAAAGAGGAGTTGATGATTCTGAAACACTCTGATCCAGAGGCCTTTTCTGCGAAAAGAAATGAAAGGGATTGCTGCTTTTTCTCTGCCATTGTTTTCCATAAAACTGGGGCGATGGCGGCAAAGAACGACGACAGATTCACGGGATCTAAACTGAAGACACGCAAGACGTCACAGCCTGCATGTCCGACATTATCTATAGTCTGTTTTATTATCATTACAGCGCATTATTAGCTGTCACAGTATCCAGATTCTTCTTTCCCAGTGGGCGCAAAAATGCAAAAAAACGAAACGGGGACCTAGTGAGGCAGGTGAGAGAGTCACTGCTTCAGACGCTGACGCCTGTTTCTTTATTTCGGTGCACTGCCTGTAGACCAAGGCTTTTTGCGTATGACTTAGTTACACATTGCAAGTCAAATATTGCATACGCAGGTCAGTGAAATGCGTGAAATATGTGTGATTTTTGCGCGTTAGCGCGATCCCTGGGAATACAATCTACAGACAGCCCCATCTTCTCTCAACAGCCCAAATGAGAATAAACTGGGCTGAATTTGCTGTGTGGGAGAATCAACTGGGCTGAATTGGATGGGAGGGAGAGGGATGAACTAAACCAAAAAATGAATTTATAATTTCAATTTACCCCAGCATCACGGCTGTCTTCAGCAGCACTCTCGTACTCCGAAGCAAGATCTGAAATATAAACATTGTCATTTTACAGCATTCTGCATCACTATTCATTCTTTTAGGTGTACACATAGAACATAATATACAACTTCACAAGCCTTAAGAAATGTGAGACACACAAAGGGACGGTGGCAAGGAATGGGGACAGCTGGGGTGGAGCATAGTAGAGTGCAGAGAAAACTTTCTAACTAAATTTTGGGTTTTTCCCACCCCCATCCCCCTTCAGGCAAACAATGCGTGAGCAAGTTGTGATTCATGGAAAGACTGACTTTCCTCGACTGGTCGATACTCACATACACACACATCATTTGTCAATAGTCAAGACCTGTTTGCAATGTTCATTAATTTTATGCACTGTCCTTTATTTCATTTGACACTTCTTATTGGATTTCTTCACTTTTATCAATATGTAATACATTAAATTCTGTTTGATTCCAGTCACACTGGCAAACTAATGATGCAACCACTTGGTAATTTACTGTGGAAACAAGATTTTTTTTTTCTTTTCCCAATTAGCTTTCAGGCTGCTTCATTAGCATGCAGCACCACAAAATGCTGAACACTTCCTTCACTAAATTTGGCAATATTTATCTTAATTGGCGACCTCTGTTCTCTATTACTAAGATGTATCTTTATTTGCTTCGATCACTACAAAATGATGAATACCTACTTTACTAAATCAGTAAATATGTCAAGATCTATCTATATGGTCAACCTATGTTCTACATTTATTAAGATATTTCTTTGTTCACTTAAATTACCTCAAAATAACACCTACTTTGCCAAGTTTGGCAAGATATATCCACATGGCTAATCTATTTTCTATATTCAAATATTTCAATATCATTATATTATCTACTTTTTTTTTTGTTTTGTTTTTGTATCTGTCCTCCTTGGTAGAAATGAAATGGGATGAAATAGTTTTATTTTGATACAATGGAAGTTCATGTTTGCTGCAATATTTGCACAGATTATCATTTAACACATCCTTTATGAATCTAGCAATAGCTCTTACAAGATCATGATTTCAAAGAAATATCCAAAGTTGTAACATCAGTAACACTGCTGAAACAATGAACTACAAATTTACAACCTTCAGGATTTAGCTGACATTTTCATGCTGTAGATAATAATTCATACCAATTTTGGTTATGCTCGAGCTTGTAACTGCCCAGAAAAGCCCCTGTTAAATGTTTACCATAGACAAGATTACATGCATGATAACACAAACTGACTGAAACTGGCTGATTCTGGGACTCCGTTACACAAGTAAGTCGATGGCTCTTCTATCACCTGATGCTGACACTGAAGTGGTTCACATAGTGTGAAGAAATCTAGTTCCATCGCTGCCCCTTTTCCAATTCCTTTTCGAGCCTGTCTCACACTTGATTTGAAACGCTTTTAGTTGTAAATGTTACTGCCACTGTGTAAAACAAAACAAAACAAAACAAAAAAAACTTCACTTACCTCCTGTTTCTGCTGGTTCACCCTCACTCTCCTGGTGAGAAAAAGATATAAAACAAAATTAGTGCTACTAGGCTTGGCAATGCACATTTCATTTTCCTGATCCTCTCTTTTATGCACACACACACACACACTTACACAAACACACATATGCACACACACACGCACACACATACACAGGCACACACACACACACACACACACACACACACACACACACACACACACACACACACACACACACACACACACACACACACTCTCTCTCTCTCTCTCGCTCTCTCTTTCCCCAAGAGACTCTTATCTGTTCATACTTCAACAATGGTACACTAATTAGATATTCTGTAGCCAAAAAAAAAAAAGAAAAGAAACAAAGACAAACACAAGAAAAAGGTGTCTCTAATCTGTTCATGTGTTAATATCAATAGACTACTTAAATATTCTGCATAAACAAAGCCCAAAACGTTCCAATCATCTAGACCGTACACTTTGTTGTCACCCTCTAATTTTTTTTTTTCCCATCAGGGAAAAAACCCCAACCCAACATAAGCTAAAAGCAGCATGCAAGATGAGAAATGGTCAAGAACCAATGTAACAGACAAGAGTACTCAATAACTGAATAAGCTAGCCCTCACACTTCTGGACTCTTCCAGAGGAAAGCACTCAAAGGAAATGGCAATGAAAAGTGCAAGTAGCATTGAATTTGCATTTGTATACCTGCTCTACTTTTATCATTTAATTTTTCTTGCATGCATACCACAAGATGGAATACCAAAGCACACAGAGCCTGATCTTGTTATAATCATGTGAGATGTTGTCTTTCAGTAAGTTTCAGTCTGAACATTTCTACTGTTTGCCTTTGCTGTCCTTAAGAGGATTTTGGCTTGGATGCCTCATTGCTACAAATTCCAGGTACGTGAAGAGTTGAACACTTCCTTGTTTTTATCCACAGGCAGTCAATATATTAGCAGGGATACTGACGTTATGGCTGACAAGTTAATGTTGATTTCAATGCCATATCTTGCTGATGTTTCATCTAGTCTCTGATCAAAACTGGTGAGTTCTCACTCACTGCCTCCCAGGCCACTGACATCATCAGCAAAACGAAAATTTTTGTGTGGTTCTTTCTCCAATGTTGTCTGTTATGACAAGATCTTTGAGTGCATCAGTCATGATGCGTTCCAGGAATGAGTTAAATTTGTGTAGTATGGGAGACAGAGGGCAGCCCTGACAAATTCCACCTGAAGTATGGACACACACTCTCAACAGTACACCATTTGAATAACACACTGGTCGTTTTGAAGTATGGAAGCACTGTTCTAAAATACAAGTACAATAACCGACTCAATGGCATACCACAAAAAGTTTAAATATTGGTGCCCTGCTGACAAACATGAAACAGTGACGTTACGTGCCCAAGTTAAAGCTTTGGGCAGCATGGAAGACAAAGCCTGCTCAAGTGCCTAGCGCAGCAGGTCATATGTGTTTGGGTATGAGGTGAATGTTGAATTACGTCATTCCTGCAAAAACGTTTCAATTATCTGTGGCTGAGAAATTAAAATCGTACATTATTATTTTGCTGATATCAATTAATCATCATGAGATTTCCTTACAGAAACTGACTTTTTAAAGTTACTGTTTATGACAACATCATACTGTATCATACCAAGAGACTAGCTCAGTCAGAAGGCACTGGCCAATCAGAATAAAGTACACAGGTTGTCTAGTTTGGGCCTATTTCTTCTCCATTTAGTACTTCATAGAATTTAACTTGTCACTCCGCCTTGGCTTAAGGCTGTGTCAGGCCAACTGACATAGGCTAGAACAACAAGGCTACATGAAAATGTTGTTATGCTCTGCATAGTTATGCAGGAATTATCTTAGTTGTGACAAGCTCCTAGCATAACATTATCAGTCTCCAAAATCCCCCGAAGTCAGACTGTGACTGCCCACATGGCGGGGTAATCAAAGACGGTCACACATGTAATGTTCTCATCCCAAGCTGATGCGTTTGTACCATAGTGTTTAACTTCAAATACTTTCGTTGTTCCGATGATCCCTGGAGTCTTTTAGCCAGGGTATGACAACAACAACTTGTCACTGACTGACAACTGTTGATTTTGCCTGATATGAACTCTGTCAGCATATCAGCACACACACACACACACACACACACACACACACACACACACACAAATGTCCTGACCTTGAAGGAACACCAGAAATTTTTTCTCTTACATGCATGCGAGCTTCAACATAAGGCCAAGAATAAAAAAATATTTTCAGTAATTTGCCCAATATCAGTAGTTTAATATTATTTGTATTTTTCTTGGTTGGTTGCTTGCCTTTTATTAGTTAAAAGAAAGGTTCCCTTAGGCCTTTTACATAACACGATGTTTTCAGGTGAAATAACCAGTGTAATGAGGAGTACATTATTTACTGCAACTTGTATGTTAAACTGTTTTTTCTTTTAAGACATGTGGCATAATCAATGATAATGAAATTTCCACCACAAAATGCCACATGTTAAAGCCATGGCACTGCACCATCCACTGCTCAACTCGTGCACAAAGTCAATTTATGGTGAGATCCGACTGCTTGGTCTGGCATAAAATTCCCACCAGATGCACTGAAATTCAGGCCAGCGCATCACAAAAACATACCAAAATTTATTGTCACATGGTAATTGTCTCAGTACAAATTACAGCTCTGAGCAGCATGTCACGTGAATCCATTTTTGTCCTATCCACCATGTTCGATGTCAATACAAACGCAACTTTTCTCAATGTTTCAAATGTTTTGAATCAATTAACAACCTTTGCTTCAGAACTCTTCTTTACTGAAAACCAACAATTTACCAAAACAGACTGCCCAGTCTATGATTCGACCATAAAATGAAGTGATTCGGCAAAGCATGAAAAGCATGGCAAACCATATGAAATTCATCTTTTCAGAATCAAAGTTGACAGTTCAGCTCTGGCTTGCAGGTGATAATTCAGCAAATGAACAAAAGTCATGTGATCTATGCAACATGACAGGTTAGGACAACTAGCATGACTCATTTGTTATATGAATGTGTTGTGCACAGTGCAAGAGTGGCCAACCTGCACAGTTTCAGCAACAATTCTATGAATCTTTATCATCTCTGCCTCTTGCTTAAGTGTCTGTCACCAGGCTTCTGATGACCATTGCATAGTGGCTGGGATACAGTCAAGGAAATAAATACCCAACACTGATGGAAATGGCTCAAGTAGGGGGAATTCTGTAATGATAATCCAAAATGACTTCCCACATATGAAGTTTCAATGCTAAACATCCTGGCAGTGTAGGAGCCCATATTTATTCACTTTTTTGATGATAACACTTTACGGATTGAACATGAATATCAATAACTAAGTAGTAAGTAATGATGAGCATTATCTGGAGCATTTATTAACTTTGTTATTAGCACCTCTTTTTTTTTCCCTTTTTTTGTTGTTGTTGTTGTCGATCTGTTTCTGTCTCTTTTCTTTCTCTGTGCATTTATGTGTGTTACTGTGAGCAAGACACAGCATTCATACGTGTGTGTGTGTGTGTGTGTGTGTGTGTGTGTGTGTGTGTGTGTGTGCATGCGCGAGAGTATGAGTTGGGTGTCACGTGTGTGTGTGTGTGCGTGCGTGTGTGTGTGTGTGTGTGTGTGTGTGTGTGTGTGTGTGTGTGTGTGTGTGCACGCACGTGCGTGCGCGCGCGTGTGTGGTTTCGGTTCCTTTCACACTTAAGAGTGACCCACCCTATAGTTTGGTGACCCCTGAAACTTTGAAAACAAGTTTTCTGCACCGAGTCTGACCCTTTAATTTTTAGGAAATAATCGTCACTGGTCTGGATCCTCCCCCCCCCCCCCCCCCCCTTTTTTTTTGTTTTCAGTACTGCACCTTACAGGTTAAAACTTATTAAAAGCAAATTTAATCTATCTCAAAGATTTTATCATGCTAAGAATTTGAAGTGTGCCTTTCCTGTTCTTTTCTAGTGTTTAATTTTGAAGCAAGGCATACTTGGTCAGTTGTTTATACCTATCATATGTTAAATCTGACCAAAATCCCCATAGTTATGAAGTGTTTCGAAAAAACTTGTTCTCCGTCACTGTTAACTTTTGTTGGTCAGTACCCTGACCCCTTTCAGTTTGCTTATAAACCCCATACAGGTACAGATGATGCTATTCTAACTCTCCTTCACAATGCTTTCTTCCACTAAAACAAACCAGGTTCTTTTGTGCGTATTCTTTTTATTGATTTTTTCTCTGCTTTTAATACTATACAGCCACATCTCTAGTCTTAGCGAAGAAAATGCTTGACTCTGGTGTGACCCAAAGCTTACTTTATCAATTGCCAATTTTCTGCGCAATAGAATGCAGTCTGTTCGTTTTCAGTCCGCACTATACTCTGAACGCTCGACTTCTACTGGCACAGTTCTGTCTCCCGCTTTGTTTATGTTATATACTAATGACTGTAGAGGCAGAGAAAACTCCACTCATTAAATATTCTCATGATTCTGCTATTCCAGATATGTCAAACTCTGATTCAGTTTACTTTGACGAAATCAAAAAGTTCTGTAGCTGATGTAAAGAAACCTTTCTTGACCTTAATGTGCAAAAACAAAAGAAATCTTAACTGATTTTCCGAACCCAGAACCTGCGCCAGACCTTATAATTAATGGTGAAGCTGTTGAACGAGTGAATGAATATAAAATATCTGGGAATGACTGTTGATGATAAATTAGTTTTTGATAACAATGTTACTAAAATCCATAAAAATTGCCAGTCGAGAACATTCTGTTTTCAAAAGCTACGAAATATTGGTGTTAACCCTGTGATCTTATAAACTTATTACAGATGTTGTGTTGAGTCATTGCTCACTGCTTCTTTATGTGCTGGTATGGAAGTTTGGGTGTGAAGAGCAAGCGAGTATTGAATGATGTGGTGAATATGTGTAGCAAAGTGATTG